>BSAI01000096.1:11052360-11087668 GCA_036245035.1 Adrianichthys oophorus | reverse complement strand
CGTGTTTTTTTAAAGATTTTACACAAATGAGAAAAGTGTTAAAAGGAATTTTTCTAAGACTTGTAGTGATGTCAGACGGGCCTTCAATCATTTGTAGCTTGTACTTAGAATAGTCCTTTTAACAATTTGCTCATCATCATTCAGACACAAAACCCAGGTTTTAAAATAATCTATTATAAAAGAATAAAGTTTTAAAATTCATCATTGTCTGTGTTTTAGGTTATTAATTGGAAAATGTGTTCATAAAGCCCTAAACCAAAAGCAGTAAATATGTATGTGACATGACTGAATGCAACAGTTTCATTCATAACCAACTAACAGCAAATGATCAAATCTGTGAAGGAGAAGCGACTGCTGATTCAGCAGAAGAAACATTTTAAATTATGTTTCATACATTTGCTTCAAACAAAATAATAAGAATGAAAATGTCACAGTAAAGAAGAGATACTAGATTTTTAGTTCCCCGTCTTCGTGCTCCTAGAGAGAAAAGTTAGAGTAGATCCCTACAAATTGTCCACATAGAACAAATTGAGCATCACATTTGTAATGGCAGCGGTGGAAATGGTCTATTGTTGTTATTTTCTTTACCTAAGGAGAAAGCATTTTGATTTTGCTGGCTCCACGGTGCAAAAAAAGAGAGTTAATCCCAGATGAGATTGGCAGCTGTTTCTTGACTTAGCAAATTCACTCGGTGCTCTCCTTCCCTCTCTGGTCTTTCTCTGGCCTAATTATCTTCCCGCACATGGCTTTACATGCTCACTCATTCTAATGCTCAAATTAATGGAAGAGCAGCCCTAATGAGATTTCATATTTATAGTCGTCAAATAAATTGTGTTGGCATGTGTCCTTTTTCTACACTAAAGTGACTGAATGTCAATTCGACAGCATTGACACGGCATGGATGGTGAGGCTGGCTAATGCGAAGAATTATATTATTAGCGCAGGCGGTATTTCTAGTTGGGTTTAGGGATAGAGTGGGGGCAGAAAAGTGTAATTAACTGAACCAATGCTTAGTCTTGACTTAATTAGAGAGTGTGGTCTCCCAGGCCCAGCTAAAGGACCGGTTTTGTAGGAGGGTGACAAGACCAGGCCCAAATGAAGATGGATTCTTATCTTCTGCACCTCACACCTTTCTGGGGAACGCACACTACTAATTGTCTGTATCAATCTTCATTTGCAGTACAACGACTCTGCCTCTAACTGCCCTCTTCCCTGCACTATTAAAAGTATTCTCTTTACATTTACCTTTTTCTTGAGACATTCCATCATACAAGAGAAAAACAGCCTTAAAATAGTAAAAGAAAAAAAAAAAACAAACTGCAAAGTGGAAGAGACTCAAATGTAAAATAATCCATATATGCATTTGCACTATTATTTAATGACCGTTATATCTGTGTGGCCAAAGACGAAGTGGTTTTAATGAGCTTGTTGACATTAAAGTGATGTAGCCACTATTAAAAACCAGGAAACAACCATACTCTCATTGGATGCTGAAAAAGCATTTGACAGAGTAAACTGGAAGTACCTCATTGCTGCCCTCCATAAGTTTGGGGAATCCTTCATTGATTGGATTAAAATATTATATCACAACCCAAATGCATCAGTCAGAACCAACAAACAGACAAAAAGACTTTCGGGCGGTGGGGCCTCTGCCCTGGGGAGACTTGGGCCCAATGCTGGGGGGGGCGGGGGGACGGTTGTTTCATCATCGGGGGTCAGTTTGGTAACTGTCCCCGACCTTCCCTCCTTCCTCATACGACCACTTATTAGGTTGGAAGGGGGGGCGTGCTTGCGGAATACCTTGAGGGGCCGAGCCACTTGGCAGTGGTCCACCCCTCCCATCGTCTCCGCACAGTTTCGCCCCCTTCTCCTGGTTTTAAATGCACCTTAGACACGTAGGATCCTTGGTGGGGGGTGCTAGGACATCACTGCCAGCAAGCAGGAGATGTCCTCTCAGTGCTCTATCCTCCAATTTTAACTGCACCGTAGACATTTAGGGCTCCTTGGTGAGAGGGCGATTGGACATCCCTGTAAGCAATCAGGAGATGTCCTCAGTGCCCTGCTCGCCAATTTTAACTGCACCCTTTATTACACACACCCATCAACCACAAGAAACACACCTCAACACACACACAAATACATTACACAAGGAAGGTGGGACTACTGATCTTCTGTCCCCTACCCCATCCCTGGTGGAGGGAACAGGGCCTTCAGCAGCGGTGGCCTTGTCTCCTGGGGGTCGGCCTCCTGGGCCCGGCGGCCCCCTCCCCACGCAGGGAGAGGGATCCCTTTGTCCTCTGGCAAGTCCATGAGCGGGGGATCATATTCCATCTGAGCCTGGAGGGTGTCTGTGTCCTTGTGGTGCGGGTTCTGGCCCTTACCCTCGGGTGCCGAGCCCCTTCTGGGTCACAACATTAGGAGAGCCTGGTCAGGCAATGTACACCTTCGGGGACCCCCACTTCTCTTGGTCATCCCTTTTCTAGATGGGGGTAGCTGACCCCCATCGTGCTCTCTTCTGGATCTCCGCAGCTGCCTGGAGCTTTGGAGCGGGTCTTCCGTGGGGGGCCCGGGCTCGTACCCGGGGCTGGGGTGGGGGGATGCCCAGAACTCCTGGGTGGTGGTGGGCGGCTTGTCTGGGGTGGTGGGGCTCTCGGGGGTGGGGCCCTGCGCTGGGCAACCTGGCGCGGTGGGAGGGCTGCTCTGACTGGGCTGGGCCTTGCGCTCTGCGCTTCCGTACCTCACTGCGCTCGGGTGTTGGGGGCCCGTGTGGCTGTCCTGCGGGCCCTGGTCTGGGTGCTTGGCCGGGCTGCCTGGCGGGTGGATCTCCTCCATTGACCCCACAGTATGGGTGCGAGGGCGGGCCCTGGTCGGCGCTGCCGCCTCGGCGGGTGTCTTGGTGTGGGGATGGCTGGGGGTTCTCCCTCCTTTTTTGTGCATTCCATCATCCACTTCCGCTTAACATAACATTCACCTGAGCACAGGTGTCAGCTCACCTTTACACCTTCGAATAGTGTGCGTGACAGAATGTAATGCTTTACATGTGTTGGTTGGTATGCACAAGTGTGCGTGTGAACTGGATGTGGACAAGTTTGTGAAAACTCTTGGAGCTGGCAGGTATGTAACAGCTGAGTGTGTGGACAGGCCGTGCCCATTTTAGACCAACACTCACTATTGCAATGGGTATAAGCTCCAACATTTTGTTGCCTGTAGATTAACAAATCTACCTTCCCTTCACAGTAGTCCTTCTCTAACTTCTATAATCCACCATCTCTCTTTCCCCCCTTCCACCCCCCAACTCTCTCCTTTTCCCCCTTTCCTTTTCCGTCCGGTCCAACAAAAAAGAAAAAAAAAAAATCAATATTAATAAAGTTTGGTTTAAATTACAAAAGGGGCTTATACCAACATACATTTTGTGTTCGCTATGATTTATAACCCCCAATTGTAAGAGTAAAATCTGTCTAATACAAGAGGCTCCCAGCTCATATCTGTTTGCTTAGCTGTTGGACAGGACAAGTTAAAAAAAAAAAAAAAATTTAAAGTGATGTAGCAGGCAACGGACAGGTGATAGATATGTCACCAACAGTTGCTTCCTTCTCACATATTGACTAAACAAAACTGGAGCTTAATGTCAGCTTCATTCTTCCTTGTTTTTTAAGTTTCATTCTGATCATCTTTTGATTTATTTCAAAAGCGTTCCCAGTTGTCTTTTAATTATGATTATGCCATTTTTAACCAAAATCAAAGAAACCTGTGTGGTTTTCTTGGCCATAGTATGTGCATAGCGGGAATTTGAAATGTGTGTCTGAGTTGTCGGTGGGACTGTGCCGTGAAGTAAGCCTCCTTTCATTTCCCATCATTCCTTGTTTACACACTTTCCTGCTAGCTTACAGCCTTTCACAACCCCAACTTAACATTAGCAGTGCAACAAAAATTGTAATAATCCAGCCGTACCGTTTTGAGCCAAATGTCATCTTAGACGAGGAAAACAAAGACATACACGGATCTATTTGTCTGCAAGTGGATGCATTAGAATGCAGCGGAGCAGGGAGCTTGTGGCTTGCCGTAGTAACTTCTACATCACACTTACAAGTTTTTCCCTATGGCATTTTTGTGTCTGCTCCTGAATCTGAATAATTTGAATAAAAAACCACTCAGAAATGCGATTTTAATCTTTATTTTCTTCATGTCCTTTATCATCAGAAAAATGCCACAAGAATGTTAGAACCACTGAAAACAGGATTTTCATCAAAGTGGGTCTTGAACATTTAAAGACTAGGAATCTTACAGTTGGAAGTTCTCTATACATCTTCCAGACAGATCTCTTGTATCATTTTAAACAAATTTCTTCACAGAAAAAGTTTTGTGCACACAAGTTTTAATAAGAGAAAAAGGAAATGAGACAAAAATGTTTGAAGGTCTAATCTTTCTTTGTTTTTTCTTAAGTGAATGTAATGCCATTGCTGTCACAACGGGCAAAGATGTCATCCATGTCAACTCGTTTTCTGATCAGGAGATGGAAACGAAATCGCCTTCGAAAACAGGAAGAGAGACGAGAAAGAGGTGAAGAGCTGTCAGATGACAGCGATGCCGAGTTTGACGAAGGCTTCAAAGTTCCTGGTTTTCTCTGGAAAAAACTTTACAAGTGAGTTCAGTATAACGCTTCATTTCATCATAAAATTCTTGATAACTGCAGGGCAAAATTCCTGAGAGTGGAAAAGGGTTCTCCTTGATTAGATGTGTGTATATTTGTTGTGTTGTCAGGTACCAGCAGACAGGTGTGCGCTGGATGTGGGAACTTCATAGTCAGCAGGCCGGCGGCATCTTGGGAGATGAGATGGGATTGGGCAAAACCATCCAGGTCATCAGCTTTCTGGCCGGGCTGAGCTACAGCAAACTGAGAACTAGAGGGTCAAACTACAGGTACAGAGACACACACTGAAAACTAGCTGCTTCCAGGGCCCGTGTGTCTGTATGGTATGAATATTTGATCAGGGGGAATTCTGCTTGAGAGTGTTCATCTGAATTATTAAACATGTTTCAGTTATCAGACTCTTCACTTTCTTACTGCAGATGTCAGAGGAAAACTGACATTCTGTTTGAGAGAGACTGTTTTAAAATATGTTTAAAAAAACTTTAGACATGAAGAGATTTAAAATAATTGTCTCAAAAAACTGAGGGAGTTTTGATAAAAAATAAATCTGGTTTTAATTCAAAAGTGACACTCATGCAGTCAGGTTGTGGAGCTTCTCTGTTTGTCAATACTCTGTCTACTATAGACGCCCACAAATTGATTGTTTGCAAACTCAATTAAGGCTCAGTATCAATAGCTTCCACCAGGCAGAGATTCATTCCAGCCCATTAGCCCATCATTGTGTGTTTATGTATTTTTGACAATGTTCCTGCAAATATTTTCATGTACTTTGTTATTTTAGAAACAAATATTAAGTATAAAGTATAGAACATTTTTTGTTTACACTATAAGTACGCTCAGTTTTCTTTTTTTTTTTCATTTCTGCTTCAGCCCAATAAACGTTTACTAAAATCGGCATTATTTTTTTCTTTCTTGTTGGTTTCTCAGGTATGCTGGTTTGGGTCCAACAGTCATCGTTTGTCCAGCTACAGTCATGCACCAGTGGGTGAAAGAGTTTCACATCTGGTGGCCACCGTTCAGAGTTGCTGTTCTCCATGAAACGGGCTCCTTCACCAGCAAAAAGGTGCATGGTTTTTGTTTACATATTCCAAATATGATTTTAATCTATTTTTGGGTGCACAAAATAAATAAAAGAAATGAGAAGAATTTTGCAGAATCCCTTTAAATCTTTTGTAGACATTACACCTGAAGACCCAATTGATAAAAATTGTGTTTGTTGTGTATTTAAAATGTTCTTGATGGAGGACATTTAAAAAGAAAGTTAAGCTCAAAATTTGCTTTTCTAAGTATTCCTTTATTTAAATTGTTGTGAATCAGGAGCAGACACAAAAATGTCGAGTTTATTTGTGACGTAGAAAGTACACTGGGCGGACCACAAGCTCTGTTGCCCGATCCATTCTTATAGTCTCTGCAGGGGCTGTGACTATATCCTAGAAAATGACGCAGGTTTTTTAAAATTTAGGCTAAAAACAGCATAATCCTAATTAAAAGACCACTTGGAATGGTTTTAAAATAGCTCAAACTATGCTCAAGTGGGTATTTAAGTTCTGTTGAATTGAAAACAGTTACATGACAAAAATGTCAGGTGTACAGAAAATTCAAACGTTTCTGTTCTATTTTCTGTTTTGTAGGAAAAACTGATTCCAGAAATAGCCTCATGTCACGGGATCCTCATTACCTCATATTCAGCTGTAAGGAATTTGCAGGACATCCTAATACGGTATGACTGGCACTATGTCATACTGGACGAGGGTCATAAGATCAGGAATCCAAATGCTGCAGTCACTACTGCTTGCAAGCAGGTGTGTTTGCTCTGTAGTTCCTTTGGAGAAAGGTTGTTTCTTACTTCACAAACTATTTAATCAATTCTGTTCTGATTTACAAGTTCACTACTGGATTGATTAATTCTAATAAATATTATATTGTATTACTAGTTTTATATCAAACCGATTTAGTTTGGTGAACTAAAATTGTTTTCAGATAAATTATTTCAAAAGTAAAATGAGAAATTCTTACAATTAAAAACTAAGTGTATTTCTAATTCTTTAATTCTTTTGTTGTCAAGTGTTTCTGACGTTCTTGGGTTTTGTAGTTTCACACTCCTCACAGATTCATACTGTCCGGATCACCGATGCAGAACAATTTGAAGGAGCTGTGGTCTCTGTTCGACTTTGTCTTTCCTGGTAAACTCGGGACGCTGCCTGTCTTCATGGAGCAATTCTCTGTGCCAATTACCATGGGAGGATACAGCAATGCCTCACCTGTGCAGGTAAATGTACACACAATCAGAGAGCTCCTACAATAGCTTAGAAGAGCTGAAACATTTTGAAACCAACACTCACAGTTTTAAAGAGGTCAAAGGAAGCAGCTTAGAGGAGGAGAGTGGAACAACAGACCCATTAAAGGAGCGCTGATAATGTAGGCTCATATGAAGGAACTTCAGTTCCTCCTTAATGTGTGAGGGAGAAAGAGGCTAAAGTAAAGAGGCACCTAAATTGTAGCCCTTTGTCATTAGTGTTCAATCGTTTTTAACCCACTGACTGTACAGATTTAATTATTTAGGCTGGCTATTGATGCTTTTTCCGCTGTCGATAATAAAAACCTTTACTAATTATTAATGTTATTAAATGGTCAGAGAGGGCAAAGCTTTGCTGCTTTATCCTGAAATCCTCCAAGCAGCAGAGCAGACCTCTCAGTTGATACATAAAGAGAATGTATGTGCAAAAATCTGTTTGGGTAAATGTAAAGCCAAGGGGTGGGGCCTGATGAGCATGTGGATATTGGATCCATTACTGAAATGTGCATTTGTTAACCCCCCCCGATGTGAATCCACTCAGCAGCTTGTGCTGAGATCGCTTGATCCTTTTCGACTGCTTTCCAACCTTACCTCCATTTATTCCCTGGACCTCCCCCTTTTTTTTTGTCATGTCCCCTCCAGCACTGCCTACAGTGTCTTTGATTCCCCCGTGGACTCCCAGAGAGTTAATGTTTAAAGAGCAAACTGGCTTTTAGCATAGAGTCTGGAGACCCTTAACTGTGGTGCAGAGGGTTTCTTAACTCCTACCACCCCCCCTTCTTCAAATTGAGATGTTCAGCGATTGTGATGAAAGAAAAGTGTTTTGACCCCAGGGGCCAAAAAAGTACTGATTAACGTTTAATGGCTCACAACATTGGGTGGATGAGCAGGACAAGTGTCAGAGCTCAGAAATTGTGAAGATAGGAGTTTTTTCTGCCCTCCAAGGTCTGACTGTCGTCAATGCGCAGGTCCAGACGGCATACAAGTGTGCGTGTGTGCTGAGGGACACCATAAATCCTTACCTGCTCAGAAGAATGAAGGCAGACGTCAAAGCCAACCTCTCCTTACCTGACAAGAACGAGCAGGTACTCGCACTCCAAACCTTCAAACTACAGAGATGTTTATTCATTTTGATGAGACTTCCTGATTTCCATCTGCAAAGTGCTTGATTAATGTGTGTTAAATGAATTTGTATGGATGGCCCTTGTCAGGTAAAACCAGCTAATAAAGTCCTAGTAAAGTAAAAGAAGCAAGTATTCATTAAAATGGCTGGTCTTCAGTTTCTCCTAATGCCTGATGCTGTTTGACTTCTCTGCTCATTAAGATCAGATCCCTGAGGACTGTGTTTACTTTAAAAACCACAAAGCTTCCCAATCAGTTCTGTTCTCACTCAGTTCACCCAGTTCATCAAGTGGCTTTAAAGTGGATTTTCACTGTCCATTTTAAACATGTGCTACCTACACACTGGGGCATGTGATGCGTGCTCAAGAATGTGCTCAACATGGGTTCTTGAACCCGCTTTTAGCATACAGTGTTCACACTGGACATTTTACCCAATACTAGAGCATGTACTCACAGTTGACTTGGTGCAAAATGTCAAAGCGGTGCAAATCTTGTGAATCTAGATCCAGGCTCTTCTTTCGCAGCTCTATTGCGAATTTGGGCCAAATCAGAATAGCTTCCCTACGACTACAGCTTCTCCCTATCCCTTCATTTATCCCTCCAAGCGGAGAGAAATAGAAGTAATAGGGCTTCAAATTCAGATGTTACTACTGCTCGATGACATCATCAATAGTCACCAGTCATCTACGTTAGCCCGTAGCTGCCAGCATTCAGGAAATACATAGCATTGGTTTTTTAACTTTAAAAAGTCATGCAAAAACAAAAACCCATGGGAAGAAATGTGTTTCTCCTCTGCGCTACAAGCATGACACAGATCACCCTACCAGCAAGGGGATAGCCAACCCTAAATCTCTATGGCTCCTCCTTTAAAAAAAGCACTTTCGGACACAGCTACAGCTCTAAATGCCCCTACAACAGGAGCAATATGGAGGAGCCAGAGGGGTAGGGAAGCTATTCTGATTCGGTCTTGGTGTCATATAATTCTAGCCTGGACAAACAACAATTTATAAGTTCTCCTTCATGATCAAACAATTGGCACTTCTGTTTTTTGAAAAGGGCACTACCCATACATCACCAAAAAAATCCAAGTCCCTGCTTGGTCAAAGTTCGAATCGCGTTCATTCAGTGTCCGTGTTTTTTGTACGCAGAACTCGAAAACGGACTTAAAAACTTGTGACGTGTGAACCCAAGAGTTTTCGAGCCCAAAGCACACAAATATTATTCATTCATTCATTTTCCAATCCGCTTTATCCCTTTCGGGGTCACGGGGTTGCCGGAGCCTAACCCGGCTACTCATGGGCGAAGGCAGGGTACACCCCTGGACTGGTCGCCAGTCTGTCGCAGGGGACACAAACACACACCCATGCACACTCACATGCACACCTAGGGACAATTTACAGTGACCAATTAACCTATGAAGCATGTTTTTGGACGGTGGGAGGAAGCCGGAGTCCCCGGAGAAAATCCACGCATGCACGGGGAGAACATGCAAACTCCACACAGAAAGGTCCCCCAGCCAGGACTTGAACCGGGAACCTTCTTGCTGTGAGGCAGGAGCGCTAACCACTTCGCCACCGTGCAGCCCACAAATATTATTATAATGAAAATAATAAACTTTATTTGTATAGCACCTTTCAAGATAAAAATCACAAAGTGCTTAACAGTAAAACACAGAATATAAAACAGAATTAAGAAAAGGCCATTTTTAAAAATATGTGTTTTTTAGCTGCCAAGAAAACACTGAGTCCACAGATCTTAGACTGAGAGGAAGGGAGTAGGGAAATATGCGCGTTTCCATAGACTTTTTACTGGAAGTGGTCACGTTTCCCAGCCCAGTGTGAACGTAGCATCAGCCTCATCTCAGCGTGTGTCTGTTTGTTTCTGTAGGTGCTGTTTTGCAGACTAACAGAGGAGCAGCGGCAGGTCTATCAAAACTTCTTAGATTCCAAAGAAGTCTACCAAATACTTAACGGTGACATGCAGGCAAGTGTCTAAAGCGTTTTGTCTTCTTTGGATTGCTGTATTGATTTTTATTTACCATGTTAGTTCACAAAGAAATCTGCTCCTTCTTTAATCTCTCACATAAATTCTGCTTTGTCGCTTTCATTTGAATGGGTTTGTGTGTATTTCTAAGAAATGTTGGATTTTTGTTGCTCTCTTGAAGAACTGTGTCCAGTTGTTCCTCTCACATTAGCTGGACTCTAGAGAGACAAACTACCATTTATCACCACAGACCAAATAGACGTGGAGGAAGAGATGAGGTTGACCAGATTGTGCATGCACACACACTCTCATAGATACATTCAATGGTCACTCTCAGTCCATTAACCACCATTACTAATGCAGTGGCCGCTGGGCCCTCATCAAGAAACACAGCCTTTATCATCCCTAAATAAATTATGTAATTCATTCCTGTAGACTAAAGTAAATGTGTGTATTTGTTTAAAGGTTGCAAAACACACTAAACTTGATCAATGTGTTGTCACTCGCTGTTTCCCCATAAAGGTAATGGTTTGTCTTAATTTCTTTCCTGTTTCTGCTCAGGTGTTCTCAGGTTTGATTGCACTGCGTAAGATTTGTAACCACCCAGATCTGTTCTCGGGTGGCCCTCGGATGCTGAAGGGAATCCCTGAGGACCAGCTTGCAGAAGAGGAACAATTTGGCTTTTGGAAACGCTCAGGGAAACTGATAGTAGTGGAGTCCCTGCTTCGGCTCTGGTTCAAACAAGGCCACAGGGTTCTTCTCTTCTCTCAGTCTAGACAGGTGGCAGACACGATGTTTATATTAAAAATAAAAGTGCCCTTATGATTTAAATATGTAATCTTAGAGATCTGCAGATAGAGATGTTGTGTTTTTGCTGCTACTTTAAAGCTCCTCTGTCTAAAATGTTGCATGTGTTGCTGTGATTATGTGAGGAACAGAGTGTGTGTATAATAGAGGTCCCAGCTGTTCCAGTCAATGCCAATGTGATTATACCTCAGAGGGAACCTGAGACCATCCCTGTTGGCATCTCTGTCCATGTAATATTAATCTGCTCTAATCCTTTTAGAGATAATCCAAACCTCAGTCCCTGTTTCCACTTCTCTGCTTTCCTTTTCCTGTCCTCCTTTTCTGTATTTCTTTTGTCTTAAAGAACTCATTATGTTCCAGATGCTGGATATCTTGGAAGTGTTTGTAAGGGAGAATAACTACTCATACCTAAAAATGGATGGAACAACCACGATAGCTTCTCGTCAGCCACTGATTGCTCGGTACAACCAGGTAAGGATCATCCATCCCCAAAGGCTCAGAGTAATTCCCATGAAAATCCCATCTTTGAGTCTGGAAACACCAACTGATGCTGATCTGTTTTTTGGTTTTTGGGGGATTCATGTGAGAAGTAAACTTTGATTTAACATTATGTGGTAACAGCTCTATTATAGAAGTTTGTAAATATGGCTAAGTCTTGCCTGTCTTTTTACAGGACAAATCCATTTTCATTTTCTTGTTGACTACTAAAGTCGGAGGTCTGGGAGTCAATCTGACTGGAGCCAACAGAGTCATCATCTATGACCCAGACTGGAACCCCAGCACAGACACACAGGTTAGACACTCACTGGAAAATTAAAAAATAAAAGTTTACTAAGCACATTAATGATTCAGCTCCTCACATAGCACACCTCAAACAAACTCTGTGAGATTTTTTCTTTTTCTGAAGACCAGAGGAATCACACAGAACCATTTCTGTGGATCTCAAACTTTTTTTTTAGCTCTCCATAAATGTCCACTTCAGGTCTTCCATATATATATTTAGAAATGGTTAGAATGCAGGATTTTGTGGTTTAGAAACTACTGAAAATACATTTTATTTCAGTCAGGTGTTGACAACAGGTGATTTTGATTAAATACAATTTAAATAAATAAAACTTACATAAAACTTAATGTAAACTTTCAGTTAGTGTAAGTAACGATTTATATTTGTTTTTCTGTTGACATGTAGGGTTCTAGGAATGAGTGTTTATCTCCATTGGGAATACCTTTAAAACTTTGGCAAGTGGACATAATTCTACGAAGCATTTTGCAAGTTTAGGTGACATCAAACTATAATCGAAACGAAGTTTATTTATTTAAAAAAAGAACTTTTAATGCTTTGAGCAGCTCAAAGAACTTTAAAGTAAAAAAAAAAAATGTAGCCACAAAAATGTACATTTAAACCAACCCTTTACCCACCCCTTCGTTGACACATACACCCCATGACCCCACACTCAAATATGGACATGAAAACAGGTCCATAATTTAAATGAAACTTATGGCTTGGCTCTGTTGTGATTGGAAAGCTATTTATACCAGGAGCCAGCTCAGCCACAGAAACACTGCCACAGTGCCGATGTGGGTAGACATGTGGTTCTTCCTTCAGCTGTTCTTTGCTTTTCATCTTTTTTGTTGTTGTTTTGTTTACTAAAAAGTAAACAAAAATTGATGTAAAACTTAGTGTTAAAAACGAACAAAATCATCCTGATTTTTGTGATTCATCGCCTTATTCAATGTATTTTATGTTGCACAAAGGCACGAGAGCGAGCATGGCGAATAGGTCAAAAGATGCAAGTAACCATCTACAGACTGCTGACTGCAGGCACCATCGAAGAGAAAATTTACCACAGGTAATGCATGTCTGTACACCAAATACAGTGAATTATAAGAATATGCATATTCTATTATATTATTATTTTTAAATACTGCAAGAATTACACAAGTGTATTTGAATATTTTAAAGAAAAAAAATGTCCTTTTAATGACTTTCCGCTTTTGAAAAAATTTAATTGATTTCCTTTTATATATTTCATCTACTAAAATATTTTGAATTTTTTTTTTTTTTTACTTTTTAAAAGACAAAATAATGAGTCTAAATTGTATCTATGCTTTGGAGATTAGATCAGGAGGGATCACTGTGTTATGAAGTAACAAATATTTTGTATTTCTTAAACAAATCCAGGCAAATCTTTAAACAGTTTCTGACCAATCGCGTCCTGAAGGATCCCAAACAAAGACGCTTTTTTAAGTCCAATGACATCTATGAACTCTTCACTCTGGCTGACCCAGATGGATCTCAGGGAACAGAAACCAGTGCTATATTTGCAGGTTAGTTCTTTTCACGCATTTATTGCTCAGTTAAAGAGAACGTAATAAAAATTGCTCTTGATAAGGTAGTTTTTGTATTCAAACAGGTACGGGCTCTGATGTCAAAGTTCCCAAGAAACCAGAGAGGCCGAAGCCCACGCACAACCATTCACACTCCTCAGCAAACCAAAAGGAAGCTGTTCCAAGCAGGAAACACTCCTCCTCAGAAGACACACCAGTCTTAAAAAGTGGCAAATCCTTACCTTCTCAGGGAAAATCTAGAACATTTATTAACTGCAAAAGTATCAATCAAAATGGTTTTGTTGAAGAGACAAATACTCAAGAAATAAATAATAAAGAATCTCATAGAGTCAGCACTGAAACAAACAGTTCAGTGTTACTGAACCATCACCAGCACAAAGACTTTTCTTTAAGCAGTCTTAAGAAACACAGGGAAAAGAGAAAACACTGTGACTCTGCTGATAAATGTATGCAGAAAAAGTCCAAATGCTCACGAGAGGCTCGGTTCGAAGGCCACCGCATCTCTCATCTGGTGAAGAAAAGGACTTTTAATAAAGAAGAGGCTGAAGAAAACGCTGCAGAGGAGCAGAAGAAATCTGATGATTATGTCCTGTCAAAGCTCCTTAAGAAATCTGGTAGGAATCATGTCCAAGTTGTTTTTATGTCACACTAACATTAAACTTGGTTTTCTCACTTCCTGTTGCTTTTTGTCAGGGATCCACAGTGTGATGCAGCACGACACCATCATGGAGTCCTCCAACCCGGACTACGTTCTTGTGGAAGCAGAAGCCAACAGAGTGGCTAAAGATGCCCTCAAAGCGCTAAAGATTTCCCGGCAACAGTGCAGATTGCCCTTTAACAGACCCCCTCCTCCACCTGCGAGGTATCCCATTAATTCCCTGGGGGGTGGGAAGAAGCTCCTCAGACTTACTTCATTTGATTTTTTTTGGCAATTTACTTTGTGTTTTCAGGAAACGTTTTGGCCAAAAAAAGAATTCTCTCTTAGTTGGACCTTCTGTTCAGTCTACCACAACTCCCAACAAATGCAAGGTAACTGATGTTTAAAAAAGAAAAACATATTATAGGTGGTGGGTTTTACTGTTTTTTATGTTTGATTTAATTTGTTTTACTTTCTTATTTTAGGATAGTTCGATTATAAAAAAAACAGCATCAAAGAAACCGGGTGCAGGAGCTCATTTCAGTGGAGAAGGAGCAGAGGGTGACTCAAACTCTGCCCCACTATCATCGGCTTCTCTTCTGACCAAAATGAGAGCTAGAAATCACATAAGTAACCTCTCCAGTCTCAGAGACGCAGAAGAGGAGGACGAGGACGACTCTGAAGCTCCAGGAATCAGCTCTCCTCCTGCTGTAGCCACAGAGCATGATGAGCTTTTAGTTGATCTACGCAACTTTGTTGCCTTCCAGGCAAATGTGGACGGGCAGGCCACCACCCAGGAAGTCCTGGACTATTTCAAACCGAGACTAACACAGAAACAAGTTCCCGTCTTCAGAGAGCTGCTCAGGAGCATCTGCTTTTTTCACAGGACTTCTGGACAAGAGGGCATCTGGAAGTTAAAGGAGCACTTTCGCTGACAGCAGCAGCAGAGAGGAAAAAATGCTGTGTCCAGCTGTATCTTTTTTTTTTTTTTTTTTTTTACAAGTGTTAATGTATTTATCCTATTGAGATATCAAACGCACACTGGGCCAAAAGTAACAATTGTCACATCTTCAGCAACTTCAGTGTTTGTTTTAGTGGGCTATAGGAGATCCATTTTAGAGTTCAAATGGTTTTCAGTTATCTGAATGAAACTATTTTGTTCAGTGTCCCATTTGTTTGTTTTTGTCCTTTTGTTGTTGTTGTTGTTTTGAGATTGAGGGGCACTTGAGGATTCATACACAACTACTTTTAATTCTTTTCAGTGGCATTTTCCAATGGTTATACTTGAATGCAGATGTTTTGTTTTCTTACAATTTTCATTTTAAAAAAGTTTACATACATGAGTTATAGGCACGTTTGTTTCCATTGCAGGTGCTTCAACAGAATTACCTCAAGTTCGTTTTTTTTTAAGACTTAGAGATTGGTAGTATGTCATTTTAAGTATATTACCTCACTGTAAAGTAGTCTTTGAAGAGTATGTTAATGTCTATTTTTCTTTTTAAAACAAGTTTGGACTGTTTTAAAATGAATTCAAATGACCAGCCTTTATGATAACTCAAGAAACTGCTGTGGGCTCTAACTACATGTTTTATATCAAATTAATGTAAAACATTTTGTTGCACACATTTTAAATAAAATGTTACATTAAAAATCTTTGAACATTTGTCCCTGTAATTTCCCTGTACTAATTTGTATGTTTAAAGATGAGTTTTAAAATTCAAATGACACAACACCAAATGTATATTACATAAACATAAAACAATTAACTTAAATGTATATTTTAAATATTAATATTTATCAGAGAAATAGCACCATATGGATGAAAACATCGGACGTCCCATTGAATTGTACTCGTGCTGACCATGGTCCTGAAAAAAGCTCCAGCTAAAAGCAACTAAAAGCCTTATTTACTGTTAATTAGTAATTATTTTTCAATCCACTCAGATGATTTTGTTGGGTTTCTTGTCAATCATCAGAGGATGGATCTGAAAGCCGCTGACAGGAAACTCTCAAGGCCTCCACTTCCGCCAGACTTTTCTAGACCAAATATTGGAATAAAGTTATCAACTGTTATTTGATTTCAATTTTCTCCGCGCTTCGCCGAGGTCATAATAACAACTTTATTTTCAGTGGTGCATAAATTAATTACGCGCATTTAATAACTAAAATATCATTATATTCCCCCTTTAATAACATAAACGCTGCACGCCAGGGAAACCCTTAATAGCGCGGGACCCTGTAACTGGCCATTATCCCCCTGTAATGATATTACAGAACCAATTACGCACCATTAGAAAGAATTTTCTGCACTTTATGCGGTTTGGTCCAATCCCGCACTCCTCTTCTAAATTTCAGCTGCTTCTCGAAGCCTCATTTTGCCTCCACCTCAGAGACGCATGGCGTCTGCGCTCAGCCGTCCCAGATGTGTTTTAAAACTAATTGAAAGGGTCCCGCAGCAGATCATTTATCCGAGGAAGCGAAATAAATCGCCGGACCCCTTGCTGTGAACAAAATCAAAAATTTGGCCTTGTGAGTGTTCTGCATGCGCAACCCCTTGTAAAGTGGACCTTCTAACACACCCTGTCGAGCAATTAGTCTGCTCGACAGTCAATCTAAAACCCAAAAGCAGTCATACTCCTTTTTTAATAAATGAAAGAACCAAATAAAAAGTGCTGCGGTTATGTGTGGATGTTTATGATTAGGGAATATGCTCGACTCAAGAATAACATCTCTGTTTCTGGCACCCTAAGCAGAGCTGCCTTTTGCATGTCTCGCTTTTTTTCCCCTCTCTCTGGCACGCTCAAACACGCGCGTACACACCAGGGGTTGGGGGGTGACAGAGACAAAGCCGTGATAATCCGATTAGGACCAATTAGGCGTGAGATTCTGCGACAGGAGCTGAAAACCTTAACACTCTGTAGACACTTATGGAGACATCTGGGCTCTCCCGGGGTGCGCGCATTGTGTGTGGATGGATGTGCGTGCGTGAGAGAAAAGAAAGGTGGGAGCGTGAGAGATGTGGACACTCCCATACATACAGACAGAGTCTGTAGCAGCAGTTTCCCTCCAGAGCTCAGCATCAGCATCAGCAGCATCTTTTCTGCAGGTAGGATGCTCCCTGAAACAAACTTTGCGCTCTCAGAAGTCCCGCGCGCGGCTCCACCTCCCCGCTCGGGTTTAATGCCTTGCTTTTGGCTTCCCGTCGATGGAGGCTTCAGTCTTAAACTTTTTCTCTGTATTCCAGGTTGGGTTGCGGGACTCGGAGCCGCAGCGGGATGTTTTACTTCCACTGCCCGCCTCAGTTGGAGGGAGAATGTTGTCGCTCCAATACGCGTGAGTTTCCTCGACTGTTTTAACTTCTTTAAGTGGTTTATTCTGTAAAGTTTTGTATTTTACTCATAAAGTCCTATTTATTATTATTTATTTAATCACACCAGTTACACAAAACTGCTAATTTTATTGTTTTGCATAGAATGCTTCAAAAATGCTTTTAACATTTCCATGTTGTGTTCAATCCATAAAACCTTCAAAATAATGGATTGTTTTGCTTTGTTTTGTATTTATTTTGGATGTAAGGGGTTAAAGTGTGATTCCTCTGTGTCAGCCTGCTGGCTGCATGGTGGTTTGGCCCCGGGGTAGAGGGGGCGCATTTGTCCCGTGCACAGATGCTGGGTGTCATGGTTCTCAGTCCGTCATGGCTCCCTTTAGACCCCCAGCATCAATGTTTAATGCCGCTAATGGAAACACAAAATCTGTCCAAGGTTTATCATTTGATTTTTACTGCATCTCCAGTTGTTGTTTTTTTCTATTTGTCACAAAATCAGATCGTTGTGCCATGTTTGATCATTTTGAATGTTGATTTTTCCTACTAAATGTTATGTTAAATATCTCGTTTTTTCCTGATTCTCAGTAAATTCCAGTGGTTTTGGGAGCCACGCCCCGGGTGATTTCGACGATGGATTTTTACGCAGAAAACAGCGAAGAAACAGAACAACATTTACGTTGCAACAGGTAAGCATGCAATGTATTTTGCAAGTTCAGAACGCAACTAGTGCATTGCATTAAATAATTTACATCACTTCTATTAATAAAAATTGGCAAAAAAAAAAAAACTTTTGCTGCAAAATTTGAGAAAATAAAAGACTCGTTTTTTTTCTGCAAAAAAAACATTTTTTTTTTTATTGTTTTGTTCTATTTAGGCTTGAAGGCCGTTTGATGACAGGCCAATATTTTTAACTACTTACATCTAATAGACTGTGAAGGGAAATAATGAAAATAAGAAATATAATTCATTTCTTTTTAGAAAATACAGTAAATCGCTATTTTTCCTGGTCTTGGCTTGTCGTGTGTTTTTGCAGCTGGAGGCTCTGGAGGCTGTCTTTGCGCAGACCCACTACCCGGACGTGTTCACGCGGGAGGAGCTGGCCATGAAAATCAACCTGACCGAGGCCAGAGTTCAGGTAAGGCTGCGCGCGCAGCCTGACGCGTCCTCCTGACCACGCGAGGAGAGAGGGCTAAATTAAGATGCTCTGTCATTCTGCTGATACACTTTAATAACATCAACATAATGGTGAATATTAGATTAGCTTGATTAATCGGTCATTCATAATTAAGCAGCGATAATGTTCTTCGCTAATTTGTCCGTCTCAGTAGCAGGGATACATCATCCACTCGGGCCCCTTTCCCCCTTGTCACGCACTCTCAAAAGAATCTCTGAAAAATAAGGAAAAGTGTTCCTCACCTGAAAATAAAAAAACAACTTTGAATTTATTTTCCGCTCCTGCCCCGAACATGCGCGCGGCTATAAACTTGGCCAGATGTAATTAAGTTATGTGTCCTGTATGTAATTTCCTGCATTCCAGATTTGCTTTTGGGTTTTGTTGTGCGCTCAGATCTAATTGTGGGAAATATAATAGTTTTCCTTTTGTTCCCCAGGGTCATCTTACTATCGCTTAAACCCAATGGCGGGGTTGATAATGGAATCCGGCGCTGTAAATTAGGGACTGTAAACAAATTATTCCCCTTCTAATCCGATTACTGCATTCCTATTATTAAATCTGAACATGAATCCACCGCAGTATGCAGGGATATTAAACTTACATTATTATTAGAAAATAAATTTCCTTTCTGTTGTAGTGTTGTTGCCCCCCTTTTTGGAAAGTGTCAATGGGCTTCCCCCGCATTAAGAGCACGCAGCAAATTGAGATTAATGGAGCAATTATAGCCCATTCAGAGAGGGTTGTGTGTGTGGGGGGCGCGCGACTTCTAGCTGGAAGGTGCAGGGGTGAGATAAGTCCATCGGCTGTATTGTTGTCCTGCCATCAAAATGTTGTCCTTTCTTTATGCCGAATGAATGTTTTGTTTGGCTGTTGACATCATTCACACCCGGGGTACAATGGGAGGCACAAAGAGCACATGCGCACCGGCTCCAACCTCCATTCACACATCATGATTAATGCCTGCTAGAACCAAGTCCTAATGGAATCTGATGTTGTCAAACAATCACTAAATAGGGAAATAAACGACTTCATCATAGCCGCCTCTCTCTCGGGCAGCACAACTGTCAGTGGGAAGTCATTAAAATATGATAATGAAAAATTGCTCAATTAAATGTTGTTATAGGGAGTGACCTTCCTTCGATTAAGATACCAGAACTTGGTTCTCAGCTGTGTTGATGTGCAAGTTTTAGGTAAAAAGTAGCGGAGCACTGACCGGACTCACAAGACGGAAAGAAATTGTGATTCAGCTTTTCCTCACTAGTTAGATGGACTTTGTGATAATGCCCAAGAAAAATTCAACTTTTCCAAGGAAAAAAAAAAAAAACTACCTTAAACAGTAAAATTGCAATTTAATCTCACACTAAACTTCTGCTTTGTTGTAGGTTTGGTTCCAGAATCGCAGGGCAAAGTGGAGAAAAACGGAACGAGGGAGCTCCGACCCTGAAGGAGGAAAGGAGCAGATGAGTGAGGGCACTCCTCCGTCTCGGAGCATCAACTCCCAGTCCCCGGTGGATCAGAGCAGGAAGCAGAAAGAACCAATGGAGATGCAGCCAAAGTGAGAAAAACAGGCACATGTGGCAATCTTCACAACCATACATTTGAACTTTTTTTCATGACAAAGGCCTGTTCACTCTAGCATCAACAGGACGGTGGGTCCTGGAGGTCCGTTCTTTCCATCCTGTATACCCGGCACACTCATCAATTCTGCCACATATGCCCAGGCTCTGTCTCAAGTGGCCACCCTTAAAGGTAGGTTCTCGTGTCTCGAGGTGGACGTTGTGTTATTTTTAACACTCATCAACTGTTGTGTTTTGTTTTGTTTTTTCAGGCAACCCTCTGTGCTCCTGTTGTGTTTCTGACCCAATGGGCTTATCCTTCTTGCCACCCTATGGTTGTCAGGGCAACCGCACAGCCAGTGTGGCCGCCCTGCGCATGAAGGCCCGCGAGCATTCAGAGGCCGTGCTGCAGTCTGCAAACCTGCTCAGTGCAACAACCGGACCCGGCGCCGGAGTGGGAGCTCTCTCCGGGGTCGGTGTGAGCACAGCTGGGATAGTGAGGCCCACTGTGGGTCCTGCCATGGAGATGCCCTGCGCTGGCATAAGAGGGGGGGACAGCTCCAGCCCCATCACACCTGCAAAAGTCCCTGCCCTGAACGCCAGTCCAGAAAAGCGCCCTCACTGCTCCAAGGAACCAGCAGAGAAAAAGTGAGACGCTGGATGTGGATGTACTGATTATCAACGAATGAACAAATAAGCACAACTACTGGCTGACTTCAGATCCAGTCTGGGACCTTTCTGAGATGTACCGATTCAATCATAAAAATATTTATTTGTAAATTTTAATTGTGAAATGCTGAGTACTTGGGGTGTTTGTTGCCCTCATTAAAGCACAACTGTGATGTTGGATCTGTAAGTGTTTACATGCACCCTTGGATTTCTGTAGATGCAAAAAGGCCCATTTGATAATGT
The DNA here is from genome assembly GCA_036245035.1 of Adrianichthys oophorus. Taxonomy (NCBI): domain Eukaryota; kingdom Metazoa; phylum Chordata; class Actinopteri; order Beloniformes; family Adrianichthyidae; genus Adrianichthys; species Adrianichthys oophorus. The sequence goes on along the minus strand of BSAI01000096.1, from coordinate 11,066,856 downwards.
GAATTTCGGTAATCCCATCACCTCTCATTTTCAGTCAGAGGATGGTTGCTTACATTGTGAATGTTCATGCATGAAAACTGTGTGTTGAAATGATGGTTGATGGTTTCTGCAGGACTTTGGCCAACATCCCATCAAGTTTCATTCTTTGGTTTTGACAGTGAAAGTGCACTTTGATACTTATCACTATTTTCATCTTGATTCCAGTTGGACTGAAGATTTACACAGTTGCAGGTTTTTCCCTCCAATCTGTTTGCACATTTGTAGCGCCAGCAGACAGGGGAGGCACCAGTCCTGTCGTTACATGTTCTTTAAAACAATTAAAGATGTAGTCGCTCATGTCCTTCTTCTGTTACTTCTTGTTCCAACCATCTGTTCCGATACATTATTTATTAGCAGCTTTTCAAGCCAGGAGCAGGGAGCCGTTGTGATTCATGTATTTATTTTTAGGAACGCTTCCTCACCTTATTTTTTTGATTTCCTAATAAACTCTAATTTAAACATTTGAAACATTTATGGAGTTACACTTTATACATTGTTTTTTTCTCAATTGTTTATGAAAGGGCGTCACATGCTGTGGATTCTTAAATATCTGACTCATATTAGAGATCATCTGATCACACCGAACCTCCGAACACACAGCCAGCAGATCGACTGATTCAATTTGCATCCTTGAGGATTTTCAGGAAATTACTTTTGATAGTCAATAATGCAATTAAGTAAACTATACACACATTATCGTGAATTATTGATGAGAAATTATATATCATCATGAAGTGCTGGTTCAATAATTGATAAGGCGAAACCCTGGTGACATGGAAGAGGGAGATTATATCAGAAGTCATGCCAGGTTGTATACACAGCACTCACATTTGATCCTTTTTATGATGTTGTGTGTGCATGTTGTAAAATAAATCTCGCAACTATACAAATAAAGAGATGCTTTTGCCAACCAACACTTTAAAGCTCGGTAATGGCTTGCTTCAACACTTATTTTAATAAACAAAAAGGAAAAAAGAGGCAATTTTTACACTTCAATTTTATTACACAATCAAAATATTTGTAGATCTAAAAAAAAGTTCACAGAAAAGATGAAAATGATGTGATAATATTTTGATTTTAGTTTTAGTAAATTGTAACAGAATTTTTTTTTTGCACAAAACAGTCAATCTCCCTCCCCCCAAAATCTGCAATAGTATTTGTTAATTGCTACACACAAAAGATGCATAAAAAACTCATTCGTTCTCCCCAAAACTGAACACAGAAGACGTGGAATTGAATCATTCACCAAAACAAAGAATGCTAAAGTTGTAACGACTCCGATCATCATTAAGTTCTGCCTGCTGCCCATAATTTACCACTTTAATATTTCATAAGCGAGTCAAGTTGGTGTTGACATTCAGCTGCGCGTGTGGCATCGATTGTTTTCTGTCACCTAAAAAAAGTCACGAGGCGGTTTTGTGGAGCATTGTTATATCAAATTAGCTGGAGAGCAGCCAGAAAAGCAGTCAAACATGGTGAATGTGGGGGACAGCAGTTGAACTGTTTTCTTACATTGCAGCTAATGGGCTTCTTTTGTTGCAATAATGAAATCTTTTTTTCCTACAAAGATGTGGGAAAATATGTAATTTGCACATGAACAAACCACGAGAAAACACGGCGTGGAAGAAAGTTAAGCCCTTCTGCCTGGCATCAGGCGCGATACCCAAATTCAACTATTCTGAAAGACGCCCCAAGTTAGATATAAAGTATATCAAAAAGCCCCCCTCAAAAAAATGACATAAAAAGTATCGTCTGTGTTTTGAATTTCTGCAGGAGAGTTGATCAATAACCCAATCAATTAGAATCAGTTAGGCTCATCCCTGAGTGGAGATTATACAAATAGAGCAGACCTTAATGCAGCAGTAATGTGAATGTTGTCCATCTGCCACATGACCACGTCTCTGCTCTTCCTTACTCAGCAAAGAAGGGAGCATCATCACCATTTGTGATCAATTACTACAGAACTCAGTGACTTCTCAATAAATAAAAGTTAAAACAAAGATGAGCAAAACGTAAAGAGGTAAATGTGACCTTTTTGCCTGAATTTAAATGAAGAAAAAGTCTGCAAGGGTTGAATTTTTGGTCCGCTAGAGCAGGTGTAATCAAACTACGGCCCGTGGGCCCGCCTTCACATTTGACCTGGCCCCCCAAACAATTTCAGAGGCATGAGTTTTTTTTTTTTTTCCCCAATCTGGCCACACGAAGAATCCCACAGAACGTACCTTTTTTCCACCCTTTTGCAGTCTTTGCCCCTATCTGAACATCACCCAAATCTTGTCAAATAGAACAGAATATGCTCTCTTTCCACACCGCACCTCACCTTTCTTGGTCTGAGTGATTGTGCTGCTGCTTTTCTTTTTTTTAAACAGCGCACCCTGTTCTGTGTCCTGATTGGCTAACCTTGTCAATGAATTTCCTCTGTGCTGTGTCTTCTGGACAAACACGCAGCTCTCATGATCTCCATAAATCTTTGATCGCAATGATATCTTTATCTTCATTCTATAGTCCTGCAGGGCCGGCCCTGGGCCATCTGCTGTCCAGGGCGCCGAATGACAATGACTAGGCTAAGGTTTTTTTTTTTTTAAGTGTTTGACAGTTTTTACAAGTTTATTAGAGCTGGGCACACCACTCATTTAGTTTAAACATAAAAAAGCAATAATTTAAAACATGAATATAATATGTCAGAAGTTTCATGTACTTAATAACTTTTCCTGATGCAGCTGCCCTCCTTGCCTGAAGTGGCCGCTGTTTTAGCTTGGGGGGGGGGGGGGGGGGGGGGGGGGGGGGGGGATGCCATTGTTAGAGCTTCTTTAAAACTTAAAAGGTTGAAAAAGCAGCAAAACAAGCCCTCAGGGACAGCTTTAAGGTCAAAAAAGGGAAGTTTTTCAAAGTAAAATTTTGTTAATCCGAGCTTTTAATTCAGTAAAAAGCTTGAAGTTGAGGCCAAAACAAACAGGCTAAACTAGCACAAGTTGCAGCTTTTGGGCTAGGGATTGAAATTAAAGATTGATTGGAAAACGCAGCATTCAAATGCAACTAGCTTAGTTCAAAGGGATCTAGTTAGCTGCGTGTGTATGTTTGCAGCTGCCTGTGTGGAAGAATGCAGCTCCCATGTGTGTGTGTCCATCATCTCATCAAGCCAGTGCTGCTCCCGCCAAGAATCCCAGGGAGCTATTTGCCACAGCAATCTCCTATTATAGCTCAGGCTATAGATCTGAAGACGAGGGGGGTCCACAGGAGAAGGAGGAACAGGTCCCCCCTTTTCCTGGTCTGGAAAAAGGAGAGGATGAGGTCGTGCATAGAGAAAAACGAGCATCAAAGCCGCAAAATAGACCTTCTGATTGCACTGATGTGAGAGCTCTTTGGTGATGTTGGACTAAGAGACACTTGTTGACACTTCATCTCTTATCAGTTTTACTCAGAGGAGATGGAGGCTCTTCAGGCTGAAGCAGTAAACCTTATTTTGTCAAACTACAAACTCATTGCCCCATTTACCCACCTAAACCTCACAACAACTGCTAATCTAAAAACATTTAAATTATTTCTATGTGTTAGCTTGTACGTCCTTTTAAATGAGTTGTTCTCGGTTCACTGACAGTTAGCTCTGCCTCAAAATGGCCAACAGTGGCGGTCCAGATTTAAAAATAGCTGAGACACTGTTTGTTTCATGCGTTGGATACTCGACACCAAAGGATCCGCGTGTTAACGCAGACCGTCACTCTGTCACCTCATGGTGGACACTCTCTACGGGACAGCTCCTCTATTTCCGTCTGGTCTGCTGCACTGAGTCCTGCTGCTCAGATCCACAGAGGCTCGGCTGCTGGATTTTTTGGTTTTTTGGTGGCCGCCCTGCGCATGACACAAAGTCTTTTGGTGACACAAAGTCTTCAGACGATTACAACCATCCTCTACATAAAACATCATAAACCTGAAAGGTAAGAGTTCAATTTAAAACATTTATTTTCATACTCATGTTTTAAAAACATGACCTAAAAACATTTAAGCAACAGAAAATAAGCATGTTTTTAGCATATTTTTATAAATAGATTAAAAAAAACATTGAAAAAAATATTTTCTCTTGTTTTGTAAAAATAAAAAGCAAACTTTTGGTGAAATAAAATTTGAAAAAAATACTTTATTTAATAAAATGCAAACAACATTTTAAAAAGTTGACTTTAGTTTCACAGACGTTAAATTTTCTCTCAAACCAAAGTTGAAAATAACTCCTCCACGGTGTCAGGTTTTAGAGCTGCACGCCGTCACTGGACTAAAATAAACTTGTCACATGCAAAAATGAGCAGAAATCATCCTGACAGCAAGAGATGAGATTATGTTTGCATTAGAAGTGCAGGGAATGTTCTCATCTTTGTGTAGTTTTAACATGCCTGTGTAATAAATTTTTTTGCCCTATTTGTGAGTTTTAGAGAAAGAAATGTAACTAAACAAAGGGGCTAACTGTTTTGCATGTGTACTAAACACAGGAAAACAACAAACAAGGATAGTTATATAAAAAAAAAAAAAAACACACCAGAAGTATTTTTGGAGTAGTTTTGCATCACGGTGATTCATTTTTATCTGTCTGATGCTAACTGTGCAGTATGGCAGCTACAGTGGAGAGTTGTTGTGAAGTTGCTTACACAATGATTTGCCCCAGGGTCAGAAGATATTATTGAACCACCGGATATTTTGAGCAGGCTGACGGATACTTGGCAGCTTTTCAACACCTAAACAGATGACACCAGTGTCTTAAAACCTGCAAAAACTTTATTTAAAATTGTGCATGACAAACTTGTAATAATAAAATCAATTATACGTTAAATATAGTCGTATTTTTTAACCACATTTTAAATAATCTGCTTTTAAGACTAAAAAGTGTGGAACAGCCTGCTGGCTGGTGATAAAATAAATTAGAAGACATCCATCTTTCTGTTTTTTTTTTTTACTGTTGGGAGAATCTGTTGGGAGGCACAAGTCATAATTCCATCACAGGCCAACTACAAGACAAGAAATACAAAACTGCAAATCCAAATGTACTTCCTCACTCATCTGTTGTTTTATAACTGCATGCCTATAAAAGTCTGGATTTATAAAAACTATTTCTACTTAGTGTTAGTGGTCTTATTCAAATACTGTTGATTTTTAATCTTTTAGACCCATGAAACTCTTGAAATTTGAGATCAAGAGCTTCACTTATAAAAGTTCTAACTTTAAAATCGAAATAATGAAGTATTCAAAGCATCTACTGTTAATCACTCTGTTTAATCCCCACCTGCCTGACTTGAATTTTCTCACCCTGTGACCATAAAACGAGTCTTCTATTTTAAGAGACAATGTCTTTTACTATGTTTCCTCTCATATCAACTTCTTGAATGTTTACTGATGCAACTCGATTGACTCAAAAAAACTCCAGTGAGGCTGTCCGTTCTGAGCTTAGCAACAGTGTGGGTTTATTACCGTCTGTGAAGGTCACACTAATCGAGTGGAAGGATTTACAGAGCTGTTTTCAGAGCTGCATGCGTAGCTGCATAATACAAATGGAAAAAAAGGTCAGCTATTAAAACATATCACAACAAAGTTGGGGCTCATGTTTTAAAGCATGAATCCACACTGCAGGAGTTATCAGTTATTTTTTGGCTATTTAAAAAAAACTAGTATGGCACTGTAATTTAGTGGTTTCAGGCTGATTTTTATTTGTTTTTTGCAATTTTAGGAAAATCTTCAATTCCCAGGATTATATGTCCAGATGTCAACCAAATATCACAAAGCCATAGAAATATGCTCTGAATGGAGGCCCCACACTTCTGGTGCTGCAGCTCCACCAGCAGGCCCACTATATAATTATCAAGCTCTACTCAATCTGAATGACTCAGCAGCTGACATCAGATTTTTTTCTGTATGAAACTGCATCATGATCTCAGTTGAGAAGCGCCGTTCAAGTCGAAAGAGCAGCAAACATCGTAAGCGCAGCGACACATCCAGTGTTGGATCCTTCTTGGATGAGAATGACCGTGAGGTCAGCAGTCTGACTGACAGAGCATTCAAGAGCCTTTGTATTGGAGATGAAGCTGTGTACAATGATTCCCATCTTGGCTTACCTTCATCCAGCACCCATATTGACAGACAACTTGCCTTTAGTCAAGATGAGCCATTCAGGGATGAAGAAGAGCGGGACGAACTGAAGAGAGCTGCTCATCAGAACCTCAGCTTAAGGGTGCAGCAGTTTGGACAGGACTGGGTCCATGAAGGAATGTTTGGAACAGCAACCCAAAATGATCCAGAGTGGGGGGTCTATGGGGACAGGACACAAGGTAGGGTGTCTGCCACATTCCAGAACTCTTTTGTTGAAACCTCTCAACAAGGAATGTCTCTCAGAGAAGAAGAGCTTTCCTTCATCAGCAATAGAGCCACAGAGTTAAGTTTACAGCAACACCGAAGCCGCTCCAGAGTCTCCTCTCTCATCAGAACCTTCAACTCTGAGGTAAAAAGAAATGGAGTGATCATGAATGATCAATTCAGAGGGTGTAACGAAGAGACAAGCTGGGACAAATCAGCTTTGATGAATGCTCACAGCGAGTTTTCTGATTTCTCTTTATCATACCAACAAAACCTAAACAGCAGCAACTTTCCCCCTGCTGGCCCTTTTTCCTGCAGAGATGCAAACCTATATGGCTCTGACATGGCAGCGGTAGCCCACATGTCTCACAATTCTGTGTCTTCTTTCATGAGATCGTCACACAATGAGCTCAGCATGTCTGCGCAGACCAACTGCAACTCACACTTCTTCATACACAGTGAGTTTAGTCCCTTCAAGGTATGGAGGGAGCATAACAGGTTTCCCTTCCAGCAAAGAGAAGTCTCAGGCTTTATGCACTGCTCAGATTTTTCAAAATGGTATGAGACACCATTGTACAAAGAGCTGTCACTCGATAATCAACTGCAGGGCCCTTACAGAGGTATGAGACACAGCAGCAGCAACTTGGCACCAAGGGCTCCTTCGAATCCTTCACACTTCCCCTCCATGTCCTTGGTGCAACAGAAAGCTTCAGCTGTGGAGAAGCGCAGTGAGTCCGAGCTTGCAGGTCATTACCCTCAGAGGAGGCGGACTCAAAGTCTGGGAACTAACAAACTACCCTGCCAACGCCCATCAACTGCATCCCCCACTGTCGAGATGTCTCGACGCGTCAGGGATAACATAAGCTCTGTCAAAGCCCTCCAGCAAAAAATCAAACTGATGTCACAGCAAAACATCTCAGCAGGGATGATAACAACCCAACAAGAGACTTTTAGGAATCCTAATTTACTTCACTTTGGAAATAATGCGGCTCCAAATATGATAAGCAGTGATATCAGCACAACTCCTTTTACCATCAGCCAGCTCCCTTCAGTTCCTGCACATCAAGAAGAAAACACATCAGGTTTCCAGCAACACGAACCTTCCCCTCAACCAGTTGAGCATCCTCCAGTACGGGCTGAAAGCAGGGGAGTCACTCCTGATGCCAGGCTGTCCTCCTATAAATCTCGAGCACCGAGCTTGCTCTTCAATCTTAAAGACAACAGAAAGAGAGTAAAAAGCACTTACAGTCCAACCAAATTCAAAAGCTTGGATAAACAGGAGAAAAACCAACAGCCCTCTATCCAGGAGCCAAGACAGACGGTAATAGATGTCCCGGATTTTCCAGATCCAGATATTCAGTTTATGCAGCAAGAAAACTCCAGAAGCACATTTTTGGCTGCTAACCAGTATCAAAACCCTGCACTGACCCTTGAAACTCAACTGGAAAGAGTAAATACAAGCCAATACCTGGAAAACACTTCGACTGATTACCAAACTGCTCAAGTGCAAGGAGAAATGGTTTGTCATTCTGGGTTCAGTGGCTTCATACCAGGAAATTACACTAGCAATCAGCTGACTAATGGACAGAATCGCTATGAATATTTAGCATCATTTACTCCCTATAGGCAAGGTGGCAGAGATAACATTCAACTTCAGGAAGGACTTCAACACCCTCATACAGCTGTGGACACAACAAGGCTAAACATTTACAGAAGTCAAAGCAAAGATACTCTGATAAGAAAAGCAGAACCTGAGCAGGCGTTAAATGAACCAACAGGAAAGATTTTAACTGAGAGGAGTAGATATGAGAATTTACAAGATACGATTAATGATTATCATAACCCATCCTCAGATGGTAGCTGGCAAAACTACAAAGACACAGAAAAGGTCAGTCTGAAAGCCGCTGCTTTGCCATTAAAACAAGATCCGGTTCACACAATGGAAAGGTCGAGGAAAGAAAATCAAAGAAATATACATAAAGAAACGGAAAATGTTGAGGCTAAGGACAACTTAAGTTTCGGATCATCTTCTTATAAAAGTGCCAGTTCGATTAGTAATAATTCTTCCGATCAACCAAATGCAGAGAAAGAGAAAAAAGAGCAGGAAATGAGCGATGATGTGGTGTTGAATTATAATGGATGGGGAGATCAAGATCCTATTAGGTCAAACCAGCTTAATCCCACAACAGATAAAACAAAGCTAAATGCAGCTCAGATAAAAACCAATACATCCCTAGAGACAGAGGATGACAAGCAAAGTCCACAGGATGAAAGTAAACCAAAGTTTAAAAAGGTTGGACAAGAAAACTCCTCTGTTTACACTGATAATGCATCTGAATTTATGATGACAAACCAGATGACCCTTAAAGAGTTTGACAAAGCTAAGGGTGAACAAGTCGTGGCAGAAAATAGAGCAAACCACGGCCAAGCAGAGAGGGCAGCAGCTCAGCAGAGGGCTAATGCAGAGCAGCCAAAGGAAGAGGCCAGCAGGTTTATTTTAGCAGGGCAGACTGATTCAGAAACAGTCAAGACAGACTCCAAAGCAGAAGCAAGAAAGGCTGAGAATCTAAAACAAGAATGTGTGCAAAAAGAAGAGAGTAAAGGAGAACTGAAGGAACAGGCGAGAGAAAAAAATCCAGAAAAAACCAAGGGAGAACAGACAGCAGTAAAAACTAGAGCTTGGATGTCGACAGATGAATCTACAGGTGTTTTAGGGAAAGATGAAGACACAGATAGGAAGCAGGTTAAGCATTTCAAAAGAGAACAAGGGGAAATAGAGAAAGCAGAAGAAAAACAAACTCAAATGGCTATCATTGAGATGGAAAGAATGAAAGAAGGTGGAACTGCACAGGAAACTAACAGAACCAACAATCCAGTGCAAGCTGAGATAGAACAGAAAAGAAAAGAACAAGCTGAGAGTGAGCAAATAGAGACAGAACAGCCCATGACAGAAACAATTCAAGTAGAAGAGGCCGAAACTGAATGTAAAACAAATGAGAAGACAGAGCAAACTGATGACCAAAACAACAAAACAAAACAAACAAAAACAGAGGAAGCAGATACGGGAAGAGTGATGCATGTGGTGCAAGCTAAGAAAGAATCAATAGGGCCAAGACAAGAAAATGCAGAGAAATCTACAACATGTGATTTCAAAGACACAAAACCAGAAAAGAGAAAAGCAGAGCAGCTGAAGCACAAAGAAAGGAAGGTGGAGTTAAGTAAAGCGGAGCTACTGAAAACAGAAAACCTCTTGGAAAAGTCAGCTAAACTCACAGCAACACAGCAGGTCAGAAATGAGTCTGATAAAGTTGAGCACGTAAAGACAGAGTTAGCTAAAGCTAAAGCAGAGTTGGCCAAAATCAAGGAGAAAATGAGAGGTGAACAAAAAGATAAAGTCAGCAACAGTGTCATGGTGAGAGAGGATGAAACTCTGAAAAATAATCCATCTTCAAGTGTAGATGCAGTTAAACAGGTTGATCAAAAAACACAGGATCTGGCAGTGGAACTAAAAGCAGGTAGAGTACCTGATGATTATGACCGTCTTAGAGAAAAATATGGATTTATTCATGCAAAAATAACACAGAAGAACAAAACATCAGCACCAGAGAGTTCTTTAAGTCCTGCCAGTGAAGCAAAGATAGAAAAAGTTGAGGCAGGAAATAATGAAAAATCAAAAACTGTACCAAGTTCTTCCAGCACTTTAATGAAAAATAACACACACAATTCAAAGGAAGTGGTCAACTTTAGAAACAGTGACAGCACAAAGGACAACAAATCATCCGAAGAAACATGCAATGTTAAGTCTTCTAATACAAAGGAGTATGAAAGAACAAATGGAGAGGGTGTAGATGACAAGTTAAAAACTGCAAATGTTGAAAGGAAGCAAAACATAGATTCTAAAACAGACAATATTTCACCTCAGAGTAATTCTGAGTTGGCTAAACTGCACCCTCATGATGGTAAACCAAATTCAACTGAGCACAGCAAAAGCAATGGTAAAGAACCCCAAGTCGCCTTTCCTGAAGTGTTACCCTATAAAGAAAAAGCTCAGACAAAGCAGGAGATCTTAACTTCCAAAATAAAAGCTCATGCTGAGAAAGAGATTTTAGCACTAAAAGAAAAAGGCTTTTCTGTGAACAAAAATTCTTCAAAGCAGTTGGTAGGTGGCCAGAATTTTAATGCTCGACAAAAGCCGCTCTCACAAGACACTCCTAAAAGACACGAGGTTGCAGTGTCCAACTACGTCTCACCAAAGCATCCGCTGGAGTCTTCAGGCGTCAAGACAGAACTAGAGTTTACTAGAACCACAACTCAGGGTCTAGACTGTTTAGAAAAGCCCAGAAATACAAATCACACTGCAAATAATAACACAACTGAGAGCTCTGAAAAGAAACATGCTGAGATCAAGCCATCAATGCAGAACACAGAGCAAACATTCAAGATTGATCAACAAAAACAGCAAGAAAATCAGAAAGAAGTAACTAAGAAAAAAACGGAAGTGGCTGAAGATCAATTGACTTCCAAGGGGATTATCACCAAAGACATCGAAGGACAAGCTGCAAGGGCCGAGTCCAAATTTTTGACCACAAAAAACACTGAAAGAGAAGAAAAGACTCACAAGGACTCTCAATCACCAAATACTGCACTTGAACTAAATGAATTCCATGAAACCAGTGACAGTTTACAGATTATGGGAATAATGGTGACTGTACGAGAAGGAAAACCACCTCAGACCTGTGATGAAAGGATTGATGAAAGACAAACGAAATCCACAAAGCAAGAAGCCAATGAACTGGAGGTGAATAAGAGACATTTCAGACCAGTCACAGAAGGAAACATGTGTTCAAAAGAGATGAACTCAGTTAAGGCTGTGGATGGACAGAAATCGCATTCTCCTGTAAATGAAGGTGTGGCTAAAGCTGTTGAAAGCATTGATCCTGAACCTCCAAAAGAGACTTTATCACTGGAAGCTAAAGATGTCAATGTAGCAAGGGCTCCCATTGAGAAAATCCCGAATCTCCAACAGGGGAATCTTACACCGGAAATATCAAAACCAGTGACTCAAACAGATTTAATGAAAGGCACCCAGGTGATAAATACAGATGCAGAAAAAAGCAAACAACAAACAGCAATGAGCAATACTGACCTTATTGGCAATGTTGTGACCAGTGGATCCAACTGTCACACTGATGTAGAAACACTGTCAAAAAAGTTAGCAGAGGAAGTAGATATTTCAGCTAGAATCAAATGTACCAACATAGAAGTGCAGAATGCACCACCATCAGAGGAAAGCAAACATGATTCAGCAAAATCGTTCAGCAATGCCACTACCAGCCATTCAGCTGAGCATGAAAACAAACATTTACCTTCAGATCTTCAAAACAATGAAACTGATTTTAGAGAAAACAGTCACAGAACTGATAATCTACATATTGATAGCATCGCCATCAGAGTTGTTCCAGCAGTAATTGAAAACGACAAAAAGAACATGGGAGAAAAACCACTCATTGCTACTTTCCCCTCCAGTATGAGTTTTGCTCCTGATAAACAACAAACTGCAGCATCTAGTTATAAAACAAATGACAAGCAATGTTCTGAAGATTTATCTTCTGCGATCAGCAGCGAACACAGGATGAATGAAAGCTTGGAGAACAATTTAGCCGTGCAGCACGTGCTGTCCAGTGTGAGGAAATTGTCTGACTTGTTGAAAATGAACAATAAAGTGAGCAACCTAAATGTAGTCAGTGAGACTGCTGAAGTTAAAACTGAAACACCTCAGTCAAATGTAGAACCAAAGGAGGTAGACTACTTCCAAGTGCAAGGACAAGCAGAAGCAAACATTGAGATCCAAAACAACTGTACAACTGATGAAGCGACACCAAAGAAAAGGGAACCTCAGGATACACCACCCAACAAGACAGCCAGCAGGGAAGATTCACTCAAAGATGGACAGTCTGAAGTTTTAAATGCGGATCATTGCTTAAAGACAGATTTAATTTCAGAAAACCCTCAAGATGACAGTATTACGAGGAACAAATTGGAAGCAGTTGGCACTCCAGCTCCAAAAGGGAATTCCAGTTCCTTTAAGCCATGCAATAATGAGGAAAAAGGTGATTTAGATCAAGCTAATCATGTAAGAAAGAATCAGTCAGAAAACCAGCTTGGTTTTTCAGCTACAGACAAGGAAAGTTCCAAACCTTTTCCACAAACAAAAGCAGAAAATGTTACAGTGAAGCCAGAGGTCAAACCAAAACCAAAAGACAAGATATCTACAATACCTGAAATATCAGCCATTGCTGATTATGCCAGATTGAAAGTAATTGTTTCAGAGGACAGAGAACTAAATACAGCTCAGGATTTTCCACCCAGCAAAAAAGAAGGATTCTTTCCACTAATACGAGGTCATCATAGTAGACGTCCTGTGTTTACTACTGACCTGCAAGGATCCTCTGTGAAAGAAACAAGTTTGTCAACAAAGACAGAAGTGAGTGCCAAAGTGAGTAAAGAGCCCAAACCAACAATGTTTCCAATTACAGGGAGAGAACACCAAAGAACAGGGATGTTCAAATTAGGAGAAAAAGACAAACATGAAAAGATGCTTTTGGAGACAGACAGGATGCATTCAGATCAGACAAAACAAGTAAGTGGGGTTAAAATTCAAGAAATTCATCCAAAACCTGGTGAGCCAATTACTCAGTCTCTTAAACCAAACTCATCTTCTGCATCCAGTGGGCTAACATCCAAAGACCTGACGTATTTAGATAAAAGTCTTCGCTTACAAGCAGCTTTAGGAGAAAGAACTTGTTCAAAAGAAGACGCAACTTATCTGAGGAAAGATGAGAGTCCTGACAAACAACTAAATATAAACTATAATATTGAAGGTGGAGGGTCAGACCAATTGAAGAAGGAAAGGCTAGTAAATCAGGAAGAGGATAATAAAATGAAGAACATGGATAAAGGAAACCGACTGGAGGAAGAGCTGATGCCCATGAATGATAACAGAAAAAATAATGTCAGGATAAAACACATTATAGAGGAGAGCAGAGCTTCTTTAGCTGAAGAAGAGAGGAGAGCCGCTCAAAGAGAAGAAGAAAAGAGAGCGAAAGAGCGTGAGGCTGTTGCTCAAATGATCAAAGAGAGACATGAGCAACAAAGACAAGCAGACAAAAAAGCAGAAGAAAGAAAAACAACACACACAGAAGATAAAATTACAGGTCAGAGCACCAAAGATTTTAAGACAAAACAAACTCAACAACAAACAAGAATCTCAGAAAGTGAGAAGTGCAGATTTGGTTATGATGAACAACTAAAAAGAACAGTTATAGAACAACATAGAACTGCACAAGACACGCAACAAAGAGAAACAGCAACGAAGCAACAGTGGAGAAGTACTCAAGAAGACCAGCAGCAAAAGGCAACAAAAGAACAACTGGTGAAAATTCCTCTGGAACAGCAAATAAAAAGGGAATCAGATGTTCAAGAGAAGAAAACTATCCAAGAAAAGCAACAGCAAGTGGTGCAGAAAAATAAACTTTTTCAAAAAGAGCATCAACAAAGGGCAGCAGAAGATCAAAATACAGGATTTGCCCAACATGAGAAACAGATAGCAACAGTGGAGCAGCAACAAAGGAGATTTGACAAAGAAGAAGAAGATAGAAGAGCAGTAAAAGAGCACCAAAAAGAATTTGTCCAAATAGAGCACCAGAAAATGACTGCAGAGGAGCAACAAAGGAAACTCCTCCAAACAGAGCAGCTAAGAAAGGCAGCAGAGGAGCAACAAAGAAGACATGTCCTGGAAGAGCAAACACAAAAGACTGCAGAGGAGCAGCAAAGAAAACATGATGAAGAAGAAAAACAAAGAAGAGTTGTGGAGGAGCAACAGAAGAAAATTGTCAGTGAAGAGCTACTGATGAGATCAACAGAAAAGCAACAGAGGAGAACTGCTCAAGAAGAGAAACAAAAAAGGATAGTTAAAGAAGAGGGAATGAGACTTAATCAAGAAGGGCAACAAAAAAGAACATCAGGAGATCAACAAAGGAGACATGTCCAAGAAGAGCAACAGAGAAGAGAAACAGAGGAGCAACAAAAGAGACATGTCCAAGAAGAGCAACAGAGAAGGGCAGC
>BSAI01000096.1:10989004-11052350 GCA_036245035.1 Adrianichthys oophorus | reverse complement strand
ATGAGCAACAAAGGAGACATGTGCAAGAAGAACAACAGAGAAGAGAAGCAGCAGATGAGCAACAAAAAAGACATGTCCAAGAAGAACAACAGAGAAGAGAAACAGAGGAGCAACAAAGGAAACTTTTCCAAGAAGGGAATCAAAGAAAAGCAGCAGAGAAGCAACAAAATAGATATGTCCAAGAGGAGCAACAGAGAAGGGCAGCAGAGGAGCAACAAAGAAAACTTTTTCAAGAAAAGCAACAGAGAAAGGCAGCAGAGAAGCAACAACAGAGACATCGCCAGGACGAACAAAAAAGATCAGCAGAGGAGCAGCAAAGGACATATGTTCAAGAAGAGCAGCAAAAAAGAGCAAAAGAGAAGCAAGAAAGGATATGTTTCCAAGAAGAACAAAGTGGGGTAGAAAAGGAGCAACAAATGAGACTTTTTCAAGAAAAGCAACATAGAAAGGCAGCAGAGGAACATCATAAGACACCAACAGAGAGGAGATGGGCAAAATGTATCCAAGAAGAGCAAGTGAAAGGGGCAGCAGAGGAGCAAGAGAAAACCATTGCCCTAGAAGAGGAACAACAAAGAATAATCGAGAAGCAGCAAAGAACTGCTCAGGAGGAGCAACAGGAAATATCAACCAAAGGAGAGCAACACCAAAAAGTATCAGAGCGGATCAGTGAGAGTACACTTTCCAAAAAGATTTATAAAGAAGAACAATGGACTGATGAGAAGGCTGTCAATTTTTCAAATATGGGCATCCAACAAATGCCTGAGCAGGAAAAAGAGGAGCAACATTTTGAAAAGCTAAGGAGGAGAAGATCTTTAAATCATCCATTAATGAAAACTCCTAAAGAAGAAGAGGTCATGACGATTGATGAAAAAGAAATAATCCTGAAACCAGAAGAAAAACATGTAAAAGACCAGAGTGCAAAACCTTTAGAGGAGAAAAGAATGGCAGAACTGATAGGAGAAAAGGCTAAGGAGAAGGAAGAAAACTCAATCATTTACAGAGGAAAGACTCAAGTCACTCAGGCAGAGATTGGAAAACAAACACAAAAGATGAATGACCTCCAGTACTATGCCTTTACTTCAGCGGACGTGGAGGGAAAATACAGAGAAAAACAGTTGTCTTCTCTGTTGCGTTCAGAACAGAAAAGCAGCCCAGTAAGACTGGACTCTCCTGATGACTCGGTATTCCAAACAAAGTGTCATAGACCACTTGCTCCTGCGTCTCCAGCTCCTTCTCTGCCCCGTTCCAACACCTCTTCTCCTGCCTTAGGAACAAAACCCTCCATGTTTAAAGTGAAGGACAACACGATCAGAAATTCCTCTTTCATCAAGTCAGTAAAGCCTCGATTCCACAAGAACTTTGGAGAGGATTTCTTGATGGCTTCCCCATTAGACAGGACATTAGAAAAGGGAAATGATGAGTGGGAAAAAATAAGATCTGGTGCAGGAACTCCTGTCCATACAGAAATGGGAATGAAACGACTGTCTGCTAACACTGAATTTTCAACTTTTCTCTCATCGTCTTTAGCGCAGGACTACTCAGTTTCGCACCATCGACCCTATTCCAGGAGGAGCATTACTCTGGACGATGATGAGTCTCGCTCTGTCATCAGTAACCTTTCAGAAGACGTGGAAAGCTACGCCACCAGTGCAGCAGACGTGGGAGACGTGAGGGGCCTGTTTGACTTTGAGAGGCCAGAGTCTGCCTGCAGCTTCAGCAGTGATGTGTCTCGTTCTTCGGGAAAGCCTCCAGTTGTTCCACCAAAGACGGAGAAAGCCTTACGCAGGGCCCAGAGGTTAACATCTCGAAGAATGAAGAAAGAGCAGTCTAAAGTTGCTGCTGGAGGGGAAAAAGAGACCACCAGTGTTCCAGCGTCCTCATCCACTGATACATACCAATCCAACGGTCATGCTGTGGCCTCTCCTCATTTTTCCCAACCTGTTTCCCTTGCTCATGCTCCAGTATTGGGATCCAGCTTGCCTTCTTCCAGTTCAGAGCTCCAATCTGTTCCCAGGTCTTTCCACTCATCCCCTCATGCTACTGCTCCAGTCTCCCTTCCCATTTTGCCGAATGCTACCTCTACTGTTTCCCTGCCAACTGTGTCTCCTCACATTTCAGGCCCAGTTTCCCAGCCTGCCGCTCCAAAGCCAGTTCCTAATGTTCCATCCTCTTCTACTCTCCATCATGCTAACCTCCCAACTCCTGTGGCACAGTATCATGTAGAGTCAAGCTGCTTTTCTCAGTCCTATCCAATGACCCAGCGCAAGGTTCTCCAAGACCTCGGATCTGGTCAGTATTTTGTGGTGGATGTTCCTGTTCAAGTGCAAACGAAGACTTTCTTTGACCCAGAAACCGGAAAATATGTTCAGTTGAATGTCCGTGAGTCTGGTCAGAGCATTTCAAGGCTTCATACCCAGCAAACGCAGTCTCATCAGATCAAACTGCAACCTCAGCCCCTCACCCAAACTCCTGCTGCTGGCAAGCCTTTTGTCTTATATCAACGCTACCACAGTTATCCCCAAAACTACCAACCGACAGCTGTTACCCCTGTGCGCCGCAGCAGGTCCTCAGCTCCTGGGTCACTCCAGCCAAACCAAGAACCTTTAAGTGAGAGCTGCAGCTATGGTAATGTAGCAAACGAAGTAGAACAGAACTCTGTAGATCCCTGTTACAGCCCAGAAAGGACACCGTACATGGACACAGTTATTGATGCGAACAAAACACACATCTCTGGGAAAAGCACAAAGAACCCAAAGGAGTCCCCCTCTGAGTGTGGAACACAAAACCAGACTGATGGAAGCTCTTTTAATGAAAATCGTGAAAAGAGCTTCCAATATCAGGGTCGTGACATAATAACTATGAGTGAGCTAGAGGACTTCATGGAAACAACCGATTGGTGAAACAAAGCTTTGAACGCTATTGTTGTAATATAAAGAGATCACATCATGTACAGATCTAAATTGTATTTCAGGGGAAACAGTCTGGCTTTGTTTGGATTCTTAATCTTAAAATATTAGTATGTAGTATAATATATTGTTAATTTTCCTACTTTTCTGAGTTTGCTGGGGGTTTTATTTTCTGTCCTTGTTGAGTTTACCATTCCATTTGATTTTTGAACGTGAGAACCTGAGGACAAATCTCCTGAGTCATTATCAGTATGCTGTCACCTTTTTGGAATATGGTATCATGCAAAAACACTGCCACACTCTTCAACATAAAATGCTTTGTTGTTGTTGTTTTTTTTTGCTATGGACTCTGACAAGCCTGCCTTTGTTTCTTCTCTTTCTCAAGAAAACACTTTTTGGCATTATGTGTTGCATGAATTATTAAAGCAGATCTATTTTCAAATTATGCATTTTTTGAATTTATCAACATAAACACACAATGTCTCAATTTTTATATTTATACTTCACCATATTAATTATTCTAAAGTTGAGAAAGTATGTCCGTGTTGTAAAAACCCAGGATGAAAAAGGTAGCTAGGAAAATAAGGAGCAGTTACTGTAATTCCACTTACAATGTAGAAATTATAATTTTTATTAAAGTAAAAGACATTTACATTTAATAGAGTGAGCTAATGTTACCTCCTAAATTTAAAATGTTTGCTTGGCAGAAAATTCAAAGATCCAAGCACACCAGATCTAAACAGGATGTATGGATGCATGAAAAGATGAATGTATGGATGGTCGAACAAGTCTTTATTTAAGAAAACATTATTCAGGACAGCTTGTAAAATTTTAAACTCACAAAATGATTTTTTTTTTTTTTTAAATGAATTACTTCTAAATTCTGTGATACAGTGGTTAGCGATCTCGCCTCACAGCAAGGGGACCCTAGTATGAATCCCCGCTGGGACCTTTCTTGGAGTTTGAATGCTCTCCCCATGCATGTGTGGATTTTCTCCGGCTTCCTCCCCGGTCCAAAAACATGCTTCCTTGGTTAATTGGTTACTCTAAAGTGTCCCTACGTGTGCGTGTGTGGGAGTGATTATGTGCCCTGTGACAGATTCACAACCTGCCCATGGCGTACCCCACCTTTGCTCAACAGCAGCTAGGTCAGGTTCTGGAAATCCCATGAGCCCAAAAGGGATGTAATGGGTTCAGAAAGTGGATGGATGGGAGAAAAAAAATCAATTTTGAAGGTTTTTTACAGCTTCATGCCAAATCATAGCATGGATTGCTATAGATATTCTTTTAACTATTTTACAAAGAAGAGATATGGCAATTTAATTTAATTACAGATGTTTCATCTTTAAACATATATTTATAATTGTATGTGTAGTTAAGGAGTGGACATTTTCAACTCAGTTTTACAGCTTCTTCATGTCTTCTTGAGATGCAGTAAGATGTTTTGACCACTGTGGGGCAGTGGAGAGTGATTTTACCCATAGGGCAAAATATAACTAGAGGTAACACCCCAAATAAGATATTATTGACAGGAACATACATTCAGCAACAGGGATCATATGTATCACTTTAGCATACTCTCACTGTACCCTAAATTCATAGTAAAACTGTGCTCTTGTGTAATAATGAGCTGCAAATATATAAGAAAACTAAGGCTTTTGAAAGGTTAAAAAAATGATAAACAGCTTTTTTTTTTCACTAGCCAAGCATTTTAAGAGACTCCCACATCTAACTTGAAGGGGTTAAATGTTTTGTGTTATTCCATTTGGGTTGGGAAGTGCTTAAAGCGCCAGCAGAAGCCCTGCCTCAGCAGTTTAGGCTGCCCAATAAAGCAGCAGGCTTCATACCACTGGGACAGAATGATGACCACAGCCGGAGACAAGCCCATGCCACTCTGTCCAGCAGCCAGACAGGACAAGTCCCACCACACGAACTACAAGCACTCAAAAAACACAAGCACAAAGGCATAACACGCACATATAAAAATAAACATTTGCACATGGAGAAATATGACTACTACTTCAAAGTTTTGGGTTGTTGGGTTAGGAGCCACAGACATGAACACAGGAAATGACATTTCCTATGTTTTTTGGGGGATTTAGAGGGAAAGATAGAGAGAAGTTGACTGAGACTGTCAGAGGGAGGGTGAGGGAGAGAGTGGGAGTTTCTCTAAGTGGGAACAGAGCCTTTACTGTTTCATATTACAGAGAAAAAGAGGAGAAGAGTTAATGGTGGGTAAGGGCTCTGGTGGGTTGTGCAGTCAGGCTGTATTTGAATGTAGCAGGCTCTGTAAGTGCTGTGCAGTTGTCTGGGTTTATGGATTCACTGACTGTGGAAAATGTACTTCTCTATTGTGGTCCTTGTCCTGACTAGGGCTCTGCTCACAGGTAAGTTCACTTTGTTTACAGCAACGCGAATTAGCAAGAGAGCGATCAAGTAAGATGGGGAGTAAAATGTTTCATCCGCTACACAAACCACTGTGAAACTATGCATTTCTCAGCAGAACCTTATACATATTGTGCCTGCAACAAAGATCCTTGCATTTTCATGGTTACCATGGTATTTGCAATTTATTCAAGAAAACTCTTAAGAATGAAGAAAGACCTTCCCAGTCTTTTATTTTGCATTTCTTGATACTTGACTTAGTTTTGATGTATTCTTACCTCCTGGAGTTTTTGTGTCCCCCTTTTTTTCATAAGCTGTGTTTGGATAGATGTCTAAGCAAAGCCAATAATGTAATAAATAAATACATAAAAACAAATATTTAAAATTATCCTCATTATTTTATTTAAAGTCAAACCATAAGTGAAAGCGAATGTGTTTCCGCCACAAAGTAAACTTATTCCACCTGACAGTTGTTTAAGTTTCATATATTAATTTCAGTTCTTTTTGATGCTTTTCGTGTCACTATAAATTATAAAAGACAGAAACTGGAGGCCCTGAGGGAGACTCCTAATTGACACACAAACACACACAGACATTCACATGCACGAAGCAGGGCGACATGAACGACCAGATGGTCCCTGTTATCTTGCGTGTATGGGGTTGTACCTTACTGAGGATGAATGTTTCTCACTTGTAGCTTCTCTTTGTCTGTCTCATCCCACATACTGCATCCAGGCTCCTATTGTCTTCAATACAGATGCAAAACAACTTGTGTTAGTAATAAACACATGTTCATTCAAAGATTTGAGCGTGTTTTTTGAATTGGACGAGTGTTTTTTTTTTTTTTTTTTAATCATACACTTATTAAATGTGCTAATTAAATTATGTATAAGAAACACAAAAGTAAAACCAGTGTGGTTTAATGAAAATAAAATATTTTATAAGAGTTTCATATGATTTCAAGATGTACAATTATGTAAAAAATGAAAACTGTTGTACACTTTTATGATATAATATAAAAAAATACAATAAGACAAACATTTCACATTTTAGAATATGTCTTTTTCTAAAGTTTTTTTGTGTTTTGTGCCAACAGAGGTTTGTCAAGCATTAAATGTGACAGTTACCCCAGGGCCTGTTGTCCTGGTGACAGAGAAGGACAACCTGACCCTGTCCTGTCTGGTATCACAGAGGAAGAGGAGCACCAGTTTCCTCATCCTTCGATGGTTCTTCTCCCCTCTTCCTTTTCCATCACTTGCGCCTCCCTCTTCTCTCCCATCCACCTCATCTCCAACACTTGACCCATCACAGTTTCTCATCGTGAAGACGGGCATCAGGAAGATGAAGCTGTATGGGAACTACACCCGCAGATTCCCCCATCCAAAGTTTCATCTGCATGACGAAGAGGGCGGAGAGATATACCGCTTGCTGATCCTCAATCTGACAGGGATGGATCAGGGATTTTATTGCTGCAAAGTTCAGGAGATTCGAAAATATCGAAACACTTGGAGATCGTCCTCCAATGGTACCAGCACAATCCAGCTGAAAGGTAAAAAAAAAAAAACTGAAACACAAAACAATCACATTTAGTCTATTGACACCTAAATTCATTTCCAGCAATGAAAAAAAACACTTGTGTTTTTGCTTTTAAGTAAATGCTAAATTAAGGTAACTTCGGTAACTTAGGTCTTTTAAAGTAACTGAGGAATGTTTTAATGCATATTTGCATCTACAGGCATCAATGGGTTAAACCAGAAAAGGATTTACATCAGTTAAAGACGAGGTGGATTTACAGACTTAAGCTACGTACACACAGAGCATTTGACATGCATTCAAGAACACGCTGAACGCAGATTCTGGAACGTGCATTTAGCCCACGCCACATTCACACTGGACAAGCAGGGAGAGACTTCTTCTTCTTCCTTTTCTAATGTTGACAAGAGACTTCATGTGAAACATCAAAGCGGTGCAAACTTCATGAATCTTTCTTTCACGGCTCTATTCTGATATATGAAACACTTGGTATCATGTAACTAACTTCTCCTCCATAATAAATTTTCAAACGGTTGGAACTTACATGAATCAAAAGGGAGACCAAATATGTGGTTTTCAAGCTTTTTTGTAAATTCATCCCATTCTACTTTCCACTAATCACAAATATTACCCATGGAACAACTATAGAAAATATATCTTTAGTAAGTTTTTAAAACAGAAATGTCCTTACTGAAGCAGATGCTTCATTCACACATTTTTATCTGGTTTTAGAATGCAAAGCTGGCATTTTTTTAAGACATTACACATTAAATAAATAAATGCAGTAGATATTTGGACCACATGAAAACAATAGCTCCAAAACTATTTTTTAGGCCTAATTTCCCCCCTTTTTTATTAGCTAAAAGTTGTGCATCTGGAAAGCCTTTGTTCACACACTGTTAGGCCTGATTACAGAGGGCTATCCTACAATGTTTTTTACTTAATAGTGCAGCACTGGCAGCTTTGTAATCTCATGCCTTAATTTTGCAGAATGATAGCTGTTTAAACATATCCCAGAGGTAGTTGGAGCAAGTGTCACTGGATAATTACAAGATCTTTATTAAAACATTGATGATTTGCATCTCAGTGCTACTCTGTGCTGCTGTTATATCACTTTGGTTATTACATTAATGAACTGCTTACACTATTTTGTGTAAAAGAGTCTCCTTTGACTCCACTATTGGTGGAGCCTTTCATGTAACAACCAAATTTCCATTAATCCATAGTAAAATTCTTTGTAAATCTGAATTTGAGAATTCAGAAATGTATTAACTCGAAAAAACTTCTGATCTTCTTTCTATTCACAGACTGATTCAATGAGTTATGTATGTGATGAAAACACAAGAGTTTGACTTCTGCCAAAGGGACCCTTGAAAACCCAGCATAAAAAGTGTAATTAGCTTTTAAACCGATTACTATTTGAGAAAAGTTTCAACACTTATCGGAATTACATGTATTGCCATTATAATATTGTGTATAATTTGATTAAAGTGTATGATTTTCAAAAAAAAAAAAAAAAAAAAAAAACAGTTACTAATCTTCTCGGCACAATCGTTCATTTGTCAGACCCTCCATTTACCTTAAAAACAAAAGAAGAAAAACATGCAAGAAAGCAATATTTGTTAAAATAGTATAATCCTCCATTTTCTGCCCTGGTCTTTGACATTTCCAGCCCAAAACAATGAACCCACACAGAAAATTACTTTGTGTGAGTCTATGAACGGAAGAAAAAGGTTGCTGAGCTGGCACCAATGGTAAAAAATAATGATGTCAGCTTTCGGGCTTTACTGTACTACATCTTTGTAAGACTCAGGAAAAAAAAGTTTCACAATCAAGTTACAACTTATTTATTTTGTGCCAGGATTGCAACAAGAAAGGAAGAAACTCAATGTAAATGATTTTAAACTAATTCAAATAAAAAAAAGTTCAAATTTAATCTAATTTAGTTTGAACAGATTGCTTCTCAGTGAAACAAAATTAAAACTGTAAAGAATGAAAGTAAAAAAAAAAAATCAACAAATCAAGAATCATATTAAAACAATAGGTTCAAAATGCCACACACATGCACCCCCCCCCCCACACACACACACACACACAAACACACACAAACAACATCTCAAAATATATTTTGAAGTCTGTTGTTTAAATTTTTGTTCACATTTTGTTGATACATTTTGAGAACTGCTTTTGTCATTGTTGTGGTGTTTCTGTTTTTGGGCTTTCCACCACCGAGCCACCATGTTTTGGTGTGGTTGGCTTTTACCCAGAATCCCATTGTTTACCTTATACTAGATTTACGTCTAATAAGCATCGAGGTTCGAGTCAGACAGATCCATGCGACAACGCCCTGCCCTATATTCAGGCCCGCTGAGGAAGCCGCACGACCTCAGGCATCTTAGAAATGCTGTCACCACAGAACCAGGAACACAGGAACCAACATTAGAAGGGTAAACAAAAAGGAACACTATTGCACTCCAGGGAAACCCGAAGAGCAGATTTCAGTCCACTAAAACTCACTGAGGATGAACTTTTATGTCAAGATTCTGCTTGACAGAACAATGATTTGCATTCTCCCACATCAATAAATTCAACTTTCAAAAAATGTATTTCTTTCTCCTGCTATTCTGACAGATTTCTACATATAAGGCTCCAACTGTACAACTATCAGTTTAACTGAGCCCTCCAAGTAGGGGCCAGGTCTTGCTTCTGCAACACTGTATTTGTATTTTTTCCATAAGCGTGGCACTTTCATGCTGTTGGTGTTCCGTACACATCTGCAGGACATCTGTTGAAATTACAGCCAACCTGCTGACCTCAGGACTGTTTATACAGATCAGATGTGAGTTGCAGCTCGCGGTTTACCACAGAGTGAATCTGTTAGATGTGTGGTTCACTTACATTAGTCGAAATGCAAACTGCTCACACTGCTGGGAGATTATTACGGTACTAAATGTGGCTTGCATCGGATTTAACCTAATTAGCAACACCTTTCTTCAATTCACATTTAATCAAAAAGGTTTTTCTTGGTTTATAGATATGTTGAACTGAAAACTGCCTTATGAATTTGTTCCAGTGTTCTTTGATGTTTTGTATGGGAACTTTAATTCCACTTCAATCATCTTTTGATGGATTTTAAAAGAATTCCCGGTGGTCTTTTGGTTATGAATATGCCATTTTTAGCTAAAATAATTTTTAAAAACCTGTGTTGTTTTCTAGGACATAGTTTCTGCAGAGCGGCAGTAGTTCACCAGAAATTTGCCTCTGATTATTGGAGCAGAGTGAGGCTGCCTCCATTTCCCATCATGCCTCTGTTTACACTCTCTCCTGTAAGCTTACAGCCCCTCACAACTCCAACCTAACATTGGCGATGCAACAAAAATGGTGAGCAATATTGGAACTATTATGCCTTACAGTTTTGATCCGAATGCCAGCTCAGATCGGGAAAACAAGGACGTACATGGATCTATTGATCTGCAAGTGGATACATCAGAATGGAGCGGAGCAGGGAGCTTGTGACCAGCCTAGCGTATTTTCTACATCACAGATGTGCTCTTTTTCTAACTGTATTTTTTGTGTCTGCTCCTGGCTCACAATAATTTGAATAAAAAATACTCAGAAAAGCAGTTTAAGTGTAATTTTCTTTATGTCTGTCCTCCATGATCAGAAAAATGCCGCAAAATATGTAAAAAACACCTTTGTCATTGAAGTGAGTCTTTAAGTGATGTTCCCATGCAATCAAATATTAATTATGTTGTACTGAGATGAAACGGCGGAGGCAGATTTGACAATTTTGCAGGCGGTTCGTTGTTCTGGAAACAGGTCACACAGCAATTAGAGGTAATTTCTTGTTTCTTATTAACATATAGTAACCTGTGTGTGAACCACTTGTTTGAATTCTATTATGAAAGCAGAGATAAAGTCATAGTCTTACCGTTGACTCTCTTCAGCGTTTTGCTAAATGCCTCTGACGCACACAAAAGAGCCAGGAAGATCTGAGGCTTTTCTTTTTCTGCAAGATGAAAACAAGTGATTGACAGCAGGAAACAGAACAGTGGGGATCCCCTTAAATTCTGTCCAGAAAACACCAACACATTGGCGTGTTTTCATGCGCTTGTTCTGGCTTCATCTCTCCTTTCGTGAAGTGGTTCAGATATTTCTGGAAACTTCTTGCTTTTTCTGCTGCTTTAGGTCAAAACTTGAAGACTCAGCAGTCTGCACAGACGCCCAGCCTGATCACAGATTTGAGTGTTGACTTTTTTGTAACTTCTGTCTCTACAGTGCACTTTACTCACGAGGATGGTAGCAGTGAAGGATTATGGATTTTGTTTGCAGGTACTGGCTTAACGCAAACCTTTTTGTGCACCACTCAAAAACGACTTGAAATGCTATTGTCCTGACTGTTTTTTCTTCTATGTTCGTTGTCTTCAGATGTATATGTTTGTGTAGTGATCATCTGCTCATTGGGGCTGCTGTCCATCTTTCTGTTTACTATTGCTCTAACCTGCCAGTACTTCCACAGAAGACATAGACTTAAAGGTTAGTCTCCTTTCTTGTAGCAATGATCATGTTTATGTCTGTTATTTGACATGTTTTGATTTCTTTTGCTTTTTCTGCAGCCAGTTACCTTCTGGTCAGATGTCCAGAAAGCAGGTACATCTATGTATTTCTTTTTTTACTTTAGAATGATTGAAGCAGGCTAATCAATTGAA
The DNA here is from genome assembly GCA_036245035.1 of Adrianichthys oophorus. Lineage (NCBI taxonomy): Eukaryota > Metazoa > Chordata > Actinopteri > Beloniformes > Adrianichthyidae > Adrianichthys > Adrianichthys oophorus. The sequence continues at coordinate 11,040,817 of BSAI01000096.1, read as the reverse complement.
GATATTTTTTTTTTTTTTTTTTTTTTAACTTGTCCTGTCCAACAGCTGAGCAAACAGATATGAGCTGAGAACCTCTTGTATTAGACAGATTTTACTCTTACAATCAGGGGTTATAAATCATAGCGAACACAAAATGTATGTTGGTATAAGCCCCTTTTGTAATTTAAACCAAACTTTATTAATATATATATATTTTTTATTTGTGTCTTTTTTGTTGGACCGGACGGAAAAGGAAAGGGGAAAAAGGAGAGAGTTGGGGGGTGGGAGTGGGGTGAAGATATTTTTTATTGTGATGTATTTTTTGTGTATTTAATTGAAATGCAGTCTTGTTCTCTGAGCAGTTCGGGTGAGACAGTGACCAGCTCCAGCAGCTGCTCCAGTTCTTCCCCACGAGCTCCAAGGAAAGAAAATGGACAGAAAACTATTAGAGAAATAGCAGTGAAACCTAAACTACCCGAAGAACCACCACTTTACATTCCACCAAAAGGTAAACCCAAGGAATGTGAAGCATAGGTATAAATAAAAAATCAACCCAGTACTGACATAAAAAGGTATGAATCAAATAGCTAATTGATTTATGGCAAACTTTGTCAGTTTCTCTACCTGTTGTGCTTTCTACTTTTTATGTACATGTGATGCATAGGAAAAAAAAAATCCAATCACAAGCTTTCTTCCACCAAATTGGGTCCATACAAATGGCTCAAGGTGAACCACAGTGAGGGATGTTTGTTTTGTGCATTAAACATTGCATAATCATTTTTAAAGCATTGAAAAAAAGTGACACACTTTTATTAAAGAATAAAACAGTCTAAAAAAAAACCCAACTGTCATTTAATACCTAAAGCTGTCATGTCAAAGGCATTTAAGTGCCACTAAGAAAAAACAATTTTCTCTGTTAAAATGCAATTTCATTTATAGTTTTAAACCCCAAATAATGAATATATTTAGATTGTATCCATTTAGAGAAGAAAAATGGTATCGTTTCGTCACAAAATTAAGTTAAATATTTTCGGTATCAATTCATATTCCATGTATTGAGATGTGTATGGAATCAGAGAGGGAAAAATATTATTTATTTATTGAAAAGTCAGGCATGACTCCTATTAGAGGTTGAATTAAAATCTGCAGAAAAATGGTCAAAAAAGTGTTTAGTATAAAATGGTTGTGAAGGTGAATGCATCTTTGACTGCCGTCACGTTTATGGATTCATTCCTCCTGGCTGCTGTTTTGTGATGATTAAGTTTCTGTTTTTCAGTGCCTGTTGCTGCAAAGAGACCTCGAAAGCCCAGAAGGTCGAAGACTCAGCAGAGGCAACTTGCCACTGTAAGTGTTCCATCATTCATGCTGACGGACTGCATGTCCAACATAAAGGAAATAATGTAAATAATAAAACATCAAAACTTATCAAACAATGCTTAACAATGCATTTATTCAGTTTCAGGAAATATTTTTCTTCAAACGCAGAGTTGTGATCACCTGCAGAAGGGAATTGGTTTCATGACTGCATGATTGTCTAACAGTTTATTGCCATCTCTTCATTCAGTTATGAGCTAGATAATTCTATTTAGCTTTATTGCTTTTGAAACACAATTATTTATTTAGAGCGCTTCATTGGTTTTATACCTACGATAAAAGTGTTGAACACGTAGGTACAGAGGAAATCTGCACAATCTATGGACCTTTGGGTTTTTTACGTCTTCTGCTCTCAAGAACCTGCACTAAAATGAACAAGACGTGAGCGCTTCCTTCGCACGCACATACCGATTGAATTTGTGCAATTAGACACATCTGAGAATGTTGGATAGGACTCCTATTGCACCAAATGATTTCCAAGTAAACTGAATGTTCCAAGAGCTCCTGCAAACACAGTAAACACATAGTTTCTGGAGCTGGGAAATGTTTACAAAGGAGCACAACTGTTTATTGTGAAATATACCAGACAAGAAACAGTTATATAGTTATTTTTTGTTTGACAGGAAATGTGCTTTGTTTCTCCACATTCTTCTCACAGCCTCGAGAAGAAAGCCTGACATATGCAGAGCTGGAGTTAGTCAGACCGAGGAAGGAGCTGCCGCGCTCCTTCAGTCCGGAGCCCACGGATTCAAGCCCGGACACTGTGTACGCTCAGATCCTTTTCCAAGAGAACCATCTGTAGAGGTGGAAATGCTATCCCAAAGGACAATATTTATGACGTTTTAGCATAACAATTGCTATTTTGTTTTGTGTGTGTGTGTAAATTTGTGTGGATTGGTAAGGTTGCTGTGCAGTACTGGTGCTGTACAGCTGTTTTCTTTTTCTTTTATTTGCTGGCATTGGTGGCCTGGGAGCCAGATGTTTATAGCTCTGCTATTACTGTTAACAGTTTCATATTAACTCAGGATTCTGTGGAAAAAAAACTCTTCAGGCTTTTTAAGTGCATTTCTAATTAGTGCAGTAATACATAATAATAATAAACTATGTAGTCTTTAAAAAAGTCTTCTGCTTCAGGTCAGACTAAAGATGGTTTGTCGATATTCAAAACAAAAATTAAACTCGTAAAAAAAATCTGCTTTGAAAACAAAAAAATTAATCCTTCAGCAAAAATTCCTGAAAGGTGACTGTAGCTGAGGGATGGAAGGATCTCCTTTAGTGGTCTGTGTTGCAGCAGATCTAAAGTCAAAGTGCAAAGCAGGGCCCGATGATGCACAACACCATGTTCAGACTGAGCTTGGAAACGCGTGTTAAAGCGACCACTTCCAATACAAAGTATATGCATTTGCATTTGTGAGTTTCAGGCTTTCAGATTCAAAACTCTCCTGTCCATGTGTCGCCATGCATGGACTCCTGAAAGTCAATTTTCAGGCTCTACGTACAAAACCATTGAACACATGTCGAAAGTTAAACCGATTAAAGTGATACATGGGTAGCGTTTTTAACAAAACACCGAAGTACCAACCGTTCGACAGTTGATCATTAAGGAGAAATGAAAAATTGCAGTTGGTGCTGGAATTATATGACACTAAGGCTGAATCCGGACTACTTCCCTACCCCAGTGGCTTCTCCCTATCCCTACATTTATCCCTCCATGTGGTGAGTTAAAGAAAAAAATTGTATCTTCACATTCAGAAATTATTGCCGCTTAATGACACCATCAATTGTCATCAGTCATCTATGTTAGCAGGTAGCTGTTGGCGCTCAGAAAATATATAACAAAAAGTCATTCAAAAACTCTATAAGTGTCACATTGATTATTAAAATACTTACATTTAAATGTAAACTTCTGTACTTCCGAGCACACCCATGTGATGAAATTTCTCTTCCGCCCACAAGTGCAACGACACCACTACAGCTTCAAATGCCTCTACAATTAGAGCAATAGGGAGGAGCAAGAGAGGTAGGGAAGCAATTTGGATTTGGCCCAAGTCTTTCAAATATTGAAACAGAGCTGTAAAAGCAAAAGCCTGGAACAAGATTTGCACCAGTTTGAAGATTCACACCAAGCCTCTTCTAACTGTAGACAAATGGATTAGTATCAGGTAGTGACAGTCCAGTGTAAACGTTGCATGTATAAGTATAATTTTGCAGTATAAGACATAAAAATGCCCAATCATTTCAAAGAAGGCTAGTTTGACTGCATTGGTTGCTTGAGGATAACAGCTGTAGACATGTTCACCTGATGATAAATAGATTTGCAAATAAACTTTTGTGACCTAACCAATGCTAAAAAAGCAAATATGCACATTTTAAAGGCGTTTTAATGTCAGCTTTTCAATAAAATATTACACACGAGAAGGACAAAGACTCAATCGCTGATAAATCTGATCATTGCAGCCTGAACACTGGAAGACCATGTGGGCTGTAAGCTACTTTGTGAAGGTCAGTGTGAAAGATGTGATGAAGATGAAGGTGTCTGGAGAAAGAAAATGATGCACATCCGCACTCTTACCCTTAGCGGGTGGGAGAGGTTGAGAGAGAGAAAGAAAACCCCCACGGTTCACAGTTACTGACTAGGATGAACCTGCTAATGACTACATTTTTTCAAATTAGACTAATTGCAATCATGGTTAATAATTAGCTTTACAGTGCATTATAATTGGGTTAGGCTACAAGATGGTTCTGCCTAGGTGCAATAATTTATTTGATTTAATTATTCTATGGAACCCAGTGCTCTGACATCTCCTATCATAAAACCCAGCCGGATAGAAAGAATGGATTTAGCTGTTGTCTTTTGAGAAGGTCAATGTTCGCTCTTTGGGAAAATTATGAGCACTATTTTCCAGTCTATTAAGCTACTCCACTTAGCACAATTAGCCACACATACAAAGGTTAAAGGGAGAGAGCCCTTCCTTTATGATGGAGGGGAGTGGTGCATGCGCACGAGAGTGCCAGGGGAAGACAGAGGAAGAGTTTACAATCACAACAGTTCAACATGGTTGCTTCCTTATTCAAACATAAACATGTGCACTGATGTAAGAGCATTGGTTTCCTCTCTTTGCAAAGTGATAACCATAATCTCACTTCAAAAGGGTGAGATCCAAGAAGGTTGTACCATTGAAGAGTGTAAAAGGTGCATCTGTCCTCAGGTAACCGTAAAACACATAAAAAAAAAAGGAGAAATGCAAAACGCATACCTCAGCGAAACAAGAAGACATTTTGAATCACCCACATCACACATACATGGCCGTGGGGGATTGTGCTCCAAAAGAGCAGTTAAACACTTATAAATACCGCATTACAAACCAAACTGGAAACACACTGCGTAAAACAAAAGGCAGAACAAGTATTCACATGCAAACATCCGGACTTATCCGCAAAAGATTCATCAAAGCAAAAATGTACAAGTCTGGTAAAACTAAACGCTGCCTTCTGTGCATGCCATACTTTAGTGCTTGCTCGACATGCGGTTTCTGAGGAATGAAGCAGTCCAGCTGAGACGACTTAAATTAAAAAAAAAAAAAAAATCAAATGTTCAGTATTTACATTTTTCTTCTCTTATTTTTTTGGGGCCAAACTCTGTGGCCCCCAAGAAGATCCTTATTATTTAGATTATTAAAACACATCTGGATCTTTTAAAGCTATACTGCTTAAGTGTCACTTTTAGGAAAACTCTGATTTAAACCTCCCTGAAAAACACACAACAAAGTTTTGTTTAAATTTAAAAAATGACATTTAAAAATACAGAATGTAGCATTTCTAAAGGAAATTAGTTTTAAGGAAGAATACCCCCACAGAGGCAGTTAAAAATAAGAGCAGTTCTTTCAATCTCCACATGGTTTTAAACCTGTACAGCCTCCAAACTCAAATGGAAACCTGGTGGTTTAAGCACTGCTAAGTTTGTTCGCCTCTCACTCGCAAGTCCAGGTGAAAACTCTTCCCCAGGCATCTCCGACCAAAAGAGTCGCATGACTCCTGTGGCGGGAAAAGAGAATATGTGGTAAAAATGGCGTGAAAAGTGGTTAAAGAATTTATTCAGATTTAGAACAAAGGTGAGTTTGTGTTGTTTACTTCACCTGGACATGGCCAGGGCGGTGACAGCGGGGTTGTTTTTACAGCGGCGCTGCGTCTGACCTCTGCTCAGCTCTTGACACAACATCAGACATCTCCTCCAGCCTTTATCCTGGCAACGCTTGTTCTCTGTGAAATCATCACAAGGTTACACTATAAAAATAACAGGTGTGAATTCCTGACCCTGTGATCCCCACCAAACAATTAAACTGTGAATAACCAGAGTCCACCTGCAGTCAGCAGGTTTTTAAACGGAGCAACATCCTTCAGACATAAAAGCTTGAGGGTTATGTAAAGACTTGTCTCAATGTAATTTGAAAGCATAATACTCCTATGAGGTGACGCCAGGCTGTAACAAACGTGTGCCAAATTGGATCTGGGTATTATTGCTTTCTAAATTATACAAGCACACACCCATACGTCAGCAGAACTACTCATCAGCGTTCACTGCCTCTATGCTTAATAAGTTTATAACAACATAATTCCTTCTAACCCTAATACTAGTGAGGGATAGTGTGGGCATTACAAGTCTTTATCTGAAAACAACGCTGCCTAGATCTGAGATGAGCATTTAAAAATCATCTAATTAGATGTGAGTTGTTTTTGAAGTCTAAAAAGAGCTCCAAAGTTCCCTTTTAATCGGTTTCAAAGTTTTGCTACTTTCTTTTAGCCACTCTTATTATCTGCTTTATCACAAATTCCCACATACATATCATATCCAAGTGCCAGTAACATTACCGTCTTTTTCTGCTCCTTCTAGCCCCAGGGGCGCAGGCTCTTCTGGAGGGCCAGGTAATTGTGTTTTGTTGTACTCTGTCCTCCATATCTGTGTGAGGGACACATAACGAGTGGTAAAATCACAGACATAATTCAACATAAAAACAAGCACACTCACACAGCGTTGCTTACACTGTCAAATGAGTGTGTGTTGGTTTTGTGGGGGTTTGTACCCCCACCCCCAAGTGATGCACAATGTAGAGTTTGGAGCTTTGATTGCAGAAAGGCAGTGTATGATAATAACAATCCTAAGCAAAAAAAAAAAAAAAAAACATAACTTAAAAGAATACGCACACACCCCCACATAACCCCCCCACTCTAATCTGGTGCCTGAGAGGCTAATATCAAGTTAATGACTACTACAGCAGAATACTGTACAGCAAACTAAAAAAGAATAAACACCCCCTGCAATGCCCCTGCATACCTGCACACAAGAAACTCACCCGCACAACGCCGTCCGCACAGCCTGTGACTATGACATTCCTGGCATCCCACTCGTGACGTTGTGTAAGGCCAACACACAGGATGCCTGCTTGAGACCCGCAGGAAGTGTCTGCGCAAGTCAACAGCTGACCCTTCATGGTCCACAGGTAGAGTGAAGGTCCTGCGCAGGACACAATCTCACCCTAGGACAGAGGGGAAGGGTGTTGACGCTTAAATGGGGTCAAAAGCAGCATGAGATGACTCCCCCCGCTCATGCTTCAGTTGAGTGAAGCATCATGAGCAGATTCAAAGGAAACAGTCAGAAGATAGACTTACAGTTTTTTCATTGATAGCCAGAGCAGAGATGCTGGTTGTGTGCCCAGTTAACTGTGTGATGTAACTCAACTCCTCCAGGTCCCACAGGATGCAAGTATGGTCACGAGAGCCACTCACTATCAAACTGTGGACTTCAGACACAGCCAGACACGTAACGGCATCCGTGTGACCGTATAAGGGCTATAGCAGAGTCAGAGAGTTTAAAAACAAATTACAAGAAGCAAACTGTCGCTGTGCATGTGCAGCAGTGTGCCGCCTGCCCCAACCTGTCTGAGCTTCACGCAAGTGAGTTTGTCCTTGGTCACAGCAACATCCCACACACAAACAACGGCACTGCTTCCAGCCGTGATGACAGTGGTTGGGTTGGGGCAGGCGGCGCAGTAGGTCTCCCCCCAGGGACACAGACTCTCACTCACTGCAAAGTTCTAATGATAAACAACAAATGTTACTATTATCCACCCTTGAAAAAAAAATACCTTTGATTTCTTATATCTTGCCTCATACAGATCAGGCTTGTTGAATTGTAGGGATATAAATTGATTCATCGGTTAAGTCAATTAAGTCAATTGGGAAAATCATACTATTTATTTCCAAAAGTATTGGCTCAAACATTCTGGTGTCCTAATTACTTGGCCTGGCTACAGGTGGATAAAATCAAGCACTCAGACATGCAGACTGTTTTCACAAACATTTGTGAAAGAATGAGCCGCTCTCAAGAGATCAGTGAATTCCAGTGTGGAACTGTCATATGATGCCACCTGTGAAACAAATCCAGTTGTGAAATTTCCTCGCTCCTAAATATTTCACAGTAAACGGTCAGCTCTATCATAACAAAATGGAAAAGTTTGGGGACAACAGCAACTCTGCCACAAAGTGTGGTAGGCCACGTTAACTGATGGAGAGGGGTCAGCGGATGTTGAAGTGCATAGTACACAGAGGTCACCGACTTTCTGCATTCTATTGCTACAGAGCTGCAAACGTCATGTGACCTTCAGATTAGCTGCAGCACACAGAGAGCTTCATGGAATGGGTTTCCATGGCTGAGCAGCTGCATCCAAGCCACACATCACCAAGTGTATCGCAAAGCATTGGATGCAGTGGTGTAAAGCACGCCGTCACTGGACTCTAGAGCAGTGGAGACGCCTTCTCTGGAGTGACGAATCACAGTTTTCCATCTGGAAATCTGACAGACGAGTCTGGGTTTGGAGGTTGCCAGGAGAACAGTACATTTTGGACTGCATTGTGCAGAATGTGAAATTAGGTGGCGGAGGAATGATGGTGTGGGCTTTTTTTCAAGACTTGGGCTTGGCCCCTTAGTTCCAGTGAAAGGAACTCTGAATGCTTCAGGATGCCAAAACATTTTGGCAAATTCCATGCTCCCAACTTTGTGGGAACAGTTTGGAGCGGGTCCCTTCCTCTTCCAACATAACTGTGCACCAGTGCACAAAGCAAGGTCCATAAAGACATAGATGACAGTCTGGTGTGGATGAACTTGACTGGCCTGCACAGAGTTGTGAGCTGAACCCGATAGAATGCCTTTGGGATGAATTAGAGTGGAGATTGAGAGCCAGGCCTTCTCCACCAACATCAGTGTGTGCATTTGTTAATACTTATGACTTTGTTTTGAAATTTTGCAGCATTGATCACTGCTTTAAAGTGGAAATATAACAGAAACAACCTTTTAAATTAAATAGGAGGACTTCTTTATAAAAAATAAAGTTTGTAGACTAAAAAGTACATCATTAAAAGCCTTTTTTTAAATCGACACAAGGCACATTTTGCTGTATTTCTTCAAGTTTGGTTAGCATAAGAAAGCTCGGGTATGCATTACAATGAATAGAAGTTAAAAACTCTGTATAACCTTGAATTCCTGCATGCATACCTTTCCTGTGGCATAGTTTCCAAAGGCACAGCTGTTGTCTGGGAATCCCCAGCTGAAGTAGCAGCTCAGCAACGGGGACAGGACGAGCTGGTTTTTCTCAAGGACCACAACTTCTTTTTCCAGGCATATTATCTGACCCACTGGACCTCCCACCAGCTCTGTGGTCAGAGACAGAATCAGAAGGAAAGTACATTATTTAAAGTCAGTGCAACCCTGGAGTATTCACAAAAAAATCTGATGTAGTGAATCCTGTAAATATAAAATTACATTGGTAAATATATATAAAAAAAGGTTTTAAATAAACTTGTGAGACCAAGTGAAAATAACAGCTTTCAAAAGCATCATAATAAGTGTTTGGCAGTGGAGTAAACTTGCAAAGTATTTCATTAATCTGACCAGAGAAAACCGGGCAATTAAAACAGTTATTCCCAGGTTACTAGAGAGCAGGTTTGGTCCTGGGGGGACACCTGCATCACAGTAAATGTACAAGTGAGTGTATGCTCGAGAGAAAAAGTGAGCAAGGCCATAATTGAGCCTGTAATTGACCTATTCATGCAGGAAGAGGCAGAAATCATTATATCCTGCTGCCTGCTCTGCCTCCAAAATCCCAGGAAAGAAGTTCTATCTGCGTAGGTCTTAATGTTCCTCCTCCTATTCATCTCTATCTGCTTATTGATCAGATCAGACACTGTAAGATTTAATATGAAATGTAATATGCAGGAATCTCTCCCTGAGCATTCGCAGATTCATCTCCTCTCCTTCAGTGGGCCTGTAGGGATATTCAGATTATTAAGTAGGGCTCAGCTGAAGAGTCATCTCCATATTGTAGCTATAGCAGAGAGCTTCTTCCACTTTTCTGTAGGATAAATTAATCTATGTGCATTCTCACTGCCTTGCAAAGATTCCCCAGAGAAGTTAGAACATCTAGTGTTTAATAGACAGCAAGTGGTATAAAATAAATGAAAAGACAAATCACAGAAACAGCAAACATAGGTGTGCAGTAGCATAGGCTGCAAAAAAAAAAACAAAAAAAAAAACATTGCAAAGTAACTCCTGTATTATAAATGTATATATAAATATTCCCCTTCCATCTGATTCCCTTCAAGTTTGGTACCTCTATCAGAGGCCATAGGGTCCTGAGCAGCTCCTACAACAAAACTCCTCTAAAGATCTCAAATAGTTTTCCTGGAATCTACTGGAGCCGTTTCATTTCTGAGGTCACAATACTGACTGTTCCATTGTTGCGTTCACCTTTTTTCCATCTCCTTTTTGTTCTTCATATGTTCCTCCTCCCTAATATTTCTATCACTTGGGATTGCTAAATCTTCCAGTTTTTCCCTTCTCTTTCTTGTTCAGCACTAATATGTCTGCTCTGCCACCAAATACTATTTAATCTGTCTGTGGAGTTCTTATCTTAGCTTGTTCATTTTTAACTTTCTTTGGAGGTGTTCCCCAAAAGGATGGACCTTTGGACGTCCAGCCCATCTCAGCACAGATACTTCTGTACACCCTGTCAGTCACTTGGTCACGGGCATCCTCCCCTATGTTTCTCCAGCATCGTTTAATCTCCTGCTTTGACGGGTCTGTCTGACTTCCTTTCAAAATAAAAGACATCCTGTACCACATAGGATCATCTCAAAGCAGCAAGTGTAGTAGTACATAGTAGTACGTAGTGTCATGTCAACAGTGATTAAAAAAAACACAGTTTATTTTACCATTTGTGGTGCATCTCAGCCATAAATTTGTAAATCTAGCTGACCAAAATTGAATCAGAGCTAATTAAGTGACCTTCACCATATTTTACTTAACATAAGCCACATTTAATTGGTTCAAAGATAGAAACTCTGCTTTATAATTCGTCACCCCTTAGCTATAGTTGTGCTTACTGGCCGCCTATTTATTTTCTTTAGTACACAGCAATTTATTTTAGTTCAACTTGTTTTACGCACTGTCCATCAACTATTTGGGAATGAGTTGAATATTGGTTGAGTTACTTTATGTTTTTTTAATTTTACCACTCACTTCCTTGTTACCTTATAGCTACTTTTTAAGATTAAAACATTGATGCTTGTTTTTCTTTAACCTGTGAGCAGTACGTGACTCTGAAGCAACAGGTTGCAGACCCCTGGTCAAGACAGTAAAAATATTGTGACACAAAAAAATGACATTTGATACAGAGGTACAAATACAGATAGTTGTGACTTCATTTTTAAATTCAGATTACCAAAACCTTTCAACACATTTCAATATCCCAGCATCAGTTTGATCTAACTTTATTGAGGAACATAAAGATTGTCTCGTCATTTCTGTTAGGGTGCTTTGGACTCCGTGTGTCACAGTGAACAACACGACAAGCGTTCTATTACATGTTCTTTTGCTCGTGTTTTAAGAGGTAAATCTGGTACATTTTGTCAAATTTGTATTTTGGCAAAATGCTTTTATCTCTTCCTGTCCTCACCATGAATTTCTCACTGCTGACTCCTGTACTTTTAAATTGTGTCTTTTAACATAAATCAAAGGTTTGTGAAAATTAGAAACATGCACCTCCCCGTTTATTTAAATGTATTTGGTATATTTATTTAAGGAATTTGTGATTTTTTTTGTGTGTGTTATTTTAGTGTGTGGATTTGTCTATTATGGGCTTTGGGCAGGTAAAAATGTATAAATGAATACTTAAATAAGAAGTTGTAAAGAATAGCTGACACTTAAATTCCTGTTTTTTAAGTAATAAAACTTTGCTGGCAGGAGTAAATGCTTGTTTAGAGTTTGGAAAAGTTACATAATGCAACTTTCAAAGCCAACAACACATCCTTTAGTTTGCAAAATGTCTCCAACAAGCTAAACTTGTAAGCAAATATTTTTTAATTAAATATATTTTTAATTAAATTAAATTAATTGTGCCCCTCAAACTATTAGCTACACCCCTATAATGTGTATGCCTGCCGATCTGGGCCGCCAGCACCCTGGCCTTAGCAAAAATCCACACTGTTTCCTTACTATGGCAACATTTATTTTTGATCCTTTCATTTGTAATGGCCTTCCACTCTGCTGTTCTCATTTTCCACCCTTCCAAAGTCATCTGCCCCCCTTTGGCCCTCCATTTAAATGCTCTAGCTCCGCCACTGGAGACAATGGATTTGCTGTGAAGCTAAAGGTAGCAGCCGAATGGCAAAGAAGAGAAATGATGTTTAAAGTTAAAATTCAACTTTAATTTTCAATAAAACCAGCACAAGTAGAGTTTGCTTTGGTGCATAAGTGGCAGAAGAATACCAAGAAGTGTTGTTGGACTTGAGTTTCTGTGTAGCTGACCCCACTTTGTCTCTCACTCTGATTCTTTGCTGCCTGCCCTGACCCTTGCCTGGACTCTGACCCTGATTTAGCTTTGTGTATTTTTTGTCTGAGCTTTTGCTTCTGTCTAATTCAGTAAACCTACTGCATTTGAAACCAGACTTCTGCCCGTTTTGTGAGAGTTTTACCTTTGAATGGCTGTGGAGATGTCTTTAGCTTGTCCAGTTTAAAGAAGAATGGAGTAGGACTGGGTGATGATGATCCTTCTTTCTTAGAACCGCAGCGAGGTGGATGCGGTTTGGTGAAGAGCTAATGGAAAACAATTTTAAAGAAGTTTTATTATTAAAAGCAACACAAAATGCTTTTAAAATTTTACATCAACAAATAACACTAACCTAAGTAGGGCATCTTTACCTGCTTAGGAATTTGTCCAAAGTTACTAACATATCCCAAGATTGTGCTCTTGATGATGGGATCCTTGTTCTCTTGTCTACCTTTCTGGGCGTAGAAGTAAGGATGGAACATGTTGACACTTTCGACAGCAGCTGGACCTTGTTGCCGACATCCAAAGATCAGGTCTATCCACAAGTGGAGGTGTGAACTCACATAGTCACTTTCTAAAGCCTAAAGCAAACAGAGCAAGGAGTTGTTGCACAAGTAAAGCCAGTGAATTATTACAAAACCACTAAACATTCATTGTACAGTTGAAACAACCAGCACTCATTGTTGTTACTGTGAGTGCAATGCTATTGCTCAAACTGTTAATATCAGCATATATACAGGAGACATAAAAATGCTACAAGATTGCACAGCCATTGAAATTATTTAGATACAGATTTTTTTTTTTTCCAAAAGTCAATTTAGAAGACCAGGCAAGGGGGATGCAGAACAGCTGTGTTATGAGCACATCCACATGTTTAAAATTAAAAAATGATTTGTGGAAAATTAGCCAGAGATTGGTTTTGAAGAGCTAATAGGTGGGCATTATGACCAGGTATATTCCTTGCTATAATGAACCGATCCGGGAAGAATAGGAAAAAAAGAAAAACATTAAAACAAGAATATATGGTCCTGAGTTAATTTTTCTTTGGAAGGAAAACAAAACTATGTTTTAAAGTCACTAATTTTATGAGAGTGGCAGCCAATATGAGTAGTTCAGTAGATTATAGAGTTATAACTATCACGGATGCCCCAGGAATGGAAAAAGGGAGGTCAGACTGAAGAAATCACAAACAGAGATACACAATAACACCACACAGGATGGAGAAGCAACTGAGAACAGAGCAAATGTTCATTCCATTAACAGACGGCTGAAAAACCAAGATGATGAGAAAGCTCCTTTTTAAAACAGAAAAAAGAAGATTTTTTTGCTCCGTATTATCATCTTCAGATTAATGACTGCGTGTTTTTTGACAAGTGAAACAACTCTGCATCAGCATCAATCTCTTACATTGTAGCAGACCAAAAATGAGTGCAATCAGTACTGTGACACTGGCATCCAGACAGTTGTTGATTGTTTAGAAACCAAACCAAAACCAAACTGAAACACTGGCTCTTCAGTTCACATAAAGACAGCATTGACAAAATTCATGAAGTCTCCATCTATTACAAACCACACACCTTCAAGGGTCACTAACCTCTCGGTGGACTCTGATGAACTCCTGGAGGTCACCTTTTGCCCAGGGAGGCAACTCAACATCTCCAATTGCAGTTCCATCCTCCATACAACCTAAAAGACATAAATATGCATCATTATCCATGGTAAACTTGACTGCAAAACCCGACAGAAAAGCCTAGGGAGTTAGCAACAGAATATTAAGCTTATTTGAAGTAACCCATTCCTGATTCAGATTTAAATTCCATGAATTTACCCACACTTCAGACAGATTTTTTTTGTTTTCCATGTACTTATTCAACAAAATACACAGATAAACAAAAAAAAAACAAAAAACACACAAGATCAGAGTTTGCTGTACCTCCAACTGATAAAAAAAATAAGTAAAAAAAACATTTAAGTATTTTCGGGTGAAAAGCATTGTTCTTATTCTTACTTTTTGTATTAAAAAATTGATGAAATTGTTCAAATTTTATATCAGAATCAGAATTCTTTTATTGTCACTGCAATAGTGAGTTGCAACAAAATTAGAGCAGCTCAAGATTGGGAGGTACAAGAAAACAAAAATAAATCTGCGTGCAAAGATGCAAAATATAAATGAAAGAAGACGTATGAGTAACTATGGGTAAAAGATGAAATATGAATTAATGAAAGAGTAAGAAAAAGTACAAATCCAGTAAGAATAAGGGGTTTGGTAGGTTTTTGTGACTGCTTGTGGGAAAGAGCCTTTACTCATTCTGGTGCTCTTGGTCCTAAGTTTGGTCCTTGTGTTTACCTGTGAACCTACAAAAAATTTATATAATTTATATTAACCATTAGAAGAATGTTAGCTTTTTTTTTACTTCCTGTTAGCAACTAAAGTAAATTGGTGATATAAACCATTAAAAATGTTGTTGTGCCTTTTTTGTTCTGTTGCTAGTTGGATACCAACAGAAATTTCTCTGGAAATTCCTGTTTTGGGTCACAAGCAGAGGTAAATGGAGGGTGTCTGACCCAGTTGTATGTTATTGGAGTTGTGCAGGAAGTCAGGCAGGTAGAAGAACTCTGGAATAAGCTCTCTGACGTCTCCCATGTTGTCTCTGGAGGCTGATTCCCACTCTTTCTTTATGCTGTAGAACATGCGCTCTGGGATATCCAAGCCTCCCTGTAAGCAAACAACAAACACCACAGTCAGACATCCCTCATACTGAAGGACACCTTCCTACAGCGTTTTAACACAGAAATCATGTTTTAAGTTGTTTGGTACTTCAAACAGGCATGGGGTACTCGCTAGTATGTAAAAAAAAAAGCTTTTTATCTTTATGTAAAATTCTGTATTTTTGATGAAATCTCATGAGAGAGAATGTAATTTAGAATAAATCAATTATCTCAATGAATGAAAATAGCATATTCAGTGGTAAACTTGGTTAGATATGTAAATCCAGTTATGGATATTACAGCACGCCTGTTATGTGCTTCAGAAGACAAAAGGGCATCTCAATTCACAAGATGAACATCTTTATTGCTTTATTCTCACTATCAAATATGCATGTCTTTTCATTATTATCAACTGGCTGCTGCATGGGAACATTTGGATCAATTTGCATTGCCTTTTTTTAGATACTTTCTGTAAATATTTGCATATATATTAAAATCTCTAACACTCTGCTTTAACACCAAAAAAAAAAAAAAAAAACGGCACATGGAATTTTGAAACTTGCTCATTTTAGATTTTTCTTATAATTGAAATTATTTTTATAAATAGAAAGTCACAAAGTGATGAATATCAGTGAGAAACAGAAGCAACGGGTTTGAAGAAGAGGCTAAAATAGAAATGGACAATAACTTTTTACAATTTTTTTGGATGGTTTACAATTTTATGAGTTACTATTTAGTGTATGACTACAGTATTTTGCACACATTTGTTTTTCAATTCAAAAAACAGTGCTTTATTGTGATAATATTCTGTAAATGCAATGCAGTACACAAGGTTTTAGCAAAAACATGTTTCTTTTTTACCTCTTTCTAAAAATGCATTTTGAGACTTTTTCTGCAAATATTCAGGTAGCAGACATTTCATTTCTATCATCCTAAACCTTTTCATAAAAGATATTTAAAATCAAAATATAAAATGGTGGCTCATCTCATTACTATATAAAATAAACACCTAACTACCAAAAGCAAGAAGCTGTGTCATACCAGCTTAATCCCTTCATGCTTTATGTTACTAATTTGCAATGTACCAATAAATGTAGGACTTTTATGTAACATGTAACATAAAAATACAATGAAGAATATTTTATCATGTAATTGGAAACTAAGTCAGGCATGAAGGGGTTAAAGATTTTTATAGAAACTTTGTTTTAACTTCCGGGAGTCTGTTTACTCACTTGCAGCATCCGAAAGGTTTGTGAAAATGGTTCCAATCTGACAAGAAAGGAGGCCACAATTATGGCAGAGGAGTAGTGGGTACAGTAATGGCAACGTGCTGACAAGCCTGTTGAAAAAGTGAGAAACAATTGTAGGGAAAACTCTGAGATCAGTAAAATAGTAAGTAGTAAGACAGAGGGTGACAGCAAGCACCTTCAGGATCATTGGTGTCCACGTCTTCGTATCTTTGGAGGAACAGTTGTTTCCTTTTCTTGGTCTGAGCTCCCATTGGCTTGGACAAATCCCGGAAACTCGCAGGATTTGAGAGATCAATTGTCTGTCAAGAAGAAAGATGACTCAAACCTGCAAATGTTCAAAGTAAATGAATGATAAGAGAGAAAATCATCATGTTTCAGGCTTTACCTCTGAATGATAATCAGCCAAAATCCAGGGGAAAACTGGATACTGCATCAAATCATTGTATGTCCGTCCAGCGATGGTATTCAGATGCATCAAGTATTCAAAGTTAGTTATCTCTCCTTTCTATTAAGCAGCACACAAACAAAAAAAAAAAAAGAAAACAAACCGATTTAGTCATTGATAACTGAAATGGATTACTTCGTAATCCTTCTTTAGGGCTGATTACAGAAAATCTGTTTGGAGAGTTTAAGCATTACCTGCCATTTATGAAGGGCCACCTTTTCAACAACAGGAGTCTTTCTAAAGCACAAAAACACAGCAAAAACTTTAAATTTTGCACCACAGGTTGAGGACCAAGCTTCTTTGCTTGTTCTGTCGCCTAGCAACCAGAGTTGAAACCTAACACAACTTCAGAGACAGAGGAGCCAGAGGAAGCAGAAAGAGTGTGTGAGAACAGTTTTGGTGCGACATGACAAACTGAAGGACATGGTGCCATCTGTAGGTAGGCTGAGAGCCCCTTTACTGCAAGCTGTGCCAGCATGTGCATGCAAACGTGAATTTGACAGAGGGTGTGTTAAACACACCCTCTGTCAAATTCTTGAAGTTTGTTTTGTTAACAGAGACAAGGAAGCTCTTCAACAAAAGACTTCCTCATTCCAAGTTGTACAGAAAACAAGTGTATTATTTAACTTATTTTTCCCCTTCTGGTTAGAGGTGTGTCCAAAGAATATCCCAAAATGTTTAACATAAACTAACATAACATGTAAATTGTGCGGCACAAAAATCCAAATGCTTTGTTTTGAGTGAATCTATTGTAGCAGGAAATTTGAAATGAGATCTCCTTCCTAAAGGGACATTTCATATCTTTTGAAGCACATATCCACCATTATTTCATCTAAATCGGGGTGGTGATCAGCTTCTCCTAAAATCTCCCCTCTCTCAGTGGGCCGGTAGTAAAATGAATTCCTGCTGCCAAGCACCTCAGTTGCTAAGTAACACTTTTTAAACAAGAGGAACCTTGAATTCCTTGTGTTCAGAGGATGGAGACTTCATTTTGCTTAAACGGTAAATTTGGGGATCTGCTGTGGTGTGATTGGGTTTTTAATTAATATATATTTTTTTTCTGGTCAGGAATAAAAAATCAACCAGATAAACATCGGTGAAGAACAAAAGCGGAAAAAAATGGTAAATATTGCTTTCTTTTTTGTTGAAAGTGCTCATAACAGTTAGAAGTGTGAGATGACAGAAGAAAACGGGAGCACGTAATGGAAAGGTTTAAGGAATAAGAGGCTCATTTAAGTGTTCCCAGTTTCTAAAATCAATAAAGTACTGACCACATTATTTTGTAAAACTACACTAAATCAATCATTGCATTTGGCTTTGTGTGTGTTATCTAATCGCAGGCAATAATTTCATGCAATAGTTTCCTATAGGAGGTTATAATGGGAACAAGCACTCGTGGATAACCTCGCTCATCCTGAGGATGATGAATGAGGCGAGAGAGGGCCTCTGGGTGTAACACAGACACAGACACACACCTTGCTACTTTCGACAGGAAGGGAGAAGAGCGAAGCCCTCATTACACTTCCAACACTCCCCAACTATCATTTATCAAAGTCCTTATTTGACTCTTTGAGTGTGCGTGCGTACACGCAATACCGCATTTTGATGTCCTCCACACGCACACACCTTTCTCACCTGAAAAGATCCAAACAACTCAATCAGCTGAACGGTGAGGGAGCACAAGTGCTCATTTGTCTTTTGCTGTATTACCCAGTGTCGCCTCTCTCCTATTGTTCCCCAGCATTAACCTTAATTAGAGAGTCGTGCTCTTAAATACACCCATGGGCATCATGGGGTGAGCACGCACTAACACATATCAACGCTGTGACACGCACACACAAACACCCACGGGTGGCTAAGGCTCTCATTCCTCAGAGTGCATGCTTTTCCAGCTGCCCCAGGCCATACATAAGCCTTTGTATCTGAATAAATCTCATCAACCTCACCCACACATGCTTCCACATAAACATACACACAAGCTGTTTATTACCATGAAGTGCTGTGTGGCAGCACAGGTTAAATAAATAATTGTACGGCAGTAAATCAGTCATTTGGGACCACTGTTGTGAAAAAAGAGGCTCAACAAAATGTTTACCTAAATTATTTGATCATTTTCTGTGTTCCAGCACCATGTCCAAAGGAAAGGGAGCCAAAGGGGCAAAAATAACCTTCAAGTCAGCCAAAAAGGCAATACAGATAACATCAGATGGAAAGCATAGACTCGTTCTTAGCAACATGGGTCTAACTGTCTTCCCCAAGTGTGTCCTCAAGCTGACCAATGTGGATGAATTGGACCTCAGTCGTAATCTTTTACAGAAGCTTCCTGATAGCATTGGGAACTTCTCATCTCTTTGTAGGCTGGATCTGCACAGTAATAGGCTGGAGTCTTTGCCAGAGTCCGTGGGGAACCTGGCAGGCCTGACCCACCTTAACCTTGCAAACAACTGTCTAACGTTTGCGGGTTTACCCTCCTCACTTGGTTGCCTCACCAATCTGAAGAGTCTCAATCTGGGAATGAACCAGCTGGACAACCTGCCTCCCACTTTGGAGAGCTTAGTGAATCTTCAAGAGTTAGGCTTGTTTGATAATCGCTTCGTCAAGCTGCCAGAGTTTGTTAAAGTCCTTCGGAACCTCACAAAACTAAACCTGAAAAGAAACCATTTGGAACATACTCATAGAAGCGATGAAAGTAAGAAAAATAGAAAGCTAGAAGTACAAGAAGAAATGTACTTGGTCCATGAAAGCATTCTATGCAGGACATGCCTTACAAAATGTAAAGCACAAAAGGAAAAGTTTGTCAGAGATGGAGATGCGAGTAAGGAGAGGAAAAAAAGGGCATTTAGTGGACTGATGACACCAAACTCAGTGGCTTTACTGAGTCAAAATGAATGGAGAATGAAAAGAAAGCAAAGTGAAGACAACTGGCCAAGTGTGTGCTAACAGAAAAGTTCTGGAGTACACAATTAATGTCAAGTTTACTCTACAAATAAAACCGTTGTGCTTTTATAAATTTAATCTATTTATTTTTTAATGGCAGCCAGCAACTGCAACAAGGACTTACTTGGCGTTAGCAATCACCTCAGCAACTGCTCTGCCCTTTAATGCAGGCACCACTCTGCTCATCCTGAAGCCAGAAAATTAGAAGATTAGTCCATTAGCTGGTAAAATGTGAACTTTTAGGCTTAAGTGTCTTTATGTTAAGTAAAATACCTTTTGTATGCAGTAACGTGGTCTTTATTGAGGAATACAAGAAAAATGGTTTGTCCTTGTTTCATGAAGATCTCAATAGCGTTGTCCTGTTGTGAGACAGAAGACAATGTTCTTTTTTTAATAATAACAGAATGAATGTATGTCTTTTTCTGTTTGCTTTTTGTATCCTTTACATGAGTAAATGAACTTAGATAATTACAAACAGTTAAACATTTTAAGTGGCATACTTAAAGGATATATGCTGTAGGACTAATAAATAGAATATTTGGTAGTTTTAATTTTTTTTTTTGGATTTCCCACCTTAAGTCAGAAAAGCATACAACAAAGAGTAAAAAAAACATAAATGTTTAGATGTCATTTCCAGTCAAACCCATATATATATATAGTAATGTATATTATTTAAAGTTCAGACTGTAAATATATTAGGGCTGTCAATATCAATGCGTTAACGCATGCAATTAAAAAAAGAAAAAAAACGTGTTCATATTAATTAACGCAGATTAATTACACTCCATGAAGCAACCGTCTTCTGCTGGTTCAGGCTACCGCGGCGTGAGTCGGGCACAATCCCACTTATAACATGATCACTTACAAAAGAAATAAATATTCATTTGATTTTTTTGGTATTTTATTCTTGTCATTTTTTTAGGTTTAGATCGCTTTTTCACAAAAGGCGAACTATTTTATACATAATGCGGCCCGTTGTCACGGTAGCACTTCAATGCGTCTCTGCGCTGGCACCGAACTTGAATTGCAGCGGCAAAGGAAAGCGATATATATGCTGATCTTCACGATAAGTTCAATAAAGCATCAGCTCATTTTTGTCCAGATCATGAAGGAAGCTTTTGTTTTGAAGAAGTTTGTTCCTTATGTCTGTATTTCAGCATCTTTGTTTCTTTGAGTAATACTGCAGACATTAAAGTCTTTACTGTTCTGCTTATCTTACTGTTGATGTGTTTTGTGCACATACATGACATTTCTGGGATATCTGAGTTTACACTTTACAAATTAAAAAAATTCAGACAGTAGAAATGAGGGGGAACAATTTCTCTCTGGCCTTTTCTTTTTTTTTTTTGTTCGAAAGCTGCATATTGTCATATTAAGTTTAACTTGTAAAACATCGTGATTAATCATGATTAATCACAACCCAAAAGTGTGATTCCTCTGATTATTTTTTAAACAATTGACAGCACTAGAATATAGACATTTTCTGAAAAACATATATTTTTTAGGGGTTTTATCTTGAGATATCCAACATTCATGAGCAAAAAATGTCAAAACATTTTTTGAATTTATTATTTCTATTGTTTTAACATTACAAGAGTTGATACTAGTAGCTAGTGAAACATTTTAGTTAGGTAGTTATATGTTTAAATAAGCACAATTAACTATAATGACCAATAAAATTAAGAATAAAATAAGCAATTTGCTCAAGCTCTCACTATTATTAAGAATTTTGTTTAAAATGTATAAAAATAAAATGCCTATGTTTGATTAACAAATGGGATTTATCAAATGTGACAACAATCTAGCTTATTATTCTGCAGTTGGGATTTTCAAAACAATTTAATAAAAGCCTCCATGGGAATATTCCATTGTCTGACCTCTAAAAGGAACCGCATGAAGCGGGCCTCCTTGATATCCTCATAAGGCCAGCGTCTGCAGCTGGCAGGTGGCAGCTCTGTGTCCAGCATGGTGGAAACGAAAGAATCTTTGACACTGACAAGGAAATAAGAGTCAGATCAGAATAATTCCACACTGCAAGCTTCAAGATGAAAACAGCTTTACCTGCTCGGATGGTGTTTTCTGCAGCACACATCTCCAGCAGAGCTGAGAGTGAAACCCTCACACAGGAGCAGGTTCTCCTTTCCAAACAGCAGCAACCCTTCAGTGATGCTGGGACTGCTCACTATCACCACACGCATCTTTGCTGTAATCTACAAAGAAAGAAAGTCAAAGTACAACAGTCATTTGCACTTCACACTTTCCTTGATTAATCATTTCAATCATTTATTTTAGTCGTTATTAAAAAGATGCTCTTGAACACTTCATTATCGGAGGTGATTGATGTGGAGGAGGAGACTTGCTCCCCTTTTCATGCTCAAATCAGCAGTGGCGTTAGCTAATGATAACTGCATTGTGATAATGCGTGCATAATTCCATTGCCACCCTTCATTTCACAACAGGGTTCGTGCACCTGGCAATTTTCTGGTGCTGGCCCCCGCTGCAGGCCCTCTGGGACATCAAAACAAAAACCATATGGGGTCCAAACACACCCGCTGGCTTCACACAATTTATACTAATCAAATCAGGCTGTAGCTACCCTCAGACACCCCGTCACACTCTTCGTGGACGAGGAGAGGTCCTGCCTGGCTGTTATTAGGAGAATTAATCACTGTCGCACTCACAATTGGAAGCCAGATAAGTGATCAGAAGCTCTTGTCCTAATGCACACACAAATATATGTTATGATTGATAAGGGCAGTTACCACGAGAAAGCATTTAGGAGGAGTCAAGGTGACTGACTCTTAGCTACTTAAACTTAGCTAGTGGGCTTTATCCAGGTACTTAGAGATGGTTGAGTCCAAACTGCCGCCAACAATGACAAGATTAAACCAAATGAATTTCTTTTAATCAAAAATTATTAGCAAGAAACATATTTCCTGAATACAATCTAGGCAGGTACACATTATTATTTGGTGAGTAATTTAGCTGATAACAGTAAGGAGAAGCGAAAAGGAGGACTTTTATCAACTGTGAGACTAATGTCAGACCATTGATTTCTCCCCACACACATTATTGTCATAATCACACTATTGGAGCTGGCAAACTAATTATGATTCCATTTGTGAGAGTATCAGCCTGCGATTGCATGCTTACGTGTGTGTGTGTGTGTGTGCATTTTTCAGAGCTAATGACTGTGTTCATTTGACAGGAAGCTCAGCAGGAGTCATGCAGTGAACCACTGCAAGACAACAGGACACTCTCACACACATCCCACACTTACTAAGAGGATAAAAGACAGCCCGCATCACCTCCTACTGCTTTTATTAATACTTCTGTCAGAAACATTAAAAGACGCGGCTGGTTGCCGGAGTGATGAGAGTCAACACGTACACTGATTTCTTACTCACTGTAGGAACGAGGAGAGCTGTGCTGGGCCCCAACATTAAAGTATTAAACTAATGAGGAAAGATGTAATTCTGATAGCAGCACTGGGCTACTAGAAACCCCTAGTCTGCACCAGATAATTCTGAAAATGAAGATTAGCAGAGTGGGAGAGAGTTCTGCCCGAATTAGAAATCCATTTTTTAGCCAGGCATGTTACAACACACATCCCCCCATGTTATAGTACCTCTTCTCCAGGGTCCAACTCCTGCAGGATGCTGCGTATGTCAGGACAGTTTTGTAAGGAGGAGCAGGGTTCAGGGCCATCCTGACCCTCAGTGACTGTAGGAGCCTCAGTCAGAGCAGGAAAGAACGTCAGACGGTCGCAGGATTGTCCTTCCTCTGCTTCCTCATCTATTGCAACTTCACACAAGATTTTTGGCTCTGTTGTGCAAGACATTTGTTTAGAAAAAGATGTTTAGTGATATTTAATTAAAACATGAAGAAAATAGTTCGCTTTGAATAAGTCAAAACTTTAACAGTCCATATAAAAGTATTTTCTTTACCTGCATCACCTCCTGCTCTGTTTTTATCATCAGTCCTTAAAGCAACACATAGCATTCCTAGCACCTGTTATGAAAACATATTACATCATAAAAAATTACACAACTTGTTGACTAGAAGGCTATTTAAGTAGATGTCCCATTTAGCATGACTCTATTAAAAAATTCTTTATCAAATCTTCTTTCTGACAAAATCACTTTTGTTTGGATTTAAAAAAAATGTTTTCTACTATTCATAATTTGAACAGAAAAAGGGGAAATTTGTAATAATAAAAGTATATATACTTTAAAACATTTCTTGCCATAAAGTTACATTAAAAACTGATTTATTGATTTAAAGACTCAATCATGCATTTTTAAGTGAATAGCAAACTAACTTAGATTTACATGTAATTTATTAGTTTAGTTCTTTTTACAGCTATTTTTATAAATTACAATGCAACTTCATCCCTTTTTTGTCATCATTTTTATTGTTTTTCCCCCAACAAATACATAAGTATAGCCATATCAAATATATGTTAACTGTAGTACTACCGAGGTGGTCATTTTGACTGCTTTCAAAATTGGCCGCGTCATAATTTAATAATAAAGAATATATATATATATGTAAACCAATAGGACCCTGACTTTTCCTAAATGTGAGAAAATGTTATTCATGCATTATTTTGGGGTGTGTCATAGTTTACTATTTGCTGTATTTTCCTGATCTTTCTCCTGCTATATTGTCTTTTTAAACTCTCTTTTAAGCTAAAATCTAGTTACAGCTTCATTTTAAACATAAGGGAGACAAAAACGACAAGTAGAAAAAAATGACAGTAAAAGAGGTGAACTGGGAAAGGCCTGATAAGATAAATATTTATAAAGTTGTAATGTTTTGGTGACAATGGAAGACTCAATTACTATTGTTTTCATTTAGTGTTTAGAGGTTTTTACCTCTCCCAAATACCCTTTTCAATATAATCCCTATTATAAACAAATAATGTTCGAGCCATCAAAATGACTACCGTGATCGTTCTAGTAGTTGGGGAATTTTGGTAGACTTGAGGGTTAATAAGCTAATTGTTAAATACATTTTAAGGATTCCTAAATGTGTTTACATGTCAACAAAACAAAAATTCTTAGCTTTGCAATGCTGAAGCTTCTTGCTTTCCTTTAGAAACTTAAACTAAACCCTGCTGAAACCTGAAATGATATACCGATTTTGAAAATCCCAGTGCTTTTCTGCGAATGCGTAGTCTGGTTCGATTGGGCCCCTCTGTGGAGTCTTGCATCCAGTCTTGGCTCAACAACACCCCCGGTCCAGGACCGAACACGGCTCTTTCCCTCAGCAAATCGGCCTCCACACTCAGCCAGAGGGAGCTTGTTTGTTCCCACTCAACAGCTCGCAACTAACACGAGGCCATTAGTCAGGATGAAAACATACAGACAGACACATATTAAAACAAATCCTTTTTTGTTGCCTCCTAATAAAGCTGATTTGAGCAGTCAAACCTGTACCTGTGAGTCGTTTTTCCTCATGTTGTCAACCGTGCTATGGCTCCTCTGCCGCTGTGACTCCATGTTTGACAGAAATTCCTACAAAAAACAAGAGTGAAAACAGCTGCAAATGAAAAGGGAGACACTGCAATCACTCTTCGCCTGGCTTATATTGCATGCGCGTACACACTGAGATCACATAAATTTGTATATGCATAATGGCATTGTTGTTTCCTTATGCAATTACAATGCATTCACACAATTACATCTTTTCTAAATTGCATTCACTGGGCAAAATAAGCTAGTGGCTACAGTCTTACAATAACCCTGTCTGCAAATGTAATCATTTGTTGGTGTGATGCAATTAACATAAACGTTAATATTGCTGAGCCACACCACAATCAAGGGCAAGGTAACTTTGTGTGCATGTCTTTATTGTGTGTGTCTGTATTTATTTTGTCGATTAAGAGAGAAAAGAAATGAAAAACGCAAAACAGAGCCGTGTTGACACTGCAGGATGCTTATGTTCAGCGGACACACTGGGATCGTATTCTGACTGTTAACTGCTTCATTAAGCCCATCATCACAGCAGTTCTCGCTCAGAGACCAGTGAAACAACATGTGTCCATCTTCACAGCTGACCCAGGAAAGCCATTTAATTGAGTGAGCGAACATCCAGTAACTCTTTATATCAAGTTTTATTTACAGATACCAATTAAGAGTTTGGCAATATAAAAACATGAATGAAACAACAATAGAAAAAAAAACAGTTTTGCAAACAAAAGAGCTGCAAAAATTTAAGATTACTCAAAGAGCACAAAAGTTGACAAACTTTAAAAAGCTCACTTCTCTGATTGACCACTAAAATAGGAAGCCCACAGAAAAAGAAATGTCAGAGTGATGTGGCAGAGGATTATAGGAATATTACAGTCAGAAACGAGAGAAATAATGACGTTTGCAAGCTAGAGCTGTGTTAGGCCAGATAAACAGCAAGCCTGTGTCGTCATCTCTAATTTCATTCCTTCATTTGGACTAACATAAGTAATATATAGCATTAATTACCCTATTTAGCAGATAGGAACCTCCTTGGCTTTTTAAATGCTGCATTAAATACATAAATCATCTCTTCCCTCTGCAATTAACATCAAAACATCATACTCATTTCCATTTTAATGACTTCCCAACAATAAGCCACCTTTGATGATAAGGCAACATAATGTCAACTTCATTCTGAGCTGGCAGTGAATGTGTAATGAACTTAACGTGATCATTAGTGCTGTTAATTATCTTTCTAATATGAGGACACAGATATGATTATGGAAACTGCATTGGCTGATGAAATAAATCTCTGAAAGAATTGTGCTGAAGCCTAACTGAGGATGCAGTGTTGCAGTCAGTCTCTATAGTCTCATTCATTACCTACAGTGAAAACTTTTTTTCAATCAAAACTAGATTTGTGAGAGCAACAAATTATGTTGCATTGCTGTGTATTCAGAGACGGTGTAAGCTCATAAATCGGCAAATGAAGGTAATAAGTTCATGATCCTGAAATTAATTAATGAATTTGTTATTTCTTCATCGGGATAATTTAACAAAAAAGGTATTAGTTGACCAAAGCAAACTGCTTTTCTTTGCAGGAAGAGAACGAGAGAGAAAAAGAAACAAAACAAATTTTTCTTGCATTGTGGACACAAAAACAATTCATCATCCTCTCTGATGGCCTGTCAAAGACTGATATGATAAAGAATAACATCAAATGAATAATGTTTTCATCGGATTGGTACCACTGTAATTGCCAACATGATTTCTGTGGGCAAGAGACATGCACAAACAAGAACGCACACAGATTTTTGCGGCTATGAGACAGACACACAGACACGGTAATTTCATGCCTGTATGCCTGAGTAATATGTCCCAGCTCCCTGCTCCAGATGGCTCAGCATCTTAAGCGTTGTGGGGGAACTAATGATGTGGGCCACGTGTTTCGGGGATAAAAAACAACAATAAACGCGTCTTTAACCTTCAGCAGCAAACAGTGTGTTGTGGCGAGCGTTCCCGGATAGGTCTAACTGATATCAATTACGCAGCCCGCTCAGGGGCACTCAGCTGTGATAATCCAAATCTTTTTAAAGAAATAATCAAACACCCCCAGAGGGCAGGATGGCCCACAGCACGCACTGTTGTGACTTTGATGCAAGAGTTTCACAAAAAGCTCTTGGATACAGAGGCACCTTGGTGAAGGCAAAAAGCCACTTTCCTGAAAGATGATTAGCATTTGCAACTGCGTGTCAGAGAACCAAAAAAAAAGGAGAGGAAGCTGTGTGATGGCATACCTCTGCTTTCACAGACTCTTGATCTTTCCTTAAAACCGACTGAAGTGCACTGCTATCAAACTTCTTTTGAGACGTTCTGGACATTTTCTTCTTCTGTGACTCTAAAAGGTAATAAAAGCTGTCATCAAAGAGGCACCTGCAGTTAAACTCCTCCCTCTGGGTTTCATTCGAACAACAAACCCGTGTGCAGCAGCCAGATATTGCGGGCCATTTCTTCCCACAAAGGGCTGACGTCCACCATGGTTATAGGTTTGCCTGCTACGTGGCTCGCAGAGATCTCCATCTTATAGCTTTCTTCAAGCATTCGCTGCCTCTCAGAAATGACTTTTGACCAGCAGGCCTCTGCCAATGTAAGAAGCTGTTTGTCATCTGGAACGCACAAACACAAGCAACTGTACCACCAAATCTTTCCAGAATTAAGTCATAACATGAAGAAAAAAACCTTCATTCTCAGCATCATACCTGTTCTAGCTTTTCCATTGATGAAGTCTGAAGAATGTTGGGTTTTCGCTGTACACACTTTTTGTGCTGCACATCCAAAACCTTCAGGATAGCTGCATGAAAATTTTTGAATCAAGATGACTCAATCCAGCTTTGAACTGCTAAAATTGAGATACATTCAATCTTAAAAAAGTATCAACATTACCTGCCAGAGCTAATCAGCAACAGACAATGAAGAAGGCAAGTAATAAAATTCACATTTGAATTGTAAGTTGCCATGACAATGTCCCAGCGCTCCATGAAAGTCTGCAAAGCCCTGATGACTTCTTCCTTGTCATCTTGGGAACGCCGTTGTTGAGATAAGAAATAAAGCAGCACTTTGTTGGCGCATGAGTACAGAGCCAACACCGTCTTCTCTTTGTGAGCCTGGCCTTTTTCCACAGTCTAGAGTTTTAAAAAAGGGCGTGAACACAGTGAACCTTGTATATAATCTATGTTTCCATAAGACTGCAACATTGATGGTTTTGTTGCTGCCTTACCGCTAAGATCTGATCTGCAAGAAAATGTAGTAAAGTCTGGGAGTCTCCAGCAAACGTTCCATCATAAAGATTCTGCAGCAAAGTCTTGCTAAAAAGCACCACGTTCTCCATAAAGGTGCCCATCTGGCTTTCAGATGTCTGATTCTTACTGTCTGATAGGTTTAAAAGAAAAAAAAGATTAATTCATATTCCATTTATGATTGTTTTTCAGATGTTTTGTTGTTATTCTACCTTGTGAAGTGAGATGGGTGTTGTTGTCTTCACCATGACTGAGCATACAGATAATGTTTATGATCAGTTCAACTAACTCAGCCTGAAAACAAAGTCTGAGCTCCTGCGATGTGTCATCAGGGGTAAACTGCAACATGTAAATATTTAAGAAGTTACAAACCAATTAAAATAATAATATAAAATCAAATGTAAAGACTTTAACATGCCTCAGCCTTTTTTTCTTTTTGAGATTTACGGGGTATTCGTGGATGTAAAGATTACAAGTGCATGCAGGTTATGCTTGCTTGCTTGATTAATTAGTACATAAATGTACAGGACAATCTCATCCTGCAGCTGGTAAAGAGCTTCCACAGTGCCTCTACTCTGCCTTGTTTAGTATCTTAGCATAGAGTGTCACCTTCTGGAGAAATAGATTTTTTGCAGAAAAAGAATCCACTGGGAAGATTTTAACAAGAAAAAACAGTGTGGTATCTATATGTGCTTCAAAGTTCTTGGATATTCTGAAAGTAATTCTTTAAGGAAGAACTCACCTGCAATAGCAGAATGACTGGATGTGTGTTGGAGCTGGCAGATATGTTAAGAAGGCTGTCCATCAGCACAATGCGCAGCAAGTCCAGCACAGGTTTCCTGCTCTGATGACAGCTGCTTGTTTTCTTGGGTTCATTTGTTGTGTTGGATTCAGTGACCCCCTGAGAGAAGTAATCAACCAAACCAATAAAACCACGCATAAAAAAAGATTCAAGATTTAAAAGTAGAGCAGCACACTCACCTCGGGAGCTTCCGGAGGGAACGCCGCAGAAGCAAGACCATACAAGAATGTTGGTGACACCCACAATGGGTCTCTTGGCCGCAGGTTATGAAGGAGACACAGGAACTGCATCACACTTGCTGGAAACTGTGTCCTCCATGATTCATCAGCCACTCCCCTGAGCTGAGCTGGACAAGTAGGCTTTGAAAAAATAAAAACAAAATGTTAATTTGAAGAACACAGGAAAACGTTGAACTTATTAGGTCAATCCAACCTGTGTTATGATGACTTTAACTAATTCCATTAATAAAATTGCAGCGTCAGCACACAGTAGCTGTGCAGGAGTGTCTGCTAGAGAGTCAATCTGCAACTGGATTATGTCGTCGAGTTGCTCCTAGACCACAGAAATAACAGCGTGAAAAAAAGCTTACAAATAGGAGAAATCCCTCTTCTAAGGATTTACCTTTTCCTCTTCAGTATAAGTGACCGTCTTCCCCAACATCAGAGCAGCCAAAGCTCCATACACCTGAGGCAGGTGAATGCTTTGGATCAGCAGCTCCTGAAGTAGATCAAAACCTGGACATGTGCCACTCAGAAGCTCGCAGGACCAAAGATGACCTCGGAGGTTGTCTGGTAACAAAGAGAAATGTTAAACAACAAATCTTAAAGACTTTCAAAGCTATATAAGTCTTGTTGTGACCCATGATGGACAAAAAAACCCTATACAATCGAGGTTCTGACATTTTTCAAAATGTGTTTTTAAAAATCTATTTACATTTTATTTATGCTTGTTTGTTTATTTATTTTTTACTCTGGTTTGTAAAAATAACTAACTTTTGGGGCCCCACATATCAGTTTACCAAATCTAACCAGAATTTTGTGTAAATTCAAATTAAGTTCTCAATAACCGCGCCTAAACATTTTAAAACAAAATACAAGGAAAAGGTCAGGCTAAAAGATCCGGAGAGGGACTATGAAATAAGTAAAGGAATGATTTCCATATTTAAGCAATGATATGTGAGTAATCTAAATATTTGAACAGATAACGAATGATGCAATGATCATGTATTTGTTTATCTTAAAATTAATTTGTATGGAATTGTAAACAAAACAAAAAAAAACAATAAAGTTATATTGTGCTCTATTTCTAGCCACTATTTAAGAGAGATAATAAAGGGTGGGGAAAAAAAGTTTTTCCTTCTCCCATTTCCTTTCAAGTTATGCAAATCATATGTATTGTTTATGCATTATATCTGTTGAATAAATGTACACAAATTTGAATTAAATCACACAAATCAAATTCTAATTATAGTTTAAGAAGCAACATGAAAAAAAAGAAAAATCAGATCTTTGCACCCATGATAACTAATGGTCCCTTAGCGTCGTCTGCGAGCGTTCCGAGGAACACCCCTTCTCTGAAACTGCTGAGATGGTCGGGACAGGACAGAAACCGCGTTAGCAGAACAAGAGCCAGTTTCAATGTGGAGGGATGTAGATGGGCCTGAAGGAAGAGCAGGAACCAATCACTGCCAAGGGATTCAAACACTGTTTTCTGCTGTCTGGTAGAGAGAAGATTAAAAAAAAGATAAATTTACACATTGATGTTCCTACTCAATGTGATGATAAAATGTGTTTTGCAGTGAAGGTGATGTCGAGTAACCCTCACTCTTTTGTCAGAGAACTGTCAGAGTTGAGAATTTCACAAAGGACAAGCAGCATCTGGTTGCGGATGGAGATGAAGCTGGCTATAGAAAAATTCTGATCTGTAGAACACAAAAGACAGGATTGGGTCAGCAAGAAAACAAATCTAAATTAAGCGATATTTTATGATTCTAGTTTTAGTTTTGGGGTACCTGACATTTCCTGTAAAAGAACTCCATCACTTATCTCATTGATTTCAGTCTTGTTACTGGAAGGAGGGAGTGTGTACACTAGGAAGAGGCCAAATCTGACAATATAAACGATTAAAAAAAGATGTTTTATACTAAATCAAGATATTTTAATAAAACTGCAACAAAAACAATTTAATGGCTCACTTCACCTGCTAATGTCCAGTGGACTCAAGTGGGCTTTCAGGAGGAATGTTATGACACAGCAAATAATCTTGACCTTCTGAACTGTTATGGCTGGATCAGTCAGCTCAAATAGCAGTTTTGGCAGCAGCCCAACACTGTGCATCACCGCGGCATTTCTGTTGTCTCTGCCAAAGACACAAAAAGAACATAAACCACAGAGATGTCAATCAGGCATCCTTCCACCAGTAAGAAATCAAATTCATGCACACATTCCTCTTCAGTCTCCCTAATCCTGGTTAAAGTTTCTCAAACTATTACTGTCCTTCTGCTTCATATTTCATTAAACCGAAAATAGGAGTTTCCAAATTCTTTTCTACAAAGTATATTTGTGTTAATAATATTGTTTAAATTCTAAAAAAAACTTTCTATGAGATGTGCTCAGATGCTTTTATTTGTGATAATTACACAGATGAGCTCAGGATTTCAGCAAAGTAGTTCAAAACAGAGAAGTCCAGATGGTCTGACGTGTTCTGCCACACCTGTAAATGCAGAAATCACATTCTTATAATCATTTAGAGAAGCTTTGCCAGATGAAAAAGACAAAGCTGTCCTATTGTTGTGTCTGCTCATGTTTACCTCCAGATTACATAGCAGAGCCTGAAAAGCAGGTACATTCTCGATGCATCCAGAGCCACAGCTCAGCTCCACCGAACTCGAAAGACACAGAATCAGCTGAAGAGTTCGACAGCTGACGATACTGCTCTTCATCTTTAAAAGGAAAGCTAACAGCTACAAGGAAAGCAAATTATTGCAGATCAAAAAACTGAATGAACACATTTTTGCCAAATGCTTTAGTAGAAAAACTTCCCACAAACCTTATATCCATTGATGCGGAGCATTTCCTGCTGCATGGTGGAGTTAGTTTCCAGCACAGAAAGAAGAACTTTTACAGCTGCATACAAAGAGCTATCATCTGGTGCCATTGCCACCAGGCTAAGAGCAACAGCAGGTCCACCAACATACAGAAACCCGTTGGAGGGAAAGCTGGGGGTGAATTTTCGCACACCTGAGGAAGAGGCCCAAAAGCTTTTCAGATATCTGTTTAAGACGAAAAGCAACTAAGAAAAAGAAACGTTTCTAATGACCAAAATTTACCAAAATGTCCAATCAGGGCGGCTCCTATTGTCCGAGCTGTTCCGCTCAGGTGCTGGCTGATATTTTGAGCAAGAAAAACAGGGGTGGACTGATCTCGAGATGTTATACCCATCTGCAATCATACAGTTAGTGTTTGGTTAGTTCAAAACCCTAAAAATCAGCTGGTCAGCACAGGTTCCATCGTCTTTACCTCTTTAGCTATGAGTCTGCAGTCCACCTCATTGTAATCCTCTCTGATCTGTGCCACCGTTGTTAAGGTGGAAACTGCTGGGTTGATACCAAAGGAGATCCTCTCCTCGGGAACTCTCCGGAGTGGGAGAGTCTCAGCATCCTGGTCGAGACCTAGATGAAAATATCAATACATTTAAGTGAGTGACGAATAAAAACTTTATCCTTTACCTACACATGAATATTAGATCAAACTAAAATACCATATTTAGTATTTTTATATAATTATGACGCATTTGAAGATCTTACTCAGGAAATGTTTAAAAAGAAAAGCAAAAGTTTGAATCTGATTTATGGCACAACAGTTGCAGCAATCATGTGACTCACCAATGTTACGTAAAGCCAGGAAGTTGCCAAGGTATGCTGTACCTTGTGTGTATAAAACAACCACAGCCTCTGAGCTTAAAGCCTCCTCAAAAAGATAAGAAGGTCCCACACGCCACACCAAAGCAGCTTGCTCCTTCCAGGGAGCTGGAGTCCCCATTACTCCATACACATCAATCACAGCTGTGGGGTCCATGGAGACGAAGTGACCAGGGAATTGTTGGATGTATTTCATCTGACCATCAATTAGAGGTGATGAAAAAACTAAGACGTGTTATTTAAGTTTTAAAAATAATCACCTCTAGTTGTCTTACCTTCCCTGTCCCAATTGTCTTGCCATTAAAGTAGGCTGTGGTCACGCAGCTCTTTTTCATGTCTTTGGCCATGACAACAGTCAGCTGGTTCCACTGGCTTGGGACCAGCATGCTTGAACAGCGGAACCTCAGAGATGTAGGCAGAGAAGTTGGAGTGGAAATCTCTGGCTCCATCATGTCTGCCAGACAGACAGTTATCTTTGTTATCTTTTCAGATTCCCTTCACCAATTTAAAATGTTATCTCGAAGCAGGTTCAGATCCCACTGATTTGAATTTTTTTTTTTTTTTTTTATTGTAACCCAACCTGTTCTTTCCAAATTCAAGAAAACACTGTTGAAACTCAACTCCAATCCCATCTCACCAAAATTACCCATTATAAATGATTCTAAAGCATGATTTTGACACCATCTCTCATACTACACTGTTAAAACCCTTGGGTCATTTATTCAACCCATTTCTTGGATTATTCATGTTATTTATGTTGGGATATATTTTTGGGTTACTTTTTGGAGCAAATGCAAATTATTTAAATTATAGTGGTCTCGCTATAACCCATTTTCTGTTTTTATTTTTTTTGTTGTTGTTGTTTTTTTCCTTTTTTTGGCAAAAAGTTAGTCTCCTTTTAATCTCAGAGTTGGGTTAAAAACAACCCAACTCGGGTTATTTCTAAATATGGATTTTTTTAGTTTGTATTTTTCTCCATCAGCTGTCCTCTATCAGTATTACCTGGATACCCGCACAGTGATTTCAATCAATTTTTAAAATTGTTTCCAGTTTTTTTTTCTTCAGAAATCTTTAAATTTCCCCCCTTCTCTGTCACTTCAGGTGTGCCCAAAGGCAATGTCCTGGGGTCCCTATTCTTCATCATCCATCTCTTTGAACATGGCAACATCTTCCACTAATTTAACATCAATTTTCACTGTTTTTGTAACACTTAGCATACTGGCTTTACTAAAATTTCATCAAATTAAACAGCAATTAAATGTACCTCCTTGTTGGCACCAAATCCATACTCTCAAGTTAAGCATTTTTCTGTTAGTATTGATTACTGCAGTCTCCCCCTGTCCTGAAATTAAGCATATGGGTGTCATCTTTGACAGCACTCCAACATTTCAACTCTATATTAATAACATCACTTGCTCAGTATGTTTTCACCCATGGAACATCAACTGCCTCCATCCCGCTCTCAAACCCCAATTTGCTTCTGTACTTGTCCATAATATTGTTGATATGGCAATCGTCTCCTTCAAAATCTCCCATAAAAACTCCTTTATAAACTCCAGATGGTCCAAATCTCTGCCATCCACATCATAACAAAATTAACTTCATCTCAACACATCATCCCCATCCTGAAAGAACTCCAATAGCTTCCTGTTCATTCAAAATTCTGTTTAAAATACACCAATACACCGTCAATGTCACTGAACATCTCTCCCCTTTATATTTGTCTGACCTCCTTCATATCCCCAATTCCACCAGTGCTCAGATTCAGATCCTCCATCTGAATCGCTGTTCCCTCACCATGAGCACAGCTTTCTGTCGCTCTTTTTCTCAACTCTGGAACTCACTTCTATCAGATATCCGTAACATTGATTCATTGAATTGTTAGTGTGGTTTTCAACTCATAGTAGTGCCCCTGGGTGTTTTGAAAAGCCTTTTTTTTTAAATAAAATGTACTATTACTAGTCATCTCTTTATTTGAATTTATAGAAAAACTTTCACAATTAAAATTTGTTTTTGCTTTAGTTCACATTTAAGTCTATTGAATGTCTATGTGTGGTGTCCTTACACTAAGTTAATTACCCATTGTCTGATCTAGCTAATTTAAGTTTGAATTTCAGTGCGCCAGCTACATACCACATTTAGCTCATGTAAGAGGGTTAATGATCCATCATCATCACTCTTACCAAGGTATGTGAAAGCTTCCTCTTCAGTAGAGATGACAAGACAGCCATCATGGGCGGAGAAAGAAACTGAAAGGCAGATGTACTGTTGTTCAGTTCGGGACATGTGCCGAACGATCGACAGCACACGGACTGGATGGGAATCACAGGCAGAGCTAAACCTGTTGAGCTGGAACCAGCAGGAAAACGTGAGGCCAGATGCAGGTGGGAAACCTCGGCAGTCTAGAACACAAGATTGACTTAAGATATTATGATATACAAGAACATCAAATGATTGGACTCATCTTTTACCTCCTCCAATTCCTCCTGTTGAGATAGAATCGGCTGTCACGCCTTTCACTGTGGCCAGAGACGGTAGGAAAAGACAACTACAGACAAAGTCAAGATTTTAGTAAAAGTTTGAAAGCAGCAAGTATTTTATCAGATTTTTAGACAATCTATGTTTTTTTCAAGGAAAAGACATTTGTTTTTTTCTTGTCTTCCATCTGTTTGTTTTTCTAACTGATAAAAGACACACAAAATCTCTCACCCATATCCACTCTCATTCATGTCAAACTCTACAAAGGCGGGTGAGGAGGAGAGCCGGTGTGGTCTGAATGTTCGTGGTGCTGTCATGGACACCAGAGTAATGATCTGGTGGACAGGAATAGCTGATCCAAAAGATGGCTCCAACAAGCTAAAGGTCCGTTTCATTTTTTTTACTGACGATCCACTGATCTCTGTGTGCTGATCTGGTTTAGAAAGTACAAAACAAATTCAAATAAATAAAAAGTAATATTTTTAAAGGAAAAAAATAAAAGAAGAAAATGAAATGTTAACTTTTTGAATCAGGTGTTTCGACGGATTGGTTCAATTCTGGCTGGACCTGTTTGACCAAACACATAAGAGGGTTCCCTAAGCGCAGGAACTTCCTAAAAAAATAAAGATCATATCAAATGGGGAGGACATGGCACGAGGGATGAAAAATAAATGTAAAAACCTCAGCGTGAATCTCACCTGAAGTCAGAAGCTGTGATGGCCTGGGAGGAGAGCTTCTCCAAGATTCGTGTCACGGGTACATGTAATGGGTGTTTTGGGGTCAGCAGCACACTCCGACAATGAGTTAGAAGAGTAGAAACCAGCCCCCCCTCACACATTATTTGTCGGTTGCGCTCAGATTTGACTAAGCACTGAATGTGGTGAGCCACAGAAAACTGAACCTCCATAGAAAGCTGGAAAAGAGGAACATCTTATTCAACAGGTAACTTTTTAAAATCTAGAACTTTAGAGATAAACACAAAAGATGTCTGCATCAAAACCTATATGTTGTATATGTTCTGATGAACGTACCTTTGGAATTATGAGTTTTACCCCCAAAAAAACAAAACATAAACATAACTATTTGGTGCAAAAAAAAAGCATACCTGGGAGTCCTTAGGAGAGAAAACTTTTGGTAGAAGAGTTGTGATAATTCTGACTGCTCCTGGATGAACAATGATCTGATTGCAAGAAAACCTACAAAGAGAAATCCAGCAAACAGTCTCAAAAAAGTTTTTCCTGACCTGATAAATCAACTTCATTGTCAATTTAAAAGAATCCCTATTTTTGGAGTACATCTGAAACTTTTAAAAGGTTAAAAAAGATACCCATAGTTAGTTTCTGTGGGACTGATGGACTTGTTGCTTTTAGAAATTCTCTCCGGGGATTGTGGGACTGGTCCTAAGAGAACGGAATGAAGTCCTGGGGGCTCTTTTTCAGAAGCTGTTAGTCCCTGTTGTGATTCTTCATCACACCCATCGCAAGACTCTTGCCCAGGTTTAAACCCCTGAGGAAAGAAGGTCCCTGTGGCGAACTGTTCAAGGTAGAAGAGAAGTCTTATACAAGCCTTGAGAGTGACCGGCAGATGTGGCTGTGGTGTGATGGACGGATTAGTTGCAGAAGCATCTGCTAACTCAACAAACTCAAAGAAGCTCCTTCCAGGAGTTTGTTTTTCCTCTGCAGTCTTGGGAAAGGAGCATCTTTGTTCATCCCAATTCTCTGTCTCGGGACATTCTGTGTGGAAGCAGCCCAGCTGGAGCAAAGCTTCTGCCAGCTTGTCATAAAAGCCACCAGTTTCAAAATGGTGTGCATTCACGTTGTGAAGATGAACCGTCAGCGCCAGGATGTGCAGAGTAAGAAGGAGGAGTTCCAATATCTGCTGATCCCCCAGCGTCCTCCACACTTCCCCCTTTGGAGGATCCGAAAGGGCCCCTTCCATGTCCGTCACCAGAGACAGCAGTCCAGTGAAGCCTCCTGCCTTCCTAAAGGCATCCCAGCTGTTGGGGTTTTCCAGCACCCTCTGCAAAGACTAGCAAAGAAAACCACATCTAGACTCAATCCCTCTAAGCGGCCAAGATCATTTTGAACCATTTTAAAAGAAAAGTATTTTAAAACAAGGTAAGCTTTGCTCTGTGTCTTTACTTTTAATATATGTTCCTATCAAATTAAAACAGTGTCATGAAAAATAGATGAAACATATAGATAAATCATAAATCACTTGACATAACTAGTTTTCAGAGGTGAAAAAAATCACATTAGCTTTATTGAATTTAAGGAGCTAATCCATCAGGTAGGTAATGTGGAAGACAGAACGCAGAGGGAAATGTGATTAACTGAAACTGGAGTAATCACAATGGCTCTCAACAGTAGCCAACCCAGGTCGTACCCAATCTGATTGCCACCTGCTATAACCGTGTTAGCACCAATAATGCACACACACACCAGCTCATGTGTGGAAACCCACTGTCACACACTGAGCACATTCAGTATGAGCAAGTAAGTGCTCTTTTTTGCTCCCATCCATAAAAAATGGACACATACAGTAGATGAATAACTTAGTAAAGCTTTAATCAGATATCTGTCCCATTCCGCAGATCTTATGAAGGTGGTAATCGTCAGAATGCCACATCACAGGGCTGCTGGCCTAATCAAATTGGTCTTGAGTTAACAGCTAAACCAGTTTTAGCAAATCAATCTGCATTTATCAATAATTAAATCAGAAGTCCCTCTTGCTGAGGAAATAAATTCACAGACCTGTTATGGTTTAAGTGCATTACACTTTATAAGGATGCAATGTACAGCAAGGCTGCAGCTAAGTTGAGATCACCATGTGTCCTATAGGCTGTGGCTGCAGGTGAACTTTGAGTACCTGTAAGAGGTCCTGCTTCAATCTGAGCTCCTGCTGTATGGAGGAGCAGAGGGCCCCGATGGCTGTGCTCATGAATTCATCAGCATTAATTTCAGCCAGCTGCTCCAAGATGCTGAGAGTGGGACCTCGATACTGATCCTCATCCAAGAAGATCTTTATGTAGGGAACCATGCCTTGGTCTCGTATGGAAACTGAAATAGACAGGCAAAGGTAGAAAATAAAACAGTAAAAATCTAAAAACAATAAAACTCTCACTGCTAAAATTAAGAAGAAGAGTAACAGGAGAGGGGAAATATCAAAAGTACACACCTGTGTTTTTGATAGAACGCAAAGTGAGAGCTGAAACAACCTGAAGCATGCAGGTGGTGAGCAGCCTCTCACTTTGTTCCACACATGGCAGCTGCTGAGAATCTGAAGAAACAAAGAACCTTAGATGCAAGAGGATTGAAAATAATTGTTTGTCTTTTTGGCACCACAGCAACAAGTATGTAGGTTGGTACAAAAGCTCCACATTCTGCTCCAAATGTAAAGCTAATCTAGTCGTAAGGCTGCAGTTCCAGAAATGACCACCAAAGGCTGGTTTCAAGAGCAATTTCTTCTTTGGTTTTTTGGTGGCTGGTTGCATTATGGGAGCAATATTATATTCACTCCCAGGTTATAAAACTTTCAACGTCAAACTCAAAAACAATTTATGTACAACCTTATTTAAAAAATCCTCTTAAATGTGTTGTTGCATTACAGTCTACCCTAACTCAGTTCATGTTTGCTTTTTTTACACCACACTGGGTTCTGCGTCCTGATTATCTACTGTATTGATATTATCTTCATTCTCCTCTGTGCTCTGTCCCCTGTACAGCATGCGATAAACTTGCCAGAATTCCATAAATTTCTATCACAATGAGATCTTTGTTTTCATTCTGAAATACTGGGCTTATTTTTCTACCAAGGTTTGAACTTTGAGAGTTTAAACAAGAGAAAAAAAAGTGTGAAAATGTTCATGTCTGTTTGAGAAAAGTGTATAAATTGTGTAGTGAGACGTTTTCCAGCCCCAAGACGTCTATAATCCTACTTTGTATATTTCAGCTATGGCAGGTTATTTATGGAACGTATCCTCCTGATTCTATAAGAAGTCACATTTTTTGCACAATTAAAGTCTTTTGTTTTATTTGTAGGTGGCTGGAACCATATGTGGATCCAACAAAAGTTAATGCGCAAAAGATCCTCAGTTGGTCATTTTTGGACTGAGAAATTCAGGGTAAACTAAAAAAAATGCCATTGCAACTTCAGGGTTCTTTTTTGCCCCTCTAGGTCTGTTAGAAGAAATCTGAGATTAAAGGTCCAGTTAATGTGTTTATGGTTGGTAATAAGTATTAAAAAAGAAGGTTTGTGATTTGTACCAACTTCATATGACAGAGATTCTTGTTCACATCTCAAGCACTGAGAAAAGGCAAAGTTTGTTTCCAATCCCAAAGCTTGTCCAGTGATGCTAGTCACAACAGTAAGACTTTTTCTTTTCATTTGCACATTAAAGATTTTTAGAAGTTGAAAAAACAAGCATTTTTCTTACTTGTTTTAGAAGACGGGCCAGCTTTTCTGAGGATCTTAGCTCTCCTTCGAAGTTCTCCCAGCAGCAACTCCAACAACCCCCCATCACTTAACACCTCTGCTAGCATGGAGCTGTGCACAGTCATTCTACAGTGGATAAAATCTAGATATATAACTTAATAAATCAACTAATAACTAGAGAATCCTGAGCAGAATATGCAAAATACTTTTTATAAAATTCAAAGGTAGGATGTGAAAAAATGCATCAGTACGCTTAGTGGTTAGCAGCATTACTTACTTGTGAAAACACTTAAGAGCCATCACACCAAAGTCAGTCCCAGCAACTCCACCAGCTAATGCTCCAGACCAGCTCTTCTTCAACACAATCAGGAGCGCTGTCAAGGTCTCGTGAGGAATGTAACTCATTTTAAATAAAACCTGTGAAAGTTTAGAAAACTACTTAGAAAATGAATGACATTGCACTTCTTTTTAAGGTTGTAGATCATACCGTCTCAAGCATGGAAAAGAAAAGG
This sequence comes from Adrianichthys oophorus, assembly GCA_036245035.1. Taxonomy (NCBI): domain Eukaryota; kingdom Metazoa; phylum Chordata; class Actinopteri; order Beloniformes; family Adrianichthyidae; genus Adrianichthys; species Adrianichthys oophorus. The sequence continues at coordinate 11,000,346 of BSAI01000096.1, read as the reverse complement.
TCTTGGACAGGTGGAGGTTTACTCCACACACAAGCAGCCAATTGGGTCATCGACTGGACTGTCCATTCCAGGAGGAAGAAATTGGCCGGGTCCTTCTTCCATATTGTGTGTATGGTTTGTAAAAGCTGGCTGCAAAGCAAAATGTCATTGGAACGCAGCAAAGAGGCCTGCAGCAGATGGAAGGCTGGTAGGTTCTTCACAGCTGATCCTAGATACAAGGAGAATGTGTTAGAGACTTTCTAAAAAGTTTTTAGGATTAGATAGTGGTCTTGAATGGTTTGCTTACAATTGTAATATTGTGGAGGGAAAACGTATTTACATTATTCTTTGATTTATCAGATTTGGTTTTGACAAGGTCAGTGCAAACTGAAATGAACTATATTTAAAAGTACAGCGCTGTGTGCCAACTGAGTTACACATGCACAGGCAGAATGAAAACAAACAGATTTGCATGCATTATTTGAAAGAAAAGTACTATAATCTACTTCGATAAAGTTTGTCTGTTTGTACTGTCAGAATATTTAGAAGGTGTCTTAGATTTTAGTGCCCAAACACACTAATGTTTGTTATAAATAAAAACATTTGGTGAAAGGATTAATTTCCAGTTTTGAAATAGTTTGATCTCTCTGCTATATCTGCTTCCTTGATGTGATAGATCACCGTTTAGTGAGTGTTTATTGTGGAGGCTCTGTTCATGAGTGCTTGATAGAGGTGTGTGTGCATCTGTGATAGATGACTGGTTGCAGCAGGCCAGTGGTGAATGGATGTGGGGCATCCTAACAGAGTTAAAAAGAGAGCCTCCACTTCATCATCTCAGACATAATCACCTCAGCTTTCTGTTTCTGCAGCGAGGCAGCAGTATAAAGAGTGGGGAGTCGGGGTTGGTGGGAAATCAAGAAAAGGGCGTGGTGGAGTTGGGGTTAGTATTATGAGGACAAAAGTGCAAAGTAGGGATGAAATGTGAGCAGTCTTTTCACTCCCTCCCTGGGTGCATCTTTCCTGAGCCATGAAAGTGATACTAATTAGATGGTTTGGAGAGAGCATTTGTAAGGGAGGTTCATTGTTCATCCTCATTGTGTAAAAAGAGATAATGCAAGTGAGGCAGACAGTGTATAACTACAAAAATGACCTGGCAAGAACTTGACCTACCTTTGGTGAGTGGGGGGTCAAACTTAAAACCTGGAGGCTGCGGGTTGGTGACACAGAGAGCTACTTTGAGTTCAGCTTTTCCCAGAAAAGTTAAAGATGCAATAAGAGCCAGAAGCTCCTCCACAGGACGAAACTCATCCAAGCAAACCCCATCCTCACAGCTTACAACCATGCAGACAAAAAACAAAAACAAAATTACAAAATAACATTAGGACATGTCATTAGATATGTCTTAGTGACTCCTAAATCAGGAATAAATGCATCATTTGAGTCATTTTTTGTTTTTCAGAGTAAAACTCCCAATTAACTCTGCAAAATCATAGATCAAGAGGAACAACAAAATAATTCAATTAATATATATAGAAGTGTTTCTTTTTTCAAAAATATTTTCTTATTTCCATTTACTTGATGCTTATGACTTTTAATCTCACCATTTTAGGATGGTCCCGAGAGCCTGGTAGCCATTGTTTGAGTCAAACTCTGTAAAAAGGGCTGGGCTGAGGTGATATGTGTCTCTAATGAAGCTAAAAACTGCCACAGCCACTTCAGCCAGCACTGGCCCTGAGACATCAGCACTGATGTTTAATAGGTTCTGGATGCAGATTCGTACACAGTTCTTGGCTAAGAAGACAAAAAGATTTAACAGCATCAGTATATTTATAGTAAAACACATGAATCAATAGTAGATAGAGCTTTTAAAGACCCACTCCCATCATCTTTTAATCTATTTTAAAATTGCTCCCAGTGGTATTTCAATTGTGATTTTGCTGTTATTAGCCAAAATAAAATAATAAAAAAACAGTGTTTTTTTTCTAGAACATAGTTTCTGCAGAATGATTGTAGTTTGGTATAAATTCACCTGAGTTTGATTTGTGGGTGGGACTGTTGGTCCAACAGCAACCCCACCCCCTTTCCTCTCCCCTTGCTGAGAGCTTGGAGCAGGGAACTTGTGGCCAGCCCAGCATATTTTCTCTGCTCTTTTTCGAACATTTTTTTTTGTCTGCTCCTGACTCACAATGATTTGAATAAAGAAATACTCAGAAATGCAATTTTAAGCTTTATTTTCTTAATGCGCATCCTCCATTATCAGAAAAATGCTACAAGGACTTGTTAAAAGCACCTAAAACACAATTTTCCTCTGAGTGGGTCTTTAAGGATGTGATTGTGACACTTTAAATTTTATATATATATATATCTATACACACAATTGAAGTCTTAGAAAGCAGATATTCAGTCAAAGGAAAATCAGCTTCAAAATGTTGTAAACAAAAACAATTTTATAAACCTATAAAGTCTGATCTTTTATGATTTGTATATCAGTTCCAACAAGATATTTTTGGAGCCAATCACAGTAAAATAAAAATGACAAGTCACAATACATAGGAACAATAATATGGTCTGTGCATGAAGACCTCACCTAACAGGCGTGGGACCATGTTGCTTGTTGGCACAGCTGACACTGCTTTGAGGATGCGTGATGCTCGCTGCCTCCAGCTTGTACTGGTTTGATCCCACATTGACGTCAGTCCGATAATAAGACATTGAATCTCCTGAGTCTCCATCAATCTCTCGACGTTTTCTGGCTCACAGCACAGCTGGAGGAAGATCTACAACAAAGGAAGGCAACAGTCTCTAAAGTAGGTACCACACAATAAACCAAGATTGTACAAAAACCTAACAAAAATAGAATGGAACTGGAAAAGTGGAACTGTCAAAAGACACCTGTGTCAGAGACTCCTCAAACGTTTTCTCTGCATCTTCTGTTTTAGATGGAAGGCAAACGAGCAGATAGAGACACTTCACCAAAGCAGCAGGGAGTTCTGGGTTCATGCATAACCAAATATCCTGCAAACACATAAAAAATAGAGCTAAATTCACTATGAACTTTTTTCACATTTTAATTCATAATGGCAAAGACAACACTGGATCTATTACTCACTGAGCTGCAAGATGACAGAAGCAACAGAGATTTGAGCAGCATCCATCCAGGAACTGTATCAGTTTCACAACCTTTGTTCTCATCCGGCCTCTTAAAAAACTGGACCACATCTTCTCGTGCTCGTTCTGAAAGTAGAGGAAAACTCTGGCTTACCATGTGAGATAATCATGAATTAGAAGAACTTATTGAACTTTTATGAAGGTTATTACTTTTCATATTTTAACTGCATGTTTTCTCTATTTTTCTGGTGCATTTTGTAGAGACATACTTTGATGATAGAATACATTACAAGTTCGTGTGTTTTATGAAGATGAGCTGAGCTAAAAATCAAGAAAAAAAGTTGCTCTTTTTTATGCAACGATTTCCAAATCTTTAAAAAGACAAGAAAAATCGACTTCTCTAATTAACTTCCACTGAAAAAGAAGCTTCATGGTAAAACAAGTGTCAAACAGCTTGGTAGAGGGTGAAGGACAGGTTAGAAGTGGATGCAGAATTGTCAACATTTAACAAAAAATATAGGAAGTAGAAGATTATATTCTTAATTTTCACTTTCAAGGTGTGTTTTTGCATAATACGTAAAACAATAAAAATAATTAAAAAGAGCTACTGAACCAAGAAAAGCAGAAGTAGTTGCAAAAGTGGTGGAAAGTCCCTCTGCCTTAAATTAAAAGTGCTGTGGTTTCTGATATGAGTGTTTGGAAATACCTGCGGGTCCTTCTGCAAGTCTTTTGTGAATATTATGGATAACACTGTCAGCAGTGAAAGCGGCGAGCCCCTTTATGTTCACACCTTCAAATGTGAAGCCATCCTCAAAAACCTGCAATTAACGAGATTGGAGATGCAACAATCTGAGCTGTCAGGAGTTCACTCTTTCTAGTGTGGCATGCACATTTCTTAGCAAACCAATGATAATTTACTAAAATATTTGGTTTTATGAATAACATACATTGCTATCAAAGGGAACTGATGAAAATATTTTTTTTATTTCATTTTTAGTTGTTTTGGAATTTGAAAATAGTCCGAAGACTAAAATCTATTTTCTTCTAATAAATGTATCTTGATTATCATATTAAAGTCAAGATTCAAAACCTAAAATTGTTAGGTTATACATTCTATTTGACCTTTATTCAATCTCACAAAAACAAACTGCATCTTAACAAAATAAAAGTGTAGACCAAAAAAAGACCCAAACCTGTATTCATTCAGAGCAAAACAAAAGGCATCTACTAATGTTTATTAAGCTTCTCATCTTTTATAAAACAATGTCTTTATTAATAATTTAGTCAGTCAATTTAGTTCAGTCAGTCATGGCTTTTTTTTGCTAATAAACCTGAACATAAAGCAAAACAGTTCCATAAGTGGAATCACATTTTACTGAGACTGCTGTTCTGACATTATGCCTTAAGTCCCGGTCAAATCCCTGGTCATGAGACTTTCTCATTAAGCAACAGTCAAAATGCCACCAACACACTCAAGCGCAATTACGTCTGCGCCTTTAAGTCCGCTCAGCTGTGTCATGCACTCAAATTAGTAGCAGGCTCAACCACGAGGAAATGAGTAAAAAGAAATGTGGGATTTATTTATAACTGTGACGCTTTTGAGGTGTAAAGAACAACGAACAAACTCTATTAAATCAACAGAACTGAGGCCACGAGTTGGATACACCTTAGTTCATTGGATTTAGTCGATTCATGTGCGTCTAAGGATTTCCCACAAGTTTCACTAAAATGTAACAGTTGGTCCTAATCAAAACTGTGTGGTTTAGCACACAGTTAGCACATTAAAAATCCATTTAAAATCAGAACTGAAAATAAATAGTTTCCTTCATTACTCAGTTTACAGCAGTGAATGTTTAAAATATGTTAACAATGTGATATAAAATACAATGCATATACATGTCAGAACTTTCCATACCTGGATAAAAAGAGGCAAGATTTTAACTAAGGGCTGCTCGTGCAGCTCCAAAGCAGCTTGGTCTGTTTTATTAAGCTCCTTTGACCTTTTGGAAACTTCCAGCTCCACTAGTTGTTGTCGGAGCTCTTGTAGAAGCTGGGGGTTCCTACAGAGGCCCGCCAGCTTTTCTGTCTTTAGCTCCCCTGAAGAAGATAACTCCCCGGAAGCACTCAGTTCTCCTGTTTCTTTATTGATTCTCTTTGCAGTCATTGTCTGGTCCTGCAGGAAATAAAAAGAGAAAAAAAAAATAGACTCTTCCTTCTTTTTTTAGAAACCACGTGGTATCACAACCACAATCATGCCATAATCAGATTTCCTCATAACTTTGGATAATTTTTGATCTTCCTAAAACTGACTGTATGAAGGGCCTCTCCTGAGCCTGGAGTCTCTGTTTTGTGTTTTCTATTTTCAATATTGAACCAAAAATAAAAAACATCATCTCACTTTTTATTTCATTATGATTTTGATCAGTTTTAACTGTAAAAGCTCATTTTGCTTTTCATTTTTTAATTTGTTTTACAAATTCATGACATTTCTTTTTTTTCATTATATAAATGTGCAGTTATGAGTTTGTTTATATTTTACTCTTTTTGAATGTTAAGTTTTTTCATTAAAAAAAAGATAGCTGTATAGGGCACGTTTTGGTCTTCAGGAAAATCCATCAGCACCCCTGTTCCAGAGCTCACTTTCTTCTCTAAAATGCAGAACACTCTGCCATTCTCATTTATTGCATTTTAATGAGTACCAGATCATTAAGATAAGGCCAACCATCAGTTTACAAATGTGACATTACTTTAAAAAGTTCATTCTTGCTTCCAAATTACATTTAAATGACCAAATATCTGTGCAACACAAAATTGTATTTCTGAGGTTGTTGCATTTAGTCTTTTTGTCACCACAAAGTACTTGTGCAGGAATAACAAAAAAAAAAAAACTATTACTACAAAAGAACCAATTGTACATAGCACATGGGATGGAAAAAAGTCAAGAATAAAACATTTATAAAGCCTTGGGATGTCAAGGTCTTGCTAGAATATTCTCTAATATGTGTGCTGTGACAGAATTCAGACATGTGGTTGCTAGTTTTAAAAGTCAATCTAATTTTGTGAAGTGGTAAAAGACATAGAACTGCTGCCAAAATGCTTGCTGTTGGTGAAACGAAACCTGAATCAAATATTGCACAAAATTCTGAGCTCTATCTATTTTGGGATACACAATATCAGAGGCACAAAGTTTAACCGACTATTCCAAGACCTTTTGGTCATTTTCCTGCAAACAGTAAATAGAAACAATTATGTTTTTGGTATTTTCAGAGGTACAATGAGCGCTAGACAGTTAAATCCTTACCTTTTCTGTGTGAGAGCCACATGGGACTTTCCTGGTTCTAACAGAATGTTGTCATCTGTGCTGAGTCTCTCCTACTCATTGAGTTAACTGTTTTTCTATCGTGGGGTGAAAGGCAGGCAGAGACCTGCAAATGCATGATAACCGGCAAACACGGCAGACTCTTGTGTGAAACTACCACCCCTTTCTAATCTGTCAGAGTAGATCGAACTTTGAACAAGCACAGTAAGTCATGTCAGCTGGTCTGGGTCATGTGCTTTCTCACTTCCCTAAAGAAGGAGAAGTGAAAAAATGTTGTTCAGCCGACTGGATGGGGCCTACCGATCAGCACAGAGTTGTTCCTCCTCTTTCTGAAGGAATGTCACGCTAGGCTGTCAGGTCAGAGAAGACAATAAGAAAACTGGTAAAGCCGAAGCTTTATCTCAATGAAGATCTGATATTTCACAGTCATTTCTTTGTGGCTAAATGTGAATTATCATTTAAGAAAATATTTGATTTTAAGTGCTACCAGGTTTTTAAACGGATTACAACATTTAATTTGATTATATCTGAGGCTGCAGTGGGCCTCAATATATAGATAAATTATCAAAACTCAACACATTTTTAGAGAAAATGTTCTACTTTTGTCTGAATTTTAAAATAATTAACAAACATATAAGCTTGTATTTTAACAGTCATTGTTAGAAAAACTCAGCTTAGCAGAAATGCTAAATTTTTCATGACACTGATGAGACTCAAAGTGAAAGTAGCTCCTATATAGACAAACAGTGCCATCTTGTGAGCATAAAATGTGGAGAAGGCGTAAATAGAAAGAATTTAGCACATTTGAATAAATTGACTAAAAATGACTGTTTGCTGAAGAGATCAATAAAAAAAAACACTTGGCCTCTGAATACAAAGACAGATTGCATGTGCAAGGAGTCATAATAAAACCACACAGTAAAAGCAGGAAAATTGGGTAAAAAGAAAAGAATATTTAAATATGTAATTTTCATTGGTTTATTACCACTTTCAGAGCAAATTTCAACATACAACAAACAAAGAGAAAGCTATGTTACAAATACATCATCACTGTGAATATTAGCAGTGTGTAAAATGCTGTCATGAAACTGTCATGAGTTACACAATGTTATTGCTACAGGAAGGTAAGACTCTCTGAGGCGTTAAGGGGAGTCTTAGTCTTGCAATAATGATACCAATGTATACATAATAAACTGAATAACCTCAAATCATCCAATTGCAAAGTGTTCCAATTGGGTTTTGGAAAAAATCTCTTTATGGTTTTGGAAGAAAGATTTCCAGTAAAGCCAGGTTCTCAGGACTTCATGAAATATAACCAAATAGCCTTTAAAAATAAAATGTAAAATTTTGTACTTAATCTGTCTAAAATATAACTTTTTAAAATGGTTGCATTATTTTATTCAATTTTTGTAATTTATTTCATAAATCAATACTTTTGTGAAGAGCCCAACATTATTCAAAATACCCTATTCACATCAGAATTACTAGGTTGGAAAAATTGGAATCCAAACTGTGCTTTTTTATCTGACTTTGGTCTTTGAAAACGAAACTGTTTACTCTCAATTTACTCTCAGTTTATTCTCTTTTTAAATTTTTTTTTTTTGTATTAAAAAACGAAAGTTTTTTTCTTGTCCTCTTTGATCCAGAAAGCATTATTTTGAAGCAAGGCCCCTTTAATCTTTCTTCCTGTTGTTCAACCAAATGTCAGCAAAGTTTTTCATTTAAAGATCGTTGATACAGTTAAAAATCCTCTGTTGTTTTTTGTTGCTTCAAACTTAACCCTTAAAGAACCCAACCAAGACCAAAAAATAATTCATAAAAACATGGTTTTCTTTCCTATTTCTTATTTCCTTGGGTGATTAAAGCATAGAACTAAAGTTTTTAAAAATGTGCTTTCAAAATTCCTTCAAGGCATCAGTTTTCACCATTAGCTGTTAACAGTTTAAAATGAGTTTTCCAAAGGCACTTTATTTTAATGCCAAATTTAAAACACAAAGCAAAAGATAAAATAGCAAAATAAAGAAATTGATGAAAAGGTTGAGCCTAATTAATACTTACTTACTTACTTACTTACTTACTAATTAATACTTAATTAATTAGCACTTGAAAGAAAATTTGTACACTTGCATATATTTTAACCAAGAAAAAAGGAAAGTTTCTGAATTTTTTTTCCTCTTGTAATCAAATTGGCATTATTCATTGATTCAATCAGGTAGTTGTATTTGTGGGACAAGTGTTAGTAATCCAGTAAACTCAAAAACACTAATTTTAGATGTTTTATTTAACTTCTGATTTCGTAATACTAGTTTTCAGACATAAAACAGGATCTGTAGTCTCTCTTCCTTATTAAATCCACTTTGATGAAGAGACAATAGCTTTTTTTTTGTGCTCATTCTGTACGTTGTCTGCCCAATTTGTGATTTAAAGGTCTGTAGCAGTTGGGACTAAAGGATCTTTCCCTGATTTAATAAAATTACCACAGGCACCACTGTCACCTTTACTTTCCAGGATTTCTGTACACTGTTCCAGACACTTTCCATGTATGCTTTCCCTGCTGGCATCTTGGACCCTGCAGTTATGTCCAGGATTATTTCAGGTGCCTCTTTGCACAGTCTACACCTTGGGTTTTGTCTGGTGTGGTAGATCTTACCTGTCATCGCTTCAGTGCTCAGGGCTTGTTTCTGTGCTCCCAGGATGAGTGCTTTGGTGCTGAGCTAACTCCTGTAGGTCTGGAACGATTTTGAGGTTTTCCACCAAAAGATTTATTCCTGACACCAAAATATCTAATACATGGGTCTTGGGTCTTCAGCTGTCCCTAAGAAATCACCTAACGGGGTGCTCATTCTTCGTGCATGAAGAATGAAGACACCCTCTCACCCTCTGACCCAGAGTTTTATACACAATATGTAAAGGGTCGAATCAAAAGAAGAGGCTGGTTCTGCTCCCTGAAGTCGTATCCTTTATTGCTCCTGGTTCAGGATGCTTATCTGCTTCCTCCAGTTTCATCTCCGCCGTCTCCCATCAACACATTCCTCAGTTGAAAGTAGTTTCCTCTCCGTGGTCTCCCATCAACATATTCCTTAGTTGAAAGCAGTTTCCTCTCACCGATTACTCCTCATGTGTCATTTCTTAAGGCCTCAGCCTTTGTATGCTGTGGGGAATCACTCTGTTATTCAGTCACACAATCATAATATACCTGCAAAATTACTGCATCATCATGATACACGCAAGAATCTTTATTTATTTAGACTTCATTTCTTCACTACACATACACATGTAAATTAGGCAATTAACGCCTATTGATGTAAATATGCATCAAACCGCTCTTGACTCCACAATTACTTTTTTTTAAAACCTGGAAATACATTCAGGCGTCACGGGGTTAATCATTGTGTAATTACATTATTACACAAGGAAGGTAGGAACTTCTGTCCCCTACCCCATCCCTGGCGGAGGGAACAAGACCCTCAGTTAATATGAACACTCACCTGAACACAGGTGCCAGTTCACCTTTGCATAAATAGTATGCGTGACAGAATGAAATGCTTTACATGTGTTGGTTTGTATGGATAAGTGTGCGGGTGAATTTTAATCTGTTGTATACATGTTGACAAGTTTGTATGTGAAGACTGTTGGAGTCAACAGGTATGTTTGTAACATCTGAGTGTGTGAACAGGCCCCGGCCATTCTAGACCAACATTCACAATTGACCGTAATGATGATAACTTCCAGCATCTTGTTGCCTGTTGATTTACGATTCTAATCATTCTCCAAGTTCTTTCTTTAACCCACCCTTTTTCCCCTTTCTTTTGTGCCAATCACCCCCCCCCCCCCCCCCCCACTTCCCTCTATCTTCTTCCACCTTCTTCTTTTTCGTCCAGTCCAAAAAAAAAGCATACAAACATAATCAATATAAATAAAGTTTAAGTTAAGTTAAGTTAAAAAAAAGGGGGTTTATACAAATATACACATTGTGTCTGAAGATGTAAATTTTGTCCAATACAAGAGGCTCCCAGCTCATCTCTGTTTGCTCAGCTGTTGGACTGGACAAGTTAAAAATAAAAAATAAATAAATGTATATTTGTATTCATGCATACATATAGTACATGGCACACTTAATCTACTAAATATTAAGTTTGTCAAATAGATTTTAATACATTGCTTGAAAAGAAGTTGGAGGAAGTGAATTTTGAAAAAATCTCACCCCCATGTCTATGTTTTATTGCTTGAAAGGGAATGGAAAGGCTTTTATTTAAATAATGTTATGATTCACGGTGCTCTCGATGAAGGGAACTCACAACCTTCACCTCAATCAGCAAGCATAGTATGCATGAATTATGTCGGCACAATCACTGACCACGTGACTTGTGTCATGTGACCCCCCCCATCTCCAACCAATGAGCTATTTAGGGCGTGGTCTGCAAAAAAATAAAGAACTCGTATTTAAGATGCTAAACCCTCGAATGCGGAGAAGAAGAAAAGGCGTTTAAATGTGATGTTTGGGGGAATGTTTTCGCTATTCTTTTTGATGGTTCATTCTTCGGTCGGACCTTGTAGAAGACAAGGTCCGACATCATAAGACATCATAAGGATGCACCCGACGCTCGAAAGAACCGTTAGCGATGAAGACATACTCGACTGTGTGCAAAGAGGAAACGTTGAAGAGTGCATTGAATTAATTGAAAATGATAGATCGGTCCTTAGACAAGGTAAGAAGGAGAATTGTTAGGCCTGGTTTCATGTCTTGCAAAGGCTTCATGTTTGGGAGAAGAACTTTGCGTACGAATTTGCGTACGTTTGCTATAGATAAATGCGCAGCTTTGTTGCATGCTTAAAAAAATACAGATTTTTGCCTCATTTTTGCCTAACCCTGAAACCTTGAATTCTGCAGCAGCTCCTCTGATCTTCTTTACAGTGTGTGTGTGGTGGTGGTGGT
>BSAI01000096.1:10934605-10986744 GCA_036245035.1 Adrianichthys oophorus | reverse complement strand
TATTATATTATATTATATTATATTATATTATATTATATTATATTATAAAGTTATCTTTAGTCAAGTCACATTAGCTGTCATGCACCTAGGTGTTTGAAAATTGTTCTTCACATTTGAGGGAAGCACCCGACACAGCTGTGCTCAGGAACTATTTGATGGTTTAACCCCCCAATCTAACCCCTTAATGCTGTGTCAATCAGAGTGACATTTGGTCTCATTTTTAGAGTCTTTGGTATGACTCAGCTGTGGATTTTAACTTACGACCTTCCAGTCTCAGGGTGGACACTCTACTATAAGGCCACAGAGCTGGACAAGTACAGCTTGTTTGGATAGATTTCTAAAAAAAAATAACTGTGTGTTATTTATTGTTTTAACTTAAGTAATTAAAATAAAATAAATAAGATCAAAATGGAAATATCACAGAAACAGCACTTAGTAAAGCTTTCAAAACTCACTCCAATGAAAACAGTGATGAGTTGATGGAGAACATGGATAAAGAAAATTAAGCTTCAAATAAATTCTAATGAATTACTGCTTCTCTGCAGAAAGTATGTCCTAGAAAACAAGAGTTTTTTTCAAATATTTTAGATAAAAACAGCATAATTGTAATTAAATGACTGCTGGGAACGTTTTTACAATAGATCAAAAAAAGGAGCCAAGTGGGACTTTAAGAAGAAATGTGGTATTTTCTAAGAAGCAACATCTGAGCTTTCAGTTTTCTTTTTCAGAGATGTGCTGTGGATGCAGTTGACCAGCAGGGAGCGACAGCGCTTCATATTGCAGCAGAGAGAGGTGGAGTAGAGGTATGCTGGACACTGCTGCAGAGGGCTGGGTGCAGGATTCTTCATCAAAAGAACTACAGTGGCCTCTCACCACTGGATCTTAGTAAACAAGGGAAAACCTTCAGGTAAATTTGCTGTCTGGAACAACACTTCTCTGCTTTATGCATACTTTTAGTCACTCTAGGTAGACTGTACAGTCTTTGCTTCAACAGAATAAGAGTATCTAGGGATTATGTTGCTGATTAATAGTTGTATTTTTCACTAGACATCAGCAACTCAGCAAACTACTGAGTCGGTACATCAAAGAGCCAATACACCACAAGCCCATGGAGTCAAACGGTTGGTATTAATATCATTTGTATTTCCTGGTAAAGAGGAAATGGTGCTTTGACCTTCTTTTATGTTTTCAACCCAATCTTGCCTGTACTTTTTCTTTATTAGCTTTATACTACTGGACTCTGTTTTTTCCATCTCTGGGCGGAGCTGCCATACTGCTGATAGCGGCTATGTTGGGAGGCTATGGGGGGCTCATATGTTTGTTCCTCTTCCCATGGCTGGCCAGAAGTATTTTCTCACAGTATCACCGCATGGCCACATATCAAAGGTTAGATAAAAACTGTAAAACCTTCTGAGTTCTCATTTCAACCCTTTTTGCGTCTCAAAACATGTCTTTCTTCTAGGTTACCCAACCCAATATATTTAGGGACTCTTGTAGCAGGTATCCTGCATTCCCTGCTGTGCTTCTATGGAAAAATGATACCTAATATCCTTTACTGAAGAGGCAGACAACGCCCCTTAGTGGATGTTTTTAGCAGCATTTTACCATGTCTTCATTTGATATCATGGAAGCTTGTGTTTGTAAAGTTAACCCAATACAATTTAAAATAGTCATGAGCATGTCATATCTTAGTTTTGCCAGTTATTTTCACTCACAAAAAAAATTCTGTTTACATTCTAATAAATTAATTAGTGATGCATTCTGACAAAACAACACATCAAACAAAGAAAAATGATTAAACATACTTTAATATAGTGAAAAAAGTGGATATTTTATTAGTGTTGCAAAATTGACAAATATTTCATCAAAAAAACTAATCTATTAGTTAAGACTGTTAAACTGTTTGTCTTATCTATAATTGCATAAGTCATTTCAATTTAGTCTAAATATAAGTTTTTCCTGAGATTTTTTTTTTTTATGAAAGCATCTGATATTTTCTAGAGCAAAAAAGTCCTTAACTTGAACTATAGAGAAAACACAGGCTATTAATTCACTTCTCTTATTTGATATTATAAGAGGGAGCTTTTTCATAAAAGCAACTTGCGGTTCACAGCCAAGGCTTTAGCAATAATCTGATAAAATCTGCCTTTATTTTTCCTCAAAAGGAAGTAAAAAATGATTTGCCCAGGTCACCATGGAAACATGAAATGCACCAGATAGTGGCAGTCCCAGATGCAGTGTGATTAAAGTGACTTTAGGCATTTCCACCTTAACCTTACAAATGTGCGTGGCCATTCAGTACACTGGCTCAGGTGTCTTTGTTCCACTTCTCCGTGCTCCTTGGTATGTTCTTGAGAATTCTGAATCAGGACCCCGGAGTTCTGGACAAAGCAGATTCAGATCCTCGGTTCTCCTGTATTGCTGACCTTGTGGAGAACAACCAGAACCTTCAAAGATTCTGTCCGTACTGTGAGGTGAGGTACTTTTTCTGGTCAAGAGTCACAATACTCGTCATGCATCACCAGGTATGGCAGTATAATCACTTCCACTTTTGTTGTGTTTTTTCTTTCTTGTAGTTGTTTCAGCCTGACTACACCAAACACTGCAAGCTTTGTCAAGTCTGCATCAAAAACTACGACCATCACTGCCTTTTCCTGAACCGTTGCATTGGCCGAGACAATCACCGTCTTTTCCTTTTCTTCATCCTCGCCATGGTGACTGCCCATCTTCTGTTTGTTGCCATGGCGACATGTTACCTGTACAGCAAGATGTCTACATATGGTAGCGGTTTGTCACAATGCCTAACACTGCTGGGTGAAGAGTTCTGGGTCGTGGTCATGATGGTTTTGAATGCAGTGACTCTATTTTGGGAGGCTTGGCTCTTGATTGAACAGTTTGATGCCATTGCCTCAGCGACGACCATCTACTTCAGACACAGTGAAAACCCTGCACGACAGAGGTCACAAAGTCAGCGTTGGGCCATAGTTATCACGTATCTGCTAGAGGGTCGAAAATGGTTGGGCAGCAAGACGAGCGGTGAGGAAAAATCAAGCGTAGATATTTAAACCATCGTACTATTGCTCAGCTTACTGTGTTTTATCATGGACTGTATATGAGAACTGGACTGAGCAAGAGTGACATCACCCATAGAAAATGTCTCACTTCTGACTCCAACCGACGCCATTTTTTTCACAATACAGATTCCGCTATGGTGGGGCCAGTTTGCGCTAGTGAGCAGTGATTGGTTCAAAATCCGTCTGAGTCATTGTTTCTATGGCAACCACTCTCATTAATCAGGAATGAGCTTGTTGAAAGTTCACACTCCTACCACTTGAAGGCGGGTTCGAGATAATTTGTCAATTAGATATTTTGAATGTTCAACGGGATACCACATACTTTTATTGAGGCATCTGATTGGCCAGTTCATAACTTGAATAACTTGCACTACTGAAAAAATATATTACAAAAAAAATTAGGATTAGTAAACACATGTTAACCAGGTAGTAGAGCAAGAGCAGTTATTTTGACGGAGTAATAGCTGTTTATTTAAAAAAAAGTTCATGGGATTTTAGCTTCTTGGAGCCAGTGGGTACTTGCTGTTTGGATAGTGTGGGGAAAGGGGTCAGTCAGTTCAGTTCTCATTTACAGTCAATGTTTTTTTATATTAGGTCAATTTTAAAACTTAAAGTTTCATTTTTTTTTTTTTGATTTTGTAGATTTTCCAACTTCCTATTTTGTCCTCACTGTAACCTTTCAAAGAACTGTTAGCTATTTGACTCCTAAGTGTACAGTTAAAAAAAAATGACAATATGTTTTGAACACATCTGTTACTGCTTCAAAATAAACCATTGGAACCTCTAATATACGCCAATATACAAGCTTGAGATCATTTTTAAGCGCTTTAAAAACATTTTTCCAAACATATAGGAGCTAGCTCCAAATCGTTTGTCCAGGACACTTTCTCTGCTCTGAGTAATGGGGTGTTCTTTTTTCATATCTTCAATTACACACTCTCATTTCCTATGTGTCACTCAGATCCTTATTTCTAGATTATAGATGATTTTCCCCACAACCCTCTGAGCCTGAACTAGCTGTGTGTGGCTTCATAGTGTCTACTGTTGTGTCTTTTGCACACTAAGGAATTGACTTGTGCACATATATGACTGTTAAATGTACGCCTGTTACTGTGTTACTCTGCCTGTCCTTACATCTAATGTGCTTCACTTGTGAATTTTATTTTTTTGTTTAAGATTATTTTGCATATGTGATGTTTTCTATGCTGTGAAAACTATAGGATTAAAAATGTACAAAAAATGTGTTAGTCTTTTTTTTTTACCTAAAATGACTCATTGTTTGATATTTTCTTGTTCGTTGAGGCAGATGTGTTTTGATTTACTGGAATCAGTTTAGCGGTGAGACATGTACAACACTAAAAAGCATATAAAAAGACAGAATTTTGTCTGTAGTCAGTCGTTTTCACTTCTCTCTTGACAACTAACTTCCTGACCAAGAAGTAAAAGATAGCAGTGGAGGAAAACGGGACATATTCCCACAGCTTTGCCTGTTTTTGTCTAATTCTGGATCAACGATCAGGGCAGCTGCTCGGCATTATTTGAAACTCGGGTGATTTACCAGAGTCGAGCTCTAAACTAGGAGTTGGCTGCTCAGTTCATTTAAGATGGCATGATTGGTAATACTCTCATGACTGTCTGTACTTCCCTCTTCCTATCAGTCTGCTCACATCAGCATTCCACAGCCACATGTCATTTAAATGATCCCTTGTCACTTGATTTGTGCCACGAGAGGTTTGAAACTAGAGTGTGGTTGTTGTTTAGACCCAGAATTGTGGGTGTTTTGGAAATGGTCTCAGTGAAGAAGGGTTCGATGTACAGACCAGTTCAGAGTCATGAAGCCGTCTAGGACTCCGCAGATCAGTAACATGCCAAAGCAGCTGGCAGGTAGGACTACGACAGTGACATTTCTGTATCATTCAACAAAATGTATTCTTTCTGAATTAAATTATGAACATATTGAAAATGTGTGGCTTTGATTGCATAGAATTCAGAGCAGCTGTAAGATGTGGCAGTTATTCTCAAATTGTAAATCTGTGTTAAAAAGGGAAATTAACACAAGTGATGCAAAAGTCAGAAACAATCAGAGACTTGGATTGTTGCTTCTTTTAATTCTAATCTTTAAAAAAAATGGAGAAAAATGAACAATTGATGCGGCAAGTGAAAACACTAAATCAATACTACTACTTTTACCTATAGATGCTTAACCTTTTTATTTACTGTACCTTTTTATTTACTTGGGGTGGCTGTGTTGCAGCGGTGGAGCGGTCGACCTCTGTTGCAGTTTCAATTCCCACCTTGTCAAAGTGTCCGTGGGCAAGACACTGAACCCCAAATTGCCTCTGGTGGAAGGTTGACACTAGTGTGGGACTGTGATTGTATAGCGCTTTGACCTTCAATGAAGGTAGAAAAGCGCTTCACAAGTATACACCATTTACTTTAACTGATAGTTTTAGTGTTGAATTTATTCACAGCTTAATGAACATTCACTCACATATTCTGAATTAAATAAAGTATTAATTCTGAGTAAATTATTATAAATGTAAACTGTGGAAATGCTTCTGAATGTATTAATATCAATGTCTGAAAAATATTGTGTGCACCAATTAGTTGGGGTTTGCAAATGTAATTTTTTTATCACTCAGAAATAATATTGTTGTTTGTGCTTGGGGATTTATTTCCATTTGTCTTTGTTTCTTAATGGTTTTCTATGATTACTTTTGAATGTCAACCCTGTTTTATTAGTGGAGTGTTGTGTCACCTCTTATGGGTCAGTGAATCCTTCCTGAGACTCTTTGAGCTCATGAGGGAGTATTGTTTTTCTGCCCGGCAGGAAGTGGAATCTGAAGGAATTTAGGCCTTTGATGGTCGCTCTTTAAGATGCTGCAGTCACTTAAAAAGTTGTTAGATTTTTTTTTTGTCCCTCAGCAGTCCTTCATTGAAGCTTTGACTGTGATTGGTGTGCTCCTCTGAGTGAAAAAGCACTGCACCAATCAGGAGCACAACATTGTAAAATCTGTAGTAAATATAGTCTTTATTAGGGGTCTAATGATTCATTTTAATAATGATTCAATTTTTATCATAACTTGTCGTTGCTGATCCGATTCGCAGTCGATATTGCTTCATTTTTTAATGACCTGATTCGATCCGATTCTCTGACATAAAAGGATTCAATATTTTATTAAAATCTTTTAGCCAAAAATTCAACCAGTGTAACTCAGATATAATTCCTGGGTACTTAACAATGCAGGTGAAGTTTTCCAGATTCCGTGTATTTTTTGCAATATAATCAAGTGTAAACTAAATGTGTGAAAACAAACAAGTAAACAAGAATTAGTTGCAAATTCAAACTACAGTTTTAACTGAAGTTAAACTACAGTTAAAATACATCAAGTATTTATGCAGTATGCACAACCTTTTCTTTGCAGGCATCGTATTTTTTCATATTCTCTAATTGAAAAGAAAGAAAGGAAGATGGGAACATCGAACATTTGTGCATTTTTGGTGATCTGAAAAGCTGCTGCAAGAGCTTTGTTAAATCTCCATGAGCAGCTGGGGGGAGGCTGTAAAGTCCTCAAAGAATTGGGTGACAAAACTGGGGACACACAGCCAAACGTATTTATAGAAGGTGGGAAACTGATACTGTGAGTGTGCAGCAGTAGGCAGAGAGACAGAGGGAGACATAGAGGGAGTGGGCAGGGCTTTAGGTATGAAAGAACAGCAGTTCGACAGGCTAGTGGGACAGAGCCGGAGAAACAGATGAAGAGGAAGAGGGGAGGCAGAGGAGGGAGCGCGGTGAAGTGCTTACAAGTGTGCGTGTGAAATCAGAAAGCAGGACAAGGCTGTGATTAGGAACAGAGATGCTGAGAGAGGATGTAGGGGGCGAGGCTGGGAGAGGTGCTGAGTGTGTGTGAGGAACAGTGTGTGAACAGAGGGATGCGGTCATGTCTCTCTGAGAGGGAGCAGCACAGCAACGGTAACCATGCTGAGCCCCAAGATAAAACAGGCACGCCGGGGTAAGACCAGACCCTCCTTCTTATTCTCCACCCCTGTTTTCTGTGTTTCTCCTTTTTATCCCATCTTTCCTCTCTCTGCTGTCTCAGCAGGGCTCAATCTGTCTTGCAACCTGTGTAGCATCATCTGCAATACTGATAAAGTCATGGAAGCGATTGGACAGTATTGTATCTGCATGCCGGCGTTATTTCACTGCAGTTATCTGCAGGTTTCCAGCATGACCTGAAACGCTGAGCAGCTGTTGTCCCCGGCAGCCAATGATTGTTAACAGGCTGTACTACAGGGTGATGTCACCAGCCATGTCTTCCTATGAACCATTATCTTCATTCCTAACAGAAATGAATTTGCTGGACAACATGGCTGCTGGAGAGCCAGTCCTGCTAAAGCAATTTCCGGTTTATTCGTGGTTTTACCTCGTTTTTCTGGCTGTGGGTTTGAGCAGGGGACAAGCGGATGGGTTGAGTGAATGATTCAGTACTGCAATTCACAACAGCTGACTGTCAAAGACTCCTTTTTTTTAAGATGGGAAAAACCATTCGACTACTGAAGTTGAGACACAATGTATACATGCCTCTCATGACTGTGGTGATAAATGTGGAAGCTGTAAATCAGAGATCTTCTCACTGGGCTTATCGTGATGCTGTGCTGCTTATAGGTGGACTGGATAACAGGGTGTTACCACCTGACTGCAAATAGAAATTGCTGCATATTTAAGATGTTTTTTCTGAGTTAAACTATTTGCTTTTTTAGTAACTTTTGCTATTCATAAATGTTCTCATAAATTAGTCAGCTTTCTAACAGTTGTTCCAGGGCAGCCTGAAAATTAAGCTCACTATAGAGGATGGGAATGAGAAGTACTTCTGCTTTCTCTTTAGTTTGTGAGTGCAGTAGCCACTTCAGTTTTCTTGCCACGTCTTCCAGGCTTGCCATCTCTCATTTGCTGTAATGGTATTCTCCTTTGATTAGATTCTCAGCTCCACTCTCTTCTGACCCTTTTACGCAACATCATTCAGGGCAAACTCAGACAGCATCATTGAGCTCAATCTGTCGCTGAGGCTCAAATATCAGGCAGCTCATAGCTTTCTTTACATCTTCATGAAACTATTTTCTTTGTTGTTTTATACACAACTGAACAGAACATGACAAAAGCATCACATAACCTAAACACAGAATCCTGACAGTACCCCTCCTCAAAAGGGCAGATTCCAGATGCCCAAAGACCTGAGAGGAAGAGGCCAGGAGGAACAATAGAAACACAAGTCCAGAAAACTGAGCTCCTGCAGCCAGACGGATCAGGGGTATCAGAACGCCCCCCTCGGAAACAGGTATGAAGAGGTGCATTCGCGGCGACTCTCCCCATGGACAGGAAACATGAAGGAGAGCAGCCCCGGTGACCCTCCTCTGGAACAGTAATACAGCCAAGGGGGATGACCGGTACCACCTTCACGGACAGGGATCGTGAAGCGTGGCTCTGGTGACCCTCTGCAGGAACAGGACACGAAACGTGAAGCTTGGCCTGGGCGACCCTCCTCAGGAACAGACACATATTGAGAAGCGGGGCTGGTGACCCTCCATAAGAACAGGAAGCTTGAAGGACGGCCCCGGCAATGAACGGATTGGGTGGTATGGCTTGAATATGGTTGCAGGAAAATCCCTTTAACATGGCATGACGTGGCGTGATATGGCGTGGTCCTCAGTGGTAGAAGACCCTGCTACTGACCCTGACAGTGATGAACAGAAAACCAGACACTTATATATACACTGAGGTAGATTAACTAAAGCAAGACAGCTGTGGATAATCAACCTAAACCCAATGAGTCTGACAGGGAAAACAGAACATAATGAAAGCATCACAAAGCCGAAGCACAGAATCCTCTCACCCCTGGTCCACATCAGTTCTAAGTCAGCAACTAGGCATCAGCCGAGACAGCAGCTGGAAAGAATCCACCAAACGGGCCCAGCGTGAGTCAAGAGTTGCATCCCCGCCTGCCCTCTCGTGGGACCCGCTTTCCGTGTGGCACTGGACACCGACCCATGAGAGACCTGATCCCCACCCACATGAGCTGGACAGGAGGGGCAGGAGACCGTCACTCAGTATAGACTGCTGGAGGGGCAGGGAATTGGCTGATTTTTATACCCGTCACACAATACACATTGTGCAAAAAAATCATTAATAATTGAATAAGATTTAGTTAATAATTGCAGATAAACTACGTAAAATAAGCATAAACTGTGTAATTCTCTCAATCGACCTCAAATTTTGAACAGCTCAAAACCAAGTTCACATAAAGACCTGTCAGCCGAGACCCTCGACAGACATCTGCACACTTAGACGAATGACCAACGCAAGAAACACTTATGAATTACGTATATCAGGCATGTGTCACGAAAGACCAAAATAACATATGTGGCAGTGGATCAAAAATGTGCACCAAATTTGTGCTTCCCATCTTAGTTTTTTGCCATATAGCCCAATAGAAATGGTTGTTACTGAAAAACAAGCCACAACTAAAGAAGAAAAACCCTTAAATACTAAAATGCATGCTTGAATACATTTCATGATCGATACCTCTCACTGATTTTGTGTTTTTGTCCTCTGACACGGACTGCACCTTTGGCAGCTTTCTAATTGATTGGTTCAACAAATGTTCTGAAAAAGAACAAACTGTAAGAATAAATGTCTCAAGCAGAACATTTCCAAAGCTGCAGCTCTCGTAGGGCATAGGCTGGCCTATGTCCTCTGATCCTGAGATGCTGTAGCTCAGATTGCAAAAAAAGTTAATACAATTTCTGCCACAGAGGTGTCAGAATACAAAGCAGATTATCTGCCTCGCAGCAGCAGATTAGGCAGGTCTGCTCAACCTAACATTTCTGTCCGTTACTGAAAGCATCAAAAATGTACATGCATGAATCAAAATCAATATATCTGTCTATCAATCTATAACAGATGGATGTCGGGAAGCAGTGACGGGCTTATTCTGCACCCACAGTCCCGCCAACAACTCATAGACTCTGCTCTGCAGAAATTATGTTATAGAAAACGACACAGATTTTTTTAATTATTATTTTAGTTAAAAACAGCATCATCATAATTTAAAGACCACTGGGAACCCTTCAGAAAATAGATTTAAAAAAAAAATCAAAATGGGACACAAGGAAATCTAAAAATAAGTCCAAAAGAAGTGACAGGTATAAATAAAATATATTTTATGTAGAATTTTGTTGAGACCGTTTCCAGCCTTCTCTTATTCACTCTGCAAAGTGTAAAAGCCCTCAAAAAGGGCATGAAGTAAGTCGGGATTTCACACTGATAACAAACAGTAAGGGAGACATCAGGAGAAGGACAGAGAAATGGAAAAAGAGATTTCACTCCGGGCCCATGGAGATGCCTTCCCTGCTGTCCTCAGCAGAATGCAGGATGCAATTAACAGAAAAAAAGATGCCATTGATTCCTCTCCCTCCTCCCCCCTCCCGCTACAGCATTTTGTTTATCTCTCTCCTTGACTCCCCCGAGATCATTCCACAGTAAACTGCTTTTGCCACATTCCTTTGTCATAGATATGCTAATATATAATCCATACCTGTAATCACTCGTTAGAAAGCAAAGTCAAGGTAGACCTGTTTGTTCTCCAGCTGTGAAGCAGTAAAACGACTTTTATTAATTCCTGATAAGAGAATGTAGATGGCTTCAACTAAACTCTATAACTTTAATGAATAAATATAAATACAGAAATATCCTTCAGAATGAAGGTAGTTTATGGTGCCTCCACATTTATTCTTTTTTTTTATTTTAGGTGTTTAATTCTGCTTTTATCTTCTCTTTGTTTTATGCATGTAGCCCGATCCAAGAGCATGGTCCTTGGAGAGCTGTCCCGGCTCTCCAGGCCCTGCTCACCTCTGGAGCAGGAGAAGGCGCTGAAGGCCGGCTGGTTGAGGAGGCAGCGGAGTATCATGAAAAACTGGCAGCTGCGTTGGTTTGTCCTGAGGACCGAAGCTCTGTATTTCTACAAAGACCAGGATGAGAGTAAAGCGCAGGTGTGTCGAACAAACACAACGGCAACACAAGAACAAAAAATGCTTCATCCTAGATGGTTGGACTATGGAACTATTAGATCAAAGAAGGAAAAATAGCTTTTTTGTTCTATAACATGATTTTAGTGAAACTTTTTTTTTTTGACAGATCCTTTAAAACTACATGCTAGTATTTCGAACATGTGACTAAGGCCTGGTAAATATCCATTGCCGTCTTCTTATTGTTCTATTTCATTAGGGCATTCAACATGGCCCATCATAGTAAGTGTGTTTTGGAATTCTCTTGGATAATGTGGTAACTCGCTGCCCTTTGGTTCTGCTGAAAGCACTTAGAACTAGACGTTTGACCCTTTGTATGTTGGAGGGATCAGAAATGTAAGGAGGTCTAGTGTTGGCGGATAGGATAAGTAGATGAGGAAATGTTTTACTGAGTCATACCTCCTTCCATCATCATTACTTGCCTCTGTTGGACAGCTGCCCAGTCTAGTGTTAAAAAATATGTAGCTTTTAACATGAGCTGCACGTCCAGGAACACCAGTGTTTCTCAGCCTAACACTTCCTTTGTCTCTTTTCTCTCACAGGGTTGCATTCCTCTTCAGGGCAGTCAGGTTAATGAAGTTCCATCCAACCAGGACGATGCTGTTCGCCACCTTTTTGTAATTGTTCCAGGTGAGCTGCCATGCCAACAGCAGGAATATTACAGAAAATAAGTTTTACTTTCCTTTTAGGTAACACGTGCATCTGTTTAGAAACAAATACCATTGCTTTAAAAGTTCTAACAATAACGTCTGACTGTAAAATTTAAGACTTTAATACAAAAAAGTAAAAACTGAACAAATTCTATCCAGTTTAGAAATGTTGTATTATTTTGAAATCCACACAGTTGTCTAAGCAACATTTTTTTCAGTTAAATCCTTTGGTGCTTTCACAGTGGAACTTTTCCAAGTCAGTGAGACTCAGAGATAAATACCTGGGTACTGAACAGTGCAGGTGGTGTTTTCCAGATTGAAGCAAGGTAGATTAAACCTACCTGTGCTTCAATCCAAATGATAATTTCTAAGATCGACTATAGATTGATTTGTTTAACTGGTTTAGATCAGTTCGATTCGATTAACAACTTACCTCAGACAGATCAATCTGGTTGGATAAATGGATTCATCGATTCATCGTTACACACCTATATGATCTGTTTTGAAACAGAGGGCTACATTAGCTTTGAAAAAAAAGAACAGTCAGTTTAGGTCAATGCATTGTGGTTCTGTCCAATACTAAAATGAACATAAAAAAGGTCTCCAGGTCCAGTATTTATTAAGAATGAACAAGAGTTCTGTTCAATTTTAGTGTACGCATGAAAGTTGACTGAGATTAAAAACAAGAGGAAATGTTAGTATTTGAATTGGGCTCTTTGCTATGAGAATACATAAATTGTCCAAAAGATCAAAAAATTCTGTCTTTTTAATTAAAAAGATCTAGGATTTTATTATTTGATGTACTAAAAGGTGAAGCTTCAAGATACGTTTTTTCTTTCTAAGCCCCTCATTTGAACCTTTCCTTGAAAAAAGAGAAAAAATTGGAATTCTCTAAGCATGTTTTTTTTCTTTAGAAAAATCCCCCCATAAAAACGAACGTTTTTCTGCAAATACTGGTTGTAAAAATGGTTGAATTTTCTAAATATAGTTCTAGCTGATCATAGTATCTCTGTTCCCAATGATGTCTGTTATTTTGCAAGAACTATGACAAATAATCATATTCTAAAGCTGTATGCATTTTCCTTTTGATTAAGGTCAAATTTGTTGATCAATAAACTCCAAATAGACCTTGTGCACTATAAAAGAACAAAAATTCCTTGTTTTTTGCATGGTTTTGTGTTCTTGTTTCTTGTTTTACTAAATGAAGGAGCTGCTTCAAAAAACTTAATAATGTAGTTCAAAACCATGTATAATATTAAGTATTTTTTGGTGGCAGTATTGCAACATTTTCTTTTAATTATTTTATCCTTTTATTCCTTTATAAGCACTAGCTTTTATGAACTGTTTAGAAAAAGTTTAGCAAAACCTCAATTTACCAAAACAAAATTGTTTTTTTATTTCCATTTTTTTTTGGAGAAGAACAAAAATGAACTATTTTATGGTGAAAAATGAAATGCTTGTCGGTACTTGTTTTAAATTTGGACTCTTGGTAAAGATTAAAAAAAATCATTATTTGACCCAAAAAAATAGTTCAATAAGTTCTATTATTTTTAATAATTATCTTAAAAAGTTCCCTTGTTAAAATAAATGGAGCTATTGACATGGGATGCTTGTTTTTGCCTTACTTCAGGACATGTTTTGCGTAAAAACCTGAAAAACAGCTGACAGAGAGGCATGGTGCAGTTGCTGCTGTCTCTGGGGAAAACTGCCTTTCTAGGTTGTTTCTTTCTTGCACAACAGAATGCAGTACAGTGCAGGATTTTGCACTGAATTCCGGTTTTCACAAAGGACCTTCAGTCACCGACTGCATTGTCAAAAAGAAGAAATTGGAGTGTAATTTGTTTTACATTGGAAAAAACAGGATATTTCATTGAAGACTATGGATCAACCAATGAGAGAATATTTTGACAGAGTACAATCAGTTCTCTGGTAAAACAAGCCAAATGTCAAATTAAAATGTCAAACCGTGTTTTCACACTGAGCTCACTTAGAAGAAGGGAAACTGCTCTGCATGACTGTGTCTTTGTACTTTACAGGGGTGCTTGAGCTAATAAGGTTCTTGAATACTGATACTTCCAATAGGTTACTTGCCTATGTATGATCTAAGAATTCTACAATCAGGACTACAGAACAATCCATTACCAAAATGTTAGTTGTGGTTTTTGTGTTTCCATCTCACATTCAAATGTTTTTAAGCCGTGTTAGTCATTTTCTTTCATTGATTTCTGGAGCAGTGATGTATGACTGTGTTTTCAGGCGGTGCTGGAGAAAAGGATCGATCTGGCGTCGGTCATGAATCATTCCTGCTGATGGCCAACTCACAGAGTGACATGGAAGAATGGGTCAGAGCCATACGTAGAGCTATATGGGCTCCCCTCGGTGGAGGTGTGATTAGTTCACACGTGTTCACACAACCGTGTATGCTTAAAAAGGTTAAATGGGAGGAAGCTACACTTTTTAGTGACTTGATATTCTCTGCTATGTAGGTGTCTTTGGACAACACCTTGAGGAGACAATGACATACGAGGCCCAATGTGGGACTCCACGAGAGGTCCCGGTGTTGGTCCAACAGTGTGCGTGCTTCATACGTGAGCATGGACTCAAGGAAGAGGGTCTTTTCAGGGCTCCTGGCCAGACGAATCATGTCCGAGAGCTGCAGGACGCCTTTGATCGTGGCGAGAAGCCAGTGTTTGACAGGTGAAGCAACACTGCGGCATTTTAAGTAATTATCTGGGAGGGATGATATTGCAATGTGTGCATCCTTACTCTCCAACAGTTCCACAGATGTCCACACAGTGGCATCACTGCTGAAGCTGTACATCCGAGAGCTGCCAGAGCCCATAATTCCATTCTCCAAATATACTCAGTTTCTCTCTTGTGCTCAGCTTCTTAACAAGGATAAAGAAATGGTAATCAAACTTCAACTTTATTTCTTGTTAAAATATATTGTATTGATATAATTCCAGACTAGTGTAGTAACACTGTTGTATGTGTGTTAAGGGTATCGCAGAGTTAAGGAAACTGGTGAAATCCCTTCCTCAGGTCAACTACAGCCTCATTAAATACATCTGCAAGTAAGTAAATCGTGAATAACAATGACTCATTGTTCTGATGGCGCCTTTGCATTCACTTCATGATTGAAGGTTGTCAGCCTGTGAAAGGAGAAGATTCATTCCACCCACATCCTGGATGTGAGGGGAAGTGACATCACTCACTGTGTGACAGCTTTTCATCAGCTGCAGACCATGACTCATACTTTGCCTCAACTCTTCCAAAAATGTCATTTCTGGTGATTTTCCAAATTGGTTTGTTTCTGTTTTCACAGATTTCTTGATGAGGTTCAGTCTTACTCCAATGACAATAAGATGAGTGTTCAGAACCTTGCTACAGTGTTTGGACCTAACATCCTTCGAGCCAAAGTGGAGGATCCCGTTACAATGATGGAGGGTTAGAAAAAGAAATTTGGTTTTGCACCAACACTTTAGTGTAAACTTTATAAATACTTATGAGAATTATTGTTTTGATTCCACACAGGAAGTTCGCAGGTGCAGCAACTGATGACTGTGCTGATAAGTGAACACTCCCAGCTTTACTCAAATGAAGCACCTGGAGTCGAGACTGTGCAGCCTCAGGATATGCAGCGTTACAAAGTGGAATGGCTTCCACAGGAACACACAGAAACTTGCTCATCTGTCAGCTCAGGAAACCCTCGGGAGACATCTCGATCTTCCAGCCCCTCTACAGACAGCAAGCTCATCACATCAAGGCCTGTTCTGGTGGAGAAGGTTGAAGACAGCTGCAGTGAAGGGAAAGGCAAAAGCCAGTCAGATGAGAAATTGGACAAAAGTGCAGACTGTAAACTAGAAGGACAAAGGGAAGTTGATGTCAGTCCTAGCAAACAGTTTAAAGCCCTGCCCTCCTGGAAAGGCTCATTCAAGGGCAGTGGAGTCTCTGGAGGGCCGAAGGGGAAAATAGGGGGCTCGGCAGGAGACGTGTCAGCAGCTGGTGGGAGCAAATGGCTGATGAATGGCTTGTCATCCCTACGAGCACACAGGCGGACAACCTCTTCTGGTGAAAAAGTGAAGGATTGCTCAGCATCTCTGAAGGATTCAACACTTTCCCTTAAAGACACCCCTCTTTCACTGAAGGACACACACAGAGACTCTGATGACAACTTTTCTCGAGCATCCATGTCTCACAGAATCTTACAGCCGTCCCACAGACTCTCTGCTTATGACAATGTTGCCCCTTCCAGCCTAAGCCTGCCTGCTGACAATTCACCCATCTGGACATCCTATGAGATCTCACTGTTGGAGCCAGGGGGAAGTGATAAAGCACTGACACCAGACCAGAATAAAGAGAGGCCCACAGAGGCGAGTGATGGAACAGACACCGTAGATGACAGTGGAAGTGTCAATGAAGAGGAGGTCACAGGAACAAATGAGGACTTGGCAAGCAGGCTGACCAAGCTGAGGCAGGAGTTGAAGAAACAGAAGATCAACTCTGAAAGCTGCATTCGAAAGTAAGACCGAATCAGATTCTTTCTTCTCCCACAAATTAAGTATGTGTCATTTCTAACATATTTGTCTCCTCTTTGAGGCTGGAAGAGTCCTGTTCCAAGTTCCAGTCACAGATAAACCACCTGGAAGAGGAGCTGGATCAGGAGAGAAAAAAGTATCACATGCTGGAGATCCGACTGAGGAACTCAGAACGAGGACATCAAGACGCGGAAAACCGAAACGTTCTCCTCCAGCAGGAGATGGAGGAATTCTTCAAAACGCTTGGTGATCTGACAACAGGAGCAACACGGACATAATAAGCAGACCACCACCACGCCTTCGTGTGGTTAGAGGGGAGCACGGACAACTGGGAAGACCAACCAGCTCAGAAACCTTTAAGACCTCACACCTCTAGTGCTAAAAGCCCTCTTTAGAATGGCTGTCCTGTGCCTGCACTGACTCATGTTGGTGCCAAACAAGAACTTCACTGGACCGAAAGCCTTTCCTTTTGTCATTCCATAGAAGTTCTTATCATTAGACATTTTATGTCCGACTGTTTCATCACTGAAACAGTCTCCACAGAGACCAGTAAAGCCTTACGCTAACTTATTGAAGTACTCACATATTTATACTTAAATGTAAAAGGGAAAAAAATAAGAGATGTGAAATCTTTATTTGTAGGAACAGAAGTTTCTGATGTACATGGACAGAGTCTGCTGAAGAAATGTCAGAAATGTATACAACTGGGATTCTAAAACACCACAGACCGTTCAACTCTTATCCTTAGATTGCAGTGCTGTCTCAAATGCGCTGAATGGCTTTGTTTCTACATTTGAGGCTTGAACAAATGCTCATAAAGAACTCCATTCCACTGGTTCCATTTTTCAAAAAATATAGGACAGAAAAGAAGGTCACGAAAGTTAGCGAAGGAAGGGCTATACGCCTCAAACTCTGGGTTGATAACGAGATTATTTTCGCCCAGCGAGGACAAAGTCAAAAAATGAAATCTAGAGATCAAACATATCTAAAGGTTACCACAGCGACCTGTTTCCTAATTCTGAGGCAAGCATCTACTGTTCAGATCCAGAACTTACCATATTATTTATGAGTTTACCACTCAAAGAAAAGAAACTAAATGCATATAAATAGTATTTTAGAAGAACGTGTACGTTTAAAAAATATGCCTTCTAGCTTGAAATAAACGGAAAATTCATTTATTTTGTCATTCTTTCAAACAATGGGCTGACGTTGCATCTTCAAGTGTGAGGGTGTGCATGAGGTAGACCTCAAAGTAAAGTAAAAAATAAGTTGAGCGCATGCCACAATGAGGACAAAAAAAAATACTTAACATGACTAAGGACACTTAAAATAAATGTGAATCACATCTGACACAACCAATCAAAAAATATTTTTTGATTTAGATTCAGTTTCTGATGACAATCCCTAACAACAGCACACCACATAGCCAGTGGAAGGGCCAATAAAAACTGTTTTACAGCAGTAACCGCTTTATCTTTTTCTGCTTTACATTCACCTTTTTCTTACTCCTCTAGAAGACCTGCAAATCACCATGAAGCTAAAATACAGTCAGTTTACAGTATTATACAGTACAAAAAGAAAATTCTGGACTGTGAAAATCCATACAGACATAATTTAAAAATAAATATTTTAACTTCAATATACTAATATCTACTTTAAACCTACAAAAAGAATCAATGTAGAAAAATTAAATAAAACCATCCATTTACATTAAGGTCTAAGATGATGTGTGCTATAATCTACTGGTAGATTTACCACCTTCGAAAGTTAAAAACAAAGAATTGACATAGAAAAACAATATATTTACAGCCAACATGACACTGCAGTGTTCTCCTGGAGGGAATTAGACTTTGCATCATTGGCTAAAAACAGCAGCGAGTAAAGCACACCCCACTCCCTTTCTTAAGTTACATAAATCACATTTCCACATGAAAACATATTCTTTAAGTCTTTGCAGCAAAAATACAGTGGTGGGGATACAGTTTCCAATCACAATAATTTACAGCAGCATAGGGACATGAAAGCAAACTGTACATTAAAAGTTTTCCATCTCCCATGATGCACTCCTGCAGTGGCTGCATGGATGTTATCTGCAGCAGGACAGCACGCTCAGAGAGGTGTGACCATCCAAGCTGCTGTCCGTTTCAGAGGCCATGGTGGGGTCACTGTTGGGGTCACTGGGCTCCGTGGACATGGATGAAACGTCGTTGGTTGAAGAGGAAGAGGAGGATGTGGGCTGCGGGGGGCTGTCGATCACTGCTGCACCTGTGCTGCGAAAGAACACATCAGCAAATAGGCTTCATTGCAATATACAGGGGGCTGCTATTTTGTATTCTGATGACAATCAACGATCAAAAAATTAGAAAGTATAAGTTTAGCTGTAAAGACTAGTGATTGCAAAACAAATCTTTCCAAATAAACTTTAATTTAGTTCACGTTTCAGAAAAAAAAAAACATTAGGTAAAGATGAAATCATTAGGATTTTTATGATTCTATCTGATTCAGATAATTCCAGTAAAGCCAGATTGTCTTAAATGTGTTGTAATACACAAACTATGAGTAACAAACAGATTTTATTTTCAGTGTAGCTTTTATACTAAGCAGATATAAGGCAACAGGGGGGAAAAAAAATGTCCACTAAACCCTAAAGTCCAACTCTATTTATATTTTGATCTTTAGTGAAAACGTTGCCAATGGTCTTTATTTATTATTATACAGCTTTTAGGCTAAATCAAATAGCATGTCGTTTTTTAGGACATAGTTTCTACGGAGCGGCAAGAGTTCATCAGAAACTTGAAAGTGAGTTGTGGGCGGGACTTGCTGGCGTGGAAGTAAGCCTTCGCTGATATCCCATCATCCCTTTGTTTAGACCCTCTCCCACTAGCTTGCGTTCCCTAACAACCCCAGTTTTGATCCAGATGGCAGCTCAGATGAGGAAAACAAAGATGTATACGGATGTTTGTCTGCAAGCGGATACATCAGAATGAAGCAGACTCCACATATTTTCCCTTACACAATACATAATTTTCTATGTATACGTCCTCCATCATGAGAAAATACTACAAGAACATGTTAAAGACACCAAAAACACAATTTTCCCTGAAGCGGGTCTTTCATGTGTTGCAGTTTTTGCCTGATGGTCAAAATTAGAAGATTCAAATTCCTATACAGTTTTTTTCTTTTTTACTATTAAAATGTTCCACAGTAAGTTAACTCTTTTCTAGGTTTTATTTTCCAGTATTATAAGAATTACTCACCTAAAGGAGGCGGCTGGCCCCTTATCACTCCATTTTTTGTCCACTCCTCCCACTCTGTGACTTCCTTATAAATTAGCTCTGCAATAAAAGGGAAAATCAACAGTTAAGTGAAGCCGAGGACAGAGTCAAGTCATTAGGCAGCGTGTCATATGATTTGTTCAACAGTCAGAGTCGGTTGCACTCTCTCCAGTCTAAACAGCCCCAGGTTTCTAAATTGGACCAGCTTTGCTGGTATGATCTTTCTAAAACGAGCTGAGGGTCATTATCACCTGACAGGCACTTGGATGAGCAAAGCTTTGCTGCATGACTGAAAGTGATAGTTTCTCACAATCTTAAGTCACTCATCAGAGAATCAAGATCTCTGCAATGTAAAGCATTTTTAAATGAGCACTGTAGGTCAAGTAAAATAAAGTGATTTTTAGGAAAAATGAAGCTTCCACTGACTACAGAGTGGTCATAGCACCTGAGTTTTCAACAAAAACTGCCATTTGTGCTCATTTGACACAAAATGGCATGTGGAAGAGTCTTTCTTTTGCAGATAATACAATTTGAGAACTTTTACTGATTTTATCTACAGTTTTTAAACTGTAAAAAAACGAAAAAGTAAATGGGGTTAAATAAAATTATCGGATTTAGCAATTCCTTATAACATATTTTTTTCTTTAAACAAAGTTTGACTTGCATGGTAATAGATTGTAATGACAACAGGAAAATGTTAAATTACATGAGTTTATATCAAATGTTAGTTCCCTGAATTTTACTTTTTTTTCCAGATTTAAAAACAGTGGGCCACAATCATTTGATAAATAAATAAATAAAAAACCTGAAAGTTGTTGGAAACAAAAAAAACTTTAGAAAATCCTTCCAGTAGTTTTATAAAAGAGTAAAATATAAAAACAATGCAATAGGCGTACACAAGTTAGAAACATAAATGGTTCATAAAATCTATTGAACTACCTCTGTGTTGACCTGCTTGTGTAAGATTCCCTAGTGGTTGTTTGGTGAACTGCAGTTTAGTTTTCAAAAGATCTTCCAAAAAGTTCCTCAATAGCCAGTTTTACATTTGTTTAACCCATTTTAACAAGCATAAATAAACAAACAAAAACAGATAAGAGACTTCCAGTGTTCTGAAGTTTACAGTAGTCATGTTTAGTAGGAAAACAAATCCATATATATCTTCCAGTTGTAGTTCATCTTAATCCACTTGGTTTTAGCTTGGATGTAGTTTTGCACAGTGTTGTGTTCACAGCCTTGGTGTGTAGTCTGACCTTTCCACTCTTCTACTGTATGCTCCCTCTCATCCAGATGTTTGTCTGGGATCTTAGGTGGAGGCTGATGAAAAGAAAACAACCTTTATTTACAACTTTTCGTTTCAAAAGACATAAAAACCTGCCATGACGCATTTAAGGATCACACAGCCACTTACTGCTTCAACTTCTGCTGGATCATACCAAACATTGATGTATGGATGTTGCAAGGCTTCATCTACAGAAATGCGCTTGGATGCGTCAATCACCAACATCTTCGATAGGAGATCTCTGGCTTGGCTGGCTGAGGGAGACAGCCAACAGATTTGGACGCATTATATTTACCACGTGGTTTTGAATGTGGGGAAACTTCTCAATAAGTTCTGTTGTGGTTTGATTAAGAACAAGAGACTACCTTTTAGTTTATTGTGATCAGAGTCAGCGGGGAAAAGCACATCCGGGAAAAGTTTCTCGAAGCTGTATCCAGCGTATCGTGGTCGGTTTTCAACATAGGTTCTTACTGACTGATTGAGTTTCATCAGAAAGTCCTGAGATGGAGTTCCTAGCTGCTCAATGACCTTGTTCCACTGGTCAATATCTGATGAGGAAACGTTAAGGGAAAAGTGCTAACACAGACAGTCTAAAGCACCAGGCCACCAACAGGACATTTAACTTTCTTTGAGGCTCGGACACCAGCAGAGCTCTTTATATCTGCAGATAAACTTATCCAGATTTCATGATCACATATAAAACTTAGTAGTTTGAGAACCCAAAAGATCATTTTTTAAAAGTTTGAAATCTGATAAAGAAGAAAAGAAATAAATGTTTTTACCTTAACATTAAAGACCCACTGCGATGAAAAGTGAGTTTGGGGGGGTCTAAAATGTGTTTAGCATGTTGTAGTAGCCCTTTTCTGATGATTGAAGAGACTTATTAAGACAATTACGTTTAAAATTGCCCCTCTGAATATTTATTTTTTTCATATTGCTGTAAAACAGGAGCAGATGCAAAAAGGCATATTTGTGACATAGAAAATACGTTGGGTAGATCACAAGGGGACGGGGTTGCCCTGTGCCAAAGGTCCCATCCACAACTTAGCGGCAAACTTCTAATGAACTACTGGTTTTCATAACTTTTAAACAAAAACAGGCCCAAACTATGAAACTACCTCAGCTCAGTTTTACTGACTGTATTAGACTCATTAATAGCTGTTACCAACAACCACACCAGCTCTGAGTTTTAGAAGTCTTGGTATTGAGTGCTTTTTTTTTTAATCTACTTAGATGTTTTGCACTAAAATCCTTTCAAAATAAAAGCTTCTAAAGAGTTCCCACACAAGCGGAATGATGGTGGAATGATCTCTTCATAGAGAACATAACAATGGCATTATGAGCGGTGATGGGGAAGGATACGATCAGTGCCAGGGAACAACACACTTCCCCTGATCATCTCAGCTACAATGCAGCCCACTGACCATACATCCACTGGAGGGGACATTCAGATGACAGGTCATGCAAACAGAATGATGAAAAGAAATAAACAACAACAAAATGAGATGAATGTCCACAGAGTGGCAGAGATGAATAAATGGAGATCATGCAGGAGCAAGCAGATGAAAAATGGTAAAGCGCTTTTAAATAGTGATAAAAAAAATTGTCCATAAACAGGATCAGCAAAGACTTTTGTGGTTAACTGACACAACTGCAAGGATACAGTCTCTTCCTGGGAAGAGGATTTTATGCCGAACCATTTCTGCCAGAATGCAGCCCACAGACCATATGTCCACTAGTGAAGTGGAGCACAATGAACAAAGCCAGTAAGAAGTGAGAAATGCACAACAGGTTAGCTTCAAATCACATAATGAACTTCTATTTACATTCGCAAGCATTTCAAAGGCGTAACTGAGATTTATTCTCGTTATTACAGATTGAATAGAAAACCCACAGCATCACAGTGCTGCCAAACCCATCAAAAGTGATCAACATTTCAGGCTGACATGCACCGTTGAGTTATGAACTCACCATTAGCTTGGTAGCCCATACCCAGGATGACCTCTGGCGCTCTGTAGTAGCGCGTAACCACGTATGGCGTCATCAGGAGGCCTGTAGCAGCTGTCCGGGCCAAACCAAAATCCAAAATTTTAAGAGTGCAATCAGATTTGACGACTATATTACTGGGCTTGAGATCCTGCAGAGACAAAAGCATCAAAAATGTATTTTTTTGTGTGTATTTGACAAAATAATACAGTAATTCTTTTGTTTACATTTCATGTAAACTGTGCTTTGAGGAGAATAAATCATTTTGTTCTATAAAATACAATGAATTGGGACAAGTTGAATGACATGCAGGCTACCAGTATGTTCAACTCTTGCTCTAATGTTTACCTTTCTGAATCCAAAGTTTGGTATTGATGTTTTTACCACATTTTCAATGGTTGTGGATAAAATTGGATATTTTTGATCATTCTGACATATTTTTATTGCACATTAAAAATGACAGCAATTAATCAATTTTTATAATTTACATTCTTGTTTGTCAGAGTAAGACCGAGCTTTTTCAATCTATTAAGAGAACCAAATCAACAAAGAAAATGCATTAATTAATCTAATCCAATCATTCTTTTTCCTTGATATTTAATTTATTGAAATTTTTGCAAAAATTAACTGTTTTGACTTTTGTCTTTTATGTAATAGTATCCAATTTTATGAATGAAAATGTTACATTTGTTCAGTTTAAATCACAAATTTTGTGCAAAAATATGTCTCTGAATTTGAATTTTCAAAATAAAATAAATATTTAATCAAATTGTTTTAAACTCTAACAGTACAGTCAAAATGTAAACTTTATTCAAATGAAGTATTTTGACAGTTTTCGTTGTTGTTCTTCCCTGATCATTAGTAAACATCCAACTTTTTGAGCAGAATTTCTTAGCACATGACAGACGTTTTATCGTCATGTGGTTCTGGATCATTTCCCTACAAGCTGTGAGCTATGGGCTGTGTGTCTGGAGTAGGATGCTTGCTCTAAGTGTCCATCTAACCACTGAATCAGATGGAGAAGTAATACATCCAGCCCCCAAAGCCCGTTTAAAAGCTAGAGGTCTGTTTCAACTCGTGTTGTTTCACAAAGAAGGAAGAAATCAGCGATTTGTTCAAGGACATTCAATAGCAATTCTCACTTTTATCTATTTAAGAAAATAATTATTTTACGGCCCATATTCAAAGGGTTGCTTAGCAACAAAGCCAAACACATCTCCTCCCCTAACATCAGCACCGTGCATCTCAGCAGTTCATGGCTTCACGCTGCAGAACCCTAACCAGGCTGGGCTGTCTATGGCTTTGAGGCCAGCTGCCACTTGCCCTGTGAATGATGCCTGCAGAGTGGAGGTGCTTGATGCCACACAGCATTTGATAGAGGAGATAAGACAGCCGCTCGTGGTCCAGCTCCATCTGAATGACTTGGCAAAGGTTGGCATCCATCAGCTCCATCACCAAGTACCTGACAGAGGAGAAACGGCTCATAGTTCTGGCAGAAAAAACAGATTTTCATTTACTTTATAGAGTTACTTACACATCTTGGAATTCCTCTAATGACTTTTGTGGTGAAAATACATTTAGAAGGCCGATGATCTTTGGATATTAAGAAGAGTAAGTTAAAAACAAAAGAACAATGTTTTGCCAGTCTAATATCATGTTAATGTGGCTAAAAAAGGAATCAGACTTACATTTTTATGGTTGACATATTTCATGAGAACTAGTTCTCTGTAGGCCCTCTTGGCATGAGTCTGGTTTTGAAACGGCCGACTTAGCTTTTTTATGGCGACATTTCGATCGAGGGTTTGATCGTACGCAGAGCTGCAAAGAAAAAGGTTTGAAACATTTCTCTAAAAGCATTAAGACTAAAGCGTATAACCGCACAGCTAACAGTTTTGGTTTCATCCCAAACCAAAACTGTTGAAGCTAAAAATGGACTCACCAGACGATTCCTTGCGCTCCTGAGCCGATCGGTCTCAAGTTCTGGTACCGCTTTAGTACTGTAAATGTAGAGTCTCCAACATCTACACTGTAAAACTCTTTGTCTTTCTTGTTTTTGTTCATGGTGAGTTCTTCGATGACCGATTTCTGCGCTTCCAAAAAAGTCCTCTGGGAAGACAGAAACAGGAGAGAATATTTTGTAATCAGGATCTACATCACATATCAGAATAACAGTAAATCAGATTCTCTGAAGTTGAGAGAGCAGATTTGGAAGAAGAAAAGAAATGTACATCTAAGTGCCAAAAAGAACGGCTTCCCACCCTCAGCACCTCTGCAAACAAGCCGCGAGGCAAATGAAATTTAACTCCTGCGACACTGGAAAACCAAGCCCAGAGATAAATCCTCTAAATTTGGATCTAAGCCCAGGACTCCAGCTTAGTTCTTCGTGCAGGTCTTCCACAGACACGAGAAGCAGGTCAAGTTTCACCTCGGTTCTGCAACTCCATCACCAAGATGCTCATTTGAGCAGATGACATTCACACTTTTGTGTCAATATGAATTAAAAAAATCCACAAAGCTTACTTTTCTTGACTTATTATGAAAGAAAAAGAAGCGTGCTCCTCATTCATCTATTCTCCCGACAGTCCATATGAGGAGGGATGTAACTGCCAGAGTGAAGTGAGTCAGCTCCCCATCTGTACCTCCAACGTCACAAAGACGTCCAGAGCATCCACCTCCTTCCAAACATGAAAATAGACGCGGCTGAGGAAGACCGCTGTGCTCCTCTCCGTTCTGAAAACTTATTGATGGTTGAACAAAGACAGCGGAAATCCCATTTTGGATGTAGCTTGCATAAATTTGTTACTCATAATCCGCATAAATGTAGTCGTTTCTAGTGTTTTCTAATGAAATAACTGGATTATTTACAACTGTGAGATACATCAACACATATCTAGTCACCCAGGTGTCATCCAGGTATGGACTTCAGGGAGCGATATGATGGCAACAGCACCGAAAAGCAGAGTGCACTTTCATTTATAGAATTGAGAAGGTTTCCAAGGACAAATAAGTCAAACTTGTGGATGAATTTGAGCAGCAAAGATGCACTTTCACAAATAAAGGAAGATAAAAAATGAAAAAGTAACCAATAGATTGAAAGATTGCATGGATGATGAGCAGAACCTCGCCTTCAGAGGTTTCACCTTGACCACTAAAAACCTCCAGCAGCCCGGAGGCTCATCCTGCTGGGACGCAGCCCCGCGCGCTGATATGAAGCAGCCAGATTAAGCCGGCCGGCCGGAAGGGGCATCACTGCGGGGATAATGGCCCCCGTGAATTGACAGTTTGAGAAATCAGCGCGGATTCGAGCTCCAGCGGACACGAAGGCCCTTCTCCCTGAATGTAGGAGGGCCGAAAGGGTTTCTTTTTTTTTTAATCGATTTGCAACCGAGCAACCTGCCCGGTGAAAACGGCACGCGCACGGCGACACACGACCCTCCCCCCACGGCCAAACAATAAAGCACGTCTTAGGCGCTGAGGTGAGAACCTTCATCTTACCTCGGCGCTCCGATCCGCCCGCAAACGTCGCGGTTTCTGCGCTAAAAAGGCTCTGGAGCGGCACGCGAGACGTGGACGCCGCCGCCGAACGCTGATTTATCCCGTCTCACGGCTTAAAAACAACATGACCTCACCAAATGCAATGCCTACGTCTCCATCTGCCTGCTGCTGACGGACCAGAACGCGCAGTGCGCACGCATGCTTGCCAGCAACACGTCACTGGAGGACGGACACACCCACCTCACTTCCGCCTGGACGTCCATGAAATAATAATAATAACAAATTTAAAAAGATAAACTAATTCATGCATTTGTTAAAATCACTATTTTAAAAAAACTGATTTATTTCGGTTGTACACGCAAAAATGTAATTTATGGACCAGCTTGCACACATTGAAAGTCTCTCTCACTTTAAAAAAGCTAAAATAAACATGTACTAACATTCAGGCACAAATGTTCCACAATTTTCATCCTAAGAATATTAAAAAACAAATATATAATATAAGGGATTGGAGTCACATCAGTTCACCAAAAAACCACTCGGTGCCTTTTCTGTCCCCGTTCACTCAAAAATAGAAGCAGTCAGACTTTCCCTTACATTGTTGCCAGATTTAATGTCACTCTTTTGTTTTTTTGTTTTTGTGTTTTGTTTTACTTGCTTTTTATAGCTATCAAAGTCCCTCTCTGATAATCTTTTAATCTATTTAAAGCGTTCCCATTGGTATTTTCATTATGGTTATGTTGTTTTAAGCTAAAAATAAGTTTGTCCTGCTAGTTTACAACCCCTCTCGACCACAACCTAACATTACTGGTGCAACAAAAATGGCAAACAATATTGGATCTTTCCAGCCGGAAAGGTTTGAGCCATATGCAGGAGAGCTTAACCAAAGGAATAATGGGATACCACCAGAGGCTTACTTCCGTGCCGATGGTCCCGCCCACAACTCAGAGGCAAATTCTGATGAACTCCTGTTGCTCTGCAGAAACTATGTCCTAGAAAACAACGCAGGTTTTTTTGATTATGCCTAAAAACAGCATAAAATAAAAGACCACAGGAACCCTTTACAATAGATCAAAAATATTTAAAGTGGTATTTTAAGAATACTTGAGTATAAGTAAGGCTTTGTATTTTTGGTATATAACTGAAATTAGAACATTTCAAATTTGCATTAGGTAGTACCTTTAAGTACACTGCCTAACTGTTAGCATAGACTAAATATACTTTTTGCAAAGAGATGGCCGAAAACTGAGCAACACAAATAAACAAATCAAAATAGGGTCACGTGATCACACATTTAGTAATCACTTCACACATTTATCAAGCAACAGGATTGTTTTCATTCCTTTTAAAAGTCTTTTTTATATGAAATCTTCTTTTTTCTCTCTCCATTGAACAAAAGCATAGACTACAGCAAGATGTTGGGTTTTAAAAAAGTCATTTTTGAAGGCTACAAAAATATGTCATTGATGTTAAACTTCCAGTTTGTAAACAATTTACACATTTTTTAAAAAATTAAGTTTTTGTTTGTAAGTTTCCAATCGGGTGTAGTCTTCTGCCCATCACATAGTGGAATAATTAAGGAGTGAATGCACAGGCTCCGCTCTGCAGACCTCTAGAGCGCGTTAGATGAAGGCACCATCCGCACCACAACGCGCCGTACCGTACCGGGCCATGCTCGGAGCATGTGACTTTAAAGCTGCGGAGGACTTTCGGTAGAACTGCGCTGCAGACACTCATGTAATTTCTCCCTGTCGCCAACAGGATCTTTTTCTATTTTTTTTAACCCCCCTCTCAGGATTTTGCGCAGACGCCCCGGGCCTGCGCAGAGGGAGCGCACAAAAATACACACCGGACATGGACAAACCAGCGTTTTCCGCAGCACCACAAACCTACTCCGGTCCCTTACCCCTTGCTCGAGGAGAGCCCGCAGTGTGATGATCATTGTGAGGGATGCAGCCCTGCAGCAGAGGACCGCTACCCGCCGCGTTCGCCGTTTGTCCTTCCCTGCGCTCTCTTTACTAGCGCACCTACGCGGGGATCCACCGCACCTTTGGGCGTCAGACGGATTTAGTTGAGTCGGTGTGTGGCTGATCTAATGCCACCCGCTATTGGTGGCTCTGACCTGTCACTGTCAAACCTCGATGTTAATCCAATCAAGTGTTTAACTGCGAGGAGCTAAGAATAGCGCCAATTTCTGTAAAAAGTTTCAGCTCCTCAGCGTGAAGCTCGAGGTTAAAGGCGGTGGAGAATGAATCGGGAAGCATGTATAGTTAATGTCATTGATGAATCACCTGCCAGAGCAGAGCAGCCTTTACAACGAGGACATCACAGCAGCATTGCGATGATCACAAGGATTACTTTGGATCCGCGGTGGGAGCTCTGAATATAATAGCCTGCAAAGGATCAGACCGCTGACAAAGCTTACATATGCTGCCAGGTAATTTCGCCTTTTCCACTCCATCACATCTCACTCAGACAGTTTGCTGAATTTGCTCTCCTTTCCATTTGAAGCATCTGCTGGATAAGTTTGTCAGAGATTTTGAGTTGGAATGAGGTGAAGTGATGAGGTTCAGGCCTTTTCACAAACATAAAACTGCCATTGCAGCTTTACAGAAACGAGCTTTTACTGTCACCTTGTTGTTACAGGGAAATATGAGACCCACATCCGGAAGAGGCATGTTGTCCTAAATTCCCCAATACACACTACCCCCTATGGATGCTTCATGTTGACTATGGGTCAGAATTTTTATGTGCAAAGATGCTCCAAGTAATCAAGTTTGGAATAGAAATTAAGAATTAAAGAGCAGAAACACTCGTTTATTTTCAAATTAAGATAACATAGCATAAAACTCTTGTATTGTATTTTAATAATTCAAAATAAACAATAAAAACACCTAAATGTCATTGAAAGTTGCAGCCACACACTATAGTAAACAAAGCATTTTACAGAAGATGCTTTGATCCAGCATCCAACGTCAACCAAATGGCTTTTAATTCTCAGTATTTGGTGGCAGCTTATGATCTTTCTTGTTTTATTGAATTATTGTGTAATTCATGGCCTTTTGTATTTTTGTGGGGCTTTTTTAATTTTCTTCTTAATGTTCTTTTTTAAAAATCTCTTTTTTATTTAAAAGCACTTTGGTAGCCTGATAGTGTTGTAACGTGGTATATAAATAAAGTTTCATTCATTCAAACTGAGCAGATGCTTGCACCTGGAATCATTCCTCAGTTTTTTTAAGCCTAGACTACAATTTGTATCAAAATGAGTTGATCCTAAGTTTGATACA
The DNA here is from genome assembly GCA_036245035.1 of Adrianichthys oophorus. Lineage (NCBI taxonomy): Eukaryota > Metazoa > Chordata > Actinopteri > Beloniformes > Adrianichthyidae > Adrianichthys > Adrianichthys oophorus. Next base: position 10,957,078 of record BSAI01000096.1, on the reverse strand, counting down.
TCAGTTTATAGATATATATTTATAGTATTTGTCTCCTTTAGTTTTATTTTTGATTTGATTGCTTTAAATACACCATTTCTAAATCCCAAATAAGTTGAAGTGATAACTTACAATCCTTCAGCTTGTTTACTGTATTTCTTCAGTTTTGTCCCACACTCCTGTTGAATAAATTCATTTGTACAGAGTGATTTAATCAGGCCTAAAGTAATCGGGTTGGATTAAAACAGAGGGAGCAAGCCTATTCTATTACTGCCCTAAAAGATGGTTTTTTTGCATCACACAGTCTTGTGTCATGCTCACGCAAAGATGTGATGGAGTGAGAAGCTCAGCGTCTGGGGTTGTCCGACTTTACCATAAAAAGAAAACAACCTACTTCCTATGGCTGGTGGAGTTAATTTGATTAGACACCAGAGGAGAAAATGTCATGCATGTCTTATTTAGTGTTACTTTTGCATTACTTCATCTAGTCTTCTTCTTCAAATTCGGATCATAATGTTGGAGTTGGTTATGTTGAATTTTAAGAATTTTTCTCATTGTCTTATTGTTTTTGAGACTAAAAAAAGGTTTGCCAGCTCAAAACAATGGGAAAACCCCTTTAGCGTACGTATTTATGTTGGTGCTGCCCGCATGTTCAAACAATGACGTAAGAGCTGTTATGGCGCCTTCATCACAGCTTCCTCAGACATGACCTTAGGTCTGAGGAAAGCCTGTTACCAAATGAGAGTGGCTTAGAGATCAGATATAGTAAAACTCAAATAGTCTTTTCAACTGGGAAGAATCTTAATTTTCTCACAAAGTTATTCGTCGTGCCCTATTTTCAACAAAGTTTGCAGGTTTTAAATATGAAAACATGCACATAAATAAAAGAAAATACTGTAAACTTCCCATGCTTTGATGTTTGAAAAATGAGGAAATGATGGTTAAAAAGGTGAAAATGCAGCAAAAAATGATTATTCTGGGAATTTTACTTTAAAAAAAAGGTGTTAATTTGTGTGATTTTCTTGTAACACATTATTTTTGTATCTTCAGGTGTGTGCATGGACTGTGGGCAGAATGAGCAGCACATTTGTTACTTTAGCTGAGGTACTGGAGGCGCGAGGGGGACCTCTGCTGGAGGAGGAGGTGTGGTCTTTGCTGCAGGGCGCTGCAGAGTGTTTAATGGATATTTCATATAGGGGTAAATAATCTTGTTTTGATTTTATTTTTAAAGGTGCAACAATTTCATCATTGTTTCTTCCATGTTTCAAGCTTGTTGCTTTTTGTTTCAGGTCACAACAATATGTGCAGCATCATAAGCCCAACCACGCTACTGCTGTCAGCCACTGGAAGCTTAGCATTTAAGAACTGTGGCCTGTCGGATGATGTTTCTACCTTTGCTGCTCCAGAGATGCTGCAAGACCAAGCCAGCTCAACCAAACCTGCCACAGATAGGGTCAGTCCACCTGTCCTTTCATTTTCATCATCACATTATCGTGGTCCTGTACAACATTTCAGAGTTTTGGGTCATACAATATTTATTATTAAAGAACCACTATTGCTTGCTTAAAGATGAAGTCAGGAGGGGTCATAAATGGACATTTATTCCAAAATCACTGCTGTTGAAGGTTAATTAAAATATATTTGCGCCATCTTGTGGCGTAATTGAAACACACTCTCAAAGTTAAATTTTCATTGGTTTGTTCAAAATCTTCTTAAATCATCAGAGAGAATTCACATCTAAAAATTCTAAAATAAACAAAAATGTATTTATGCACACCCATCCTCCAAGCAACAGTAGTAAAGAAAAAAGCTTAACTTAGCTGCCAAAGTGGTTTTTTTTTAGATTGTAATAATAATAAATAGTATGGATTTATGGACAGGAAGATAATAAAATGTAGTTTGCATGTAAACTTTTGAACTCAAATACTATGATACTTTAATGCCAGGCGTCAGTACTTTGAATGAGACTTGTAATACAAGGGGTTTAAAGTGCTATGTTTTTCTAGCTAAAGGGTGTGAAAAGTTCACATATTTACTGTTACACTTTTTTATGCCACTTTTAAGTGGTTTCCTTTATCATTTTTATCTTGATGAGGATTAGGTCTTAGTTTTAAGGTAAAATGTCACAGCTCTAGGAATTATGTTAACATTTTAATGCTAGAAAATGCATTCCCTGAAGTCTTGCCTATTAAGATGCAAAAACATTTGAGAAAAAGAACAAATTGCTACAACAGAATAATCAACAGAATAAACATGTTTGTTAGAAATCCTGTTTTTATACAATTCATTTATCTTTTTTGTAGTTTGAAAGATGTTATTTTCCTCATATTTAGTTTCAATTCAAACAATTTTGTAAGAAAAGAAACACAATGAACTTCATATGGATATCCCAAGAAAGGGGAGGAGACTAAGTAAAGAATCAAATTCCAATAATATATAAAAATTTTATATCAAAAAATGCATAGTTTATCTCATATTCTATATTGCAAAAATAAAAAAGATACAAATTAGAACAACAACAAAAAAGTTATAATACACTCCTTTTCCCTCCTAACATGCCAAATAAATAGAACTTTAATTATCCCACAATTAGGAAATTTATTTGTTAAAATAGCTCAAAAACAACAGTACAATAATAATAATTTTAAAAAACGGTTTCTCTGGACATCTCTTTGTTCACAGTGGTTTTTCTTTTACTGTCTATTGTTTTTGAAATTAGGAGGCAAAAATGATAAAGTCGGTAGCAATAATTCATCTTGTTGAGTTATGATTCATGGGAGAGTTCCTTATCTCCACAAACCACAACTAAGGAACAATAATTGTACGTGCAAATGGACTGCATGTCTTGAAAATTAGGTTTGTACATACCTAAAGATAATACCACAATGTAATCACACTAGAATGGCCTTTTAAATGTGAAACATGCATTTCTACCTTTGTACATTCAGTTGTTACCACTTCAACCTGGGAAAACCAAGCAAAATTTTAGTAACCATAGTTTAATTTTTTTAAATGGACATTTTTAGAGGCATATATTTGTAACACTATTGTTCATAAGGTTGATTTTGTTTTATAATTGGCTGCAAATATTATCTAAGCAGTTTTGCTTGGTGTGCAGATGCTGGTGTATTCTTTGGGAATGACTCTCTACTGGTCAGTTGATTTCCAGCTTTCTCAAAATCAGGTAGGAGCTCCTGACCCTAACTGTCTCAGAGTCAAAGTTCACCCACGCTGAGATCATAATTTGATCTCTTCTTGTCAGCCTGTCCAGTTGAGTGACCATCTGAACAGCCTCCTGCTCAGCATGTGTGAGGACCTGGCCCACCGCAGGGTAAATCTCAACTCCATCCTGGAAGCCTGTGAATCTCAGTTAAAAGCCTCCATGCTGCTGCCCCCTGCCAAAATCATCAAACAGCTCGTGGAGGAGGTTTTCCATGAATCAGTGAGCTGTTTTCCTCATACTGGGCATGGCAATCTGTGAAAATGGTTGCTGGTTGAAGTGTTGCCTTGTTTTTCAGATGGACCATGGCTCTCTGCCAGACAGCAGCGTTCCTCTAAGTGGAAGGAGCCAGATGATCAGAGAAAGACTTCACGGTGAGAGGAGATACTAAACTAAGCTAAACCTTGTCGTCTTCTAATTTTTTAATAGTAAAAATAACAATAAAAAGATCTAAAAAAATAGGATTTTTTCCATTCTTATTAGCTAGTATGTCTTTAAGTCACCATTCACCAAATATTTACATAAAATGTTTGAACTCATGCGTCTTTGGAGTCAAGACTATACGGGTCAAAAGGATTAAACTCTTAACCCTAAAGATTAGGCTCCTGTGAGAGCCAATAATCAGATATAGAGAGCAGAGAATTCCCTGGACTAAACCCCCTCACTCGTCTCAGTTCCGTCCAAACATCTTAGTGTTTTGGAGATCATTGAGACTGGCAGATTTCAAACCTTTTTGTTATCTTTCCTGCCTTTCCTGGTCTACAGGAAAGCGAGGGCCTTTTTCAGACTTCAGCGATGGTAGTGCTGAAGGGAGAAGGTATTCCACAGACTCGGATTCAAAGTCAGGTGAGCACTTAGTTAGCAGGCACACAATGCAGACTTTTCTCTGCTTTCAAAAGAATCAATTTTGTCTAAAGGTGTATGTTTTTATTATGTTGGGTAGGGAGTTTGCCTCAGAGACCTTGGAGGCAGCGACCGAGAAGCTCTCCCACAGTGCTGTACCAGTCATCTTTAGAGAGGTATGTATTTAATGCAATAATACTATCAGTGCTTTTAAAAAATAAGCCTTTTTAACACTGAAACTTTGTTTTTTGCCAAAGCATTAGCCACAGCCTTTTCTTCCATTTCATGTTAAGCTTTAATTGTTGTTGTTTTTAAAATCCCACTCTGATCTTCTTTTGATTTATTTTAAAAGCGCTCCCAAGTCCTTTAATCAGGATTATGCCATTTTTAGCCCAAACAAAATGTAATTTTCTAGGACATAGTTTCTGCAGAGTGGCGGTAGTTCATCAGAAATGTGTGGGCGGGCGGTTGGACAGTTGGCACGGAGTGAGCCTTCTCTCATTTCCCATCATCCCTTTAGTTACACTCACTCCCACTAATTTACAGCCCTTCACAACCCCAACCTAACATTACCAGTGCAAGCAATTTTGGAGCTATCCAGCTGTACAGTTTTGAGTCAAATCCCAGCTCAGACGAGGACAAAGAAGAAATGAAATTTGTCTGCAAGTGGATGTGATGTAGTGGAGGAAAAAGCCAACTGTAGCACCTATGTCACTACTACAGGCTTTTTCCAACAGTATTTGTTGTTCTTCTCCTGATTTACAATGATTTGAATAAAAAAATATAATCCCGCATCATCAGAAAAATGCTACAAGAACACATCAAAAACACACTTTTCATCAGTTTATTCTAGTGTGTCTCATGACTTTTTTTATGTTTAGACTCAAGTTATACATTTGATATGTTAAATGCATTGTGCTCTACAGTATATTGATGAAAGGTACTCAATAAATAAAGTGGTTGGTTGATTAATTGATTGAAGAAAAGTGTTTTTTTTTCTCCCCTGTCACCTTTATTTATACAATACGCTTGTTCCTACCTGTGTCTCTCATCAGACTCCACCGTGGAGTCCATCGCAGAGATAGCAACAGCAGTTGGCTTGGAAGAAGCCCTCATCACGATTTTTCCCCCAAGATATCAGGCAGATCTCACAGTCCGTCCATCACCTTCAGTGAGTCCTCGCTGAGCCTCAGTCAGAGAAAAGCAAAGGTAGGTGCAGAAACTAGTTCATTTACATAAACGAACCAGAAATAAGTTTGTAGAACTTTGATTGATGAGAAATTCAAGTGAAGCATAGATGATTGTGCACCAAAACTATTATTTTTTTAAGGCACTGGGTCCTGAGTTCATCAGAATGCCAGACGAGCAGCAAATTCTTCTTGAGCTTCCAGGATCTATTGTGGTAAACCATTGATTTCAACTCACTGACCCTATTTCAATCAGTTGTTGTATTTACACATGTCTGTCTTTTCATATTTCTCTTGCATGCCAAAACTGTCTTAAAGGGCATGCTTGTTTTTCGTTTTTGACATTGAATCAGTGTGTCTTTTTTTGTTTTTGCTTTGCCTTTCTGTGCATGCATATCTCTGTGTTTGCACACTACAGTCCAGAAAGGGCCATTCCAGTTCGTCTCAGAGAGAAGTGACTGTAGTGCTGCCTAACGCACAGTACATGGTTGTGCGCTGTGACATTAAATCCAGAGCGAGAGATGTGTTTGACATGGTGGTGGCTCACGCAAACTTGGTGGAGCACTTTTACTTTGGTCTTTCCTTCCTAGATGGTAAGAAGAAGTGTGGTGGGACCTATTCTATCTTGACTTATTTTCTATTAATTCAAAAAAAATCTATTCAAAATATTCAAAAATATCTCCACATAGTTTGATTGACAGGTAAACTCTTTGTGAAAAAAAGGCAAAATGATGCTTAAAATGTCTGTTCTTTGCTACTTTGCAGATGATGAATACTTCTTCTTGGACCATGAAACAAAAATCTCCAAAGTTGCACCTGACAGTTGGAAAAAAGGCCAATTATCCTCCTTTGTGGTGTTTCTTCAAGTCAAATTTTTTGTTGATGATATCTCCTTTATTCTGTAAGTGCAGCAGTAGCCTGCTGGTCTACCCGCATCGTATGCAGCAAGTTTATTTATAGAAATTGATTGAGAAGGAAAGAGCTATTCTTTTTTTTGTTGGTCATTATTTCCTGCCTTCTAGGCACAGACTGACTCGTCACCAGTATTACTTACAGCTGCGTAAGGATATCCTAGAGGACAGACTTTACTGCAACGAGGAGACGGGCTTGTTCCTGGCTGCTCTAGCTCTTCAGGTCGAGTTTGGTGATTACATGCCAGAGGTACAGATGAAATATGATTTGTTCTATGACTACATTTATCTGTTTGCATCACAATTTTAATATTTTTCTGTATCTCCAGTTGTATGGGAAGAATTACTACCAGCCAGAGCACTATGTATCCAAAAGGATGCTGGAGAAGCTTGCTGTGCCCATCATCAGGGAGGAGTTACCAAGGCTTCATGCAAGCCACACCCATTTATTACCAGAAGAGGCGGAAATAGAGTACTTAAAGGTAACCAAACAACTCTAGCTTTGACTCAAACACTGATCAGTTTGTCATAACATGTAAATTTATTAAACTCTTTTTTTTCCCAATCCAATAAAAGCAACGTTATAAAATGCTATCGTTTTCTCGCAATACATTTGTAAAATGTGCGTCTATCAGATTGTCCAACAGCTACCAGAGTACGGAGTTATGTTCCACCGAGTGGGACGAGAGAAAAGGCCGGTGATTGGAGAACTTATTTTGGGAGTCTGTGCCAAGGGAATTATTGTCTATGAAAACAAGAACCACATCAGAACCGTCACCAGGCGCTTCTTGTGGAGGGAAACTGACTCCATATCAACTGGGGTAAATACATCTGTAATTTTTGATGAAGCTTTTGCTGTTTTTGTTAGCATTTATATAGTATTAAAGGCATTATTTGAAATTTGGTATAAGTTAAGACATCTGGATTGTCTCAGCCATCCATAAAAACACTTTTATTTTTAAAAGTGAGGAGACCAGTCAAAACATTTTAGGTAAAGTTTCAGCATATTGAGTAAACACTGAATTATTTTTTGTTTGTTTGCACATGATTTACTTAAGACATAAATTATATATAATGATTTAGTTGGTGGTTTCTCTCAGACTTTAGCAAAAGGAAACGTCACTAGGGAATTCTTCAGAAACAGTATGAAATAGGAATTACTTAGACCGATTAAGCTACACATTATTTCTTTTATTCTGTCTTTTAAATAGATGACGTGATACCAGTTATGCTTGTGAATCTAGTTTCTAGGATTTTATTATTCTGCTGTGAAAACACTGCTCTCAATATATGATTTGTACTCATTATATTTTCAATTAGAAATGAGTCGCAGTAATTGACTAAATCATGTATTTTCAGTTTTTTCTGCATCTCTACAGTAATCCACTGTTTTTTGCTTGTTTGTTTTTTGCAGCGGCGTAAACTGGTTATTGAATGTGGTGGACCAAGTGGAAAAAAGCACAGTTTTGTGACAGAGAGCACAAAAATAGCACAGTACCTCCTCAACCTCTGTTCGGCACAGCATAAGTTTCACAGTGAGATGACGTCACGGCAGCTGAATCACACCATGATACCCGGTGAGGAGCCTCTTGATCTTGTGTTAAAAATTTATTTGTTAAAGAACGAAGATATTCTTGTTTTATTAATTTTTAATTCAATTTATTTACTTTAATTATACTATGTATACTCAATGTTTATGCATTTATTTACTAGAATTTGCGATATTTTTGTTATACAAGTTTTTTTCTGTAATTTTGACTTGTTTTTTTAAAACGTTATTTGTTTCATTCCTGGTTTAGCAAGCAATTAGCTTAATTAATGCTTGCGAAGTGGTTTGCATGTAATAAAGAAAAAAGACATTTGAATTTCTCCGAAAATGATATTTAATTTTATATCAATTTTGAGATGTTTATGTTATTTTGACTGAATGTTAAAATATCTAGTTTTGGTCAATACATTTTTATTCTTAATACAAACTTTGTTATTTGCTTTTTATAACTTCAAGCAAATAAACTGAAGCATAAAATGAGCTGAACACTGAAATATTTAGTCAGCCTTAATTCCACTGAAACCGACTGTTTTTTTTTTTTTTTCCCCAGATGAAAACATTTCCGCCTACAGGGCCCGCAGCATGAGCCTGAAGAGAATATCTTGCTCTGAGGGCATGTTGAACCACGTGGGTTTGACACCAGGACAGCGGAACTCCATCTCCAAGTCCTGTGAAGATCTAACGGCCAAGCTTGAAGCTCGGCTCCGGCAGCAGCGAGAGATGAGGAGGGAAATGAACAGGGAGGTGCCTGAAGCAGGAGACCTCAGGGATGTGAAAGAGCGAGAGTGTTGGAGGTAACCAAGGAGGGTGACCCCAAATGTAATTAAACAGAGATTTGGTGATGCAGTTGGAAGTAACGGTCTTCATGTGGTGCAGTTCTCCAGGGACGATTCCCAGAATGATGTCCAACGTCTCACTACAGAAGCAGGACTCTGATCAATCTTCCATACGAGGTGAGTGCATATATGTGTTCCTGGATGTCAAATTACATGCCAGAAAGAAATTGGACTGAAATTAATTTAGATGAGTTTTGGCAACTTTTGCTTTATCCAAAGAACATTTTGTAGAATATTCTGGTGAAATTTTAAGGTTTAGTGCTTTAAAAGAGCTTTAAAATGACCTTTTGTCAAAAGTTAGCTTATATTTACCAATTCTTACAGAATTAGTCTAGGAACAGGATTAATTGGTGAATTCACTGAAGTCAGCACAAAAAAACCCCTTAATTTATTAGGTAAAAAAGCAAACCACAAAAGTTAATGAACCAAGATAAAAAAAAGCCTTATTTTTCAGATCATTTGGCCTCAGAAGATATATATATGACACTTTGAAAACAGTGATGAAGAAAAATGTTGTAGCATTGATAATTGAAGTCAAGCGATGTGTTTTGACCAAGTTCATCAGGTTAAAAACATGTGCAGCTAAGTGTTTTTTTTTTTATTATTATTGATGAAATGCTCTAAACAAGTCGCTCCCATATGGCCACATCACAGTAAATAGTGCACAGAAAATGCATCGAAAAAATAATGAAGTGCTCATCTTAAAAAAGTGCACTGTTTGAGTAACACTGACAAGAAAAAGTTGCTAAAGTCTCCTGAGACCAGGCCCATTCATTTATGCCCTTCCAAATCCTATAGTACTCTGCAGAGGACACCCTGGGCTTTTCAGTTTCCTCTACCAAGATGGCTGCCATACCAGTAACCTCATTTTATGGAAATATGAAAGTCACATATTCTCTATCTATTGCTTTCCTTTTTAACCATCATAAGACCAAGACCATCACTCTTGGTCATAAACATGTTAAGTACAATATTTTTACATCTGAAAACAGCTTCTTGTTTTCTGTTTTGAAATAGCAGGCACTTATTGAATGTCAACTGTAGTGGACAACAGGACTATTTTAATGTATTTAATGGCTGCATATTATTTGAGGAGAAAGAAGCAAAGCAGAGAGGATTCTATACCAGATAGCACAGGGAAATACAGATGTTGAAAAGGATGAGATTCAGCCTGTGATAGGTGAAGATGAGGATGAAGATGATGATTCAGGAGAATTTGATGAGTTAGCGTCAAAGACAGAGCAGCAAAGTCGTCGTTTTCTGTGTGCCAGGACTAATTTGTATGTTTTATTTAGTTTCAGGCTAATGTCTTACATTTAATGACCGTGTTAGAACATTGTAGTATTTGTACTATGCGTAAATGCTGTTAAATATATGCAAGTTACTGGTGTTGAGTAAAGTGACATTTAAAGAGTAATTGATTACTTTACTGTAGTTACTGGATGAAATTGTAATATAATTACTTTACTCATTCCCCAATTTAAAAAGTAATTCACTGCATTACTTTACTTGTTTCATTCACATATAAGTTCTCAAAAGAATAAAGCTAGCACAAAGGTCCCCTTGTAAAATCCACAAAAAATAAAAACATAGAGACTACACAATCAGGTTTTTTAGCAGCACTTCATTCATTTAAACACATGAACATGAGAAATGTACATTTTATAGTAGCATACATAATGTATAGACAGGTTGCTCATTGCACAAAAACTGATGGAAATTCTTGTTGGCTACACGTAAAGTAGCTGTTTTTTAATTGTTCTGTTGTTTTATGGAGTATTTTCAGGGGTAATTGTAAAAACAGGAATGTTTAATAAGAGGCACAACAAATATTTTAAGTGTGGCTTTTAAGCCACGTATTTCTAAAATAATTCCAATTAGGAAAAAAAATCAGCTTTGGCCGCACACATTTTAGAAATGACATGCTAATAGTCACTTCCATTTGTATTTTATTTTGTAGAATGATCTAGGAGAGGAAAAAATACAGTTTGGTAGGACATTTATAAAATAAATATGGCACAATTTTCCATTACAGTTGGTAAGGGTGCCTTTTATTATTTACATAAACCTGTGTCGAACAGTGTCCAGTTGTCAGCTTTGGCGGTCTTAACCCAGTAACCGGAAGTACGGTAACTTTACACATTGGTGATGTCGCCATTTTGTCTGACGTCTTGTAAAAAGGGTAAATTGTGTGACCATATTTTTTCTGTCTTCATCATTAGAGAAGAACAACATTCATAAACTGAATTTACTAAATTAATTTTTGAGTTTTTTTTTATTTCTTTACACAAATTAGAACTTAATCATTAAAATGGTTTTATTTGTTACATTAAACAGTCTATATATAATTTATATATGGATTATATAAAGAATATAATCTAAATGATACAAATTTATGGGTAATAATGTTTTAATGACAACAATGAAAACAAAAACAATAATAACAATGCAAAATATTTTAGAAAAGGAGCAGGCAGAAGATGAGCAAAAAAATCTATAATTTTTTACTCTCAAGATAATATAATATTCATTCATTCATTCATTTTCCAATCCGCTTTATCCCTTTCGGGGTCACGGGGTTGCCGGAGCCTAACCCGGCTACTCATGGGCGAAGGCAGGGTACACCCCTGGACTGGTCGCCAGTCTGTCGCAGGGGCCACAATCACACACCCATGCACACTCGCATTCACACCTAGGGACAATTTGGAGTAACCAATTAACCTATGAAGCATGTTTTTGGACGGTGGGAGGAAGCCGGAGTACCCGGAGAAAACCCACGCATACAAGGGGAGAACATGCAAACTCCACACAGAAAGGCCCCCCCAGCCAGGGCTTGAACCGGGAACCTTCTTGCTGTGAGGCAGGAGCGCTAACCACTGCGCCACCGTGCAGCCCATAATATAATATAAGTAATAATAAAAAGTCAGAAACATTTTATCTGTATACATGCATACATATACCATATGCTCGTCACTGTTTTAAAACTTTAGAATATTTTTCCTTTTTTTTTTCAAACTCCAGACTATTCCAAATTTTTGTAGCGTACACAAACTCCTCTTTGGTTGGTTTGTGCCATTGGTAATTTAAGGGTTGTCACATTTAAAAAGAAATTCCTTATTGTTTTGGTGTTGAAATGCCAGTCCTTTGATCATTTGGTCTGATCATTTGGGGGGATTTTTATACACCATAGGACTGTTTATTAAGCATGGAAACCTCAGTAATTGCACCATTTTCTTTTTGAATAACTTAAAATGTGCTTTACAGTTGACACACCAACCAGGAATCCACCAGAAAGAGAGATTGTCTGCGTTACATTGAAAAAAGATCCCAAACTGGGTTTTGGTAAGTCAATTTTTGCTGTCAGAGTGAATTGAACTTTGTAAGCGAGTGGGTCAGCAGGGTGTCAAACATTCAATATTGTTCTTATTGAAGATGATTTTTCCTTCTGTCCAACCTCTGGTTTTGTTGCAGGGTTTGTTATAGTGGGAGAGGACAGCACAGGAAAACTTGACCTGGGAATCTTTATCGCCTCTACTGTGCCTGAAGGGCCTGCGGACAAAGATGGACGAATCAAACCTGGTACAAAGATCGTCCGCAGAAGCAGGAAACAAGCATTATGAAATACAATCTGCACTTTGTGGCTTTTCCAGGTGGCCGTCTCATCTCCTTAAACAAGACCAGTTTGGAAGGCGTGACCTTCAGCGACGCCGCTGCCATCCTCCAGAACAGCCCAGACGAAGTGGAGCTCATTGTGTCCCAGCCTAAACGTAAGAGCTCTACTTCATGACAAATTGAGTAAATACAACTCACATGTGTTTAAAGATCTGATGCTCAATGTTTTCCAATCAGAGTCTCTGAAGGACAGACAGAGTTCTCTGAGTCAAAGTACTCTTGGACTATCAATGGAGAAGAGCTTTGGATCACAGACCACCTTGAGTGGCATTGAGTTTCGTCCTGCTGTGGAGGAGCTGGAGGAGGCCATCACGCTGTCCAACATGGCAACACCAAAACAAAACAGGAAGCTCCACATTCCTGTCGTTAGAATACAGGATGCCCAGGTGGGAGCCAGAGTAATTGACTTTGCTTCTATGGAACAAGTATCACAATTAGCTTTGGGCTATCATTGTTAAACTGGTTAAGCTCTCATTTTAATAGGATCAAGCTTGTCGTCATCCACCGTCATCAGAAGTAATTGGAAAAAAGAACAGGCTTTAACAGGCTTTCTGTTGAAAAGTTAATCTGAAAATCACCTTCATTGTCCTTTTCTTGGAGAAACATAACATGTGTCTTTCAGGATGTGCGTCCGAGGTCCCCGTCCATCTTAAGCCTTAAAACAGGAGAGAGGTTTACAGTGGAGCTCAGAAAGAGCAGTGGTAGCCTTGGAATCAGTGTTGCTGTGAGTGAAAAATGGTCTTGGTCACTCTTAGCACAAATCACATGTTTTCTATGCACTGTTTTATTGCTATTTAACTCTTAAAATGTAACAGCGTCCGTGCAGATACTCAAATGTCAGCAGATTTGAATTAAACGTATCCCAAAACATTACTGACCAGTGACCTCACTACCTTACTCCTCACCAAACCACTTAAAGGACCTAATGAGAATGTTCTTCAAGTAGTATATAAGTTCTGACAGAAAGTTGATCTGTGAGAGTGTCTGGGATTACCTGATACTGTCTCTTTGTAACATCTGTTTCCTAAAGGGTGGAATAAACACCGGCGTGCGATATGGAGGGATTTATATCAAGAGTCTGGTGCCAAGAGGTGCTGCTGAACAGGACAGGCGCATTCAGATCGGTAATTATCTCATTTATAATTTTAAACATGAACAAAAAAAGTGTAAAAAGTAGAACATTTTTCATATTTAGGCTTATGTTTCATTTCTTAATCTCAAATAACATGCGAACATGCGCTCTGAAATATCTTCTCTGAACATCAATTTCCAAACTTGCTTATTTTCTCTCTGGATCATGGGGTTGCTGGAGCCTATCCCATCTACTGTTGGGCAAACGCAAATTACATCCTGGAGATTCAGGTAGTCAGTACTTGGCAGGGCCTTCTCTGAAGTTTCTGGAATATACATAGAAATGATAGATATTGGCTATGTAGAGTTATTTAAAGTTTATATTGGGAGTGCCATTTTGGGTTTTTGACAAATCTCAATGTGGGAAAAAATTACAAAAATATAAAATAAAATAAAAGGACTTACTTTTAAGCTTGAATCTGGTAATCTGGCCAATGTCCAAAGACTGAAGATTGTTGTTTAAATTTACTTATACAAATATCTAAGAGACTTCTCCTAACTCCTAACAAAATGTATATCTGTAAACAGATGGATTAGGGTTAAAATGTGGAGAACAATGTACTTTCCTTTTTAAGTACCATAGTGTTCTACTGTGTCTGCTTCAGTGAGCAACAATTAAGGGCTTTTGGATTTAATGCCAATCATCAAATCCAACACATATACACGTGTACATGGTGCTGTTTTTAATGATGACGAGATGTGTGCATGTGTATGTGACAGGTGACAGGCTGCTGGAGGTTGATGGGTCCAACCTGAGGGGAGTGACTCACCAACAAGCTGTCGAGTGCCTGAAGAGGACCGGAGAGGTGTGTACACAAACATGCAGCACTCGTTTGCTAAATCTGATTCTTGTAAAGTAAAAAACAGACTCTTGTTTCAAGTAAAAAATGTCTCATTTTCTGTCTTGCAAGAAATATGATCTCATCAAGAAAAATTATTAATAGTTAATTATTCTTAAAAAAACATGTCTTAGTGGTTAGAGTTTTTTCTTAAAAAAAAGAATTCTTGGTAAGACAATTTTTCTAATCTCACTGGCAGATTTTTTTCTTTGCTTACATAAAGAAAATTTGTTAATGGCAGAATTTTTGACTTACTTTCAAGGGGCCTCTTTTTGCAGTGCATGTAATGTAATGAAAAACAGGAATTACTGAGAAACGGCACAAAAATCCTTAAAAACATAGAGCTTTTCTCTTCAGCGCTCTCTCAAAGACCTCCTCCAATGAAAAGTGTGTTTTTGGTGTTTTTAAGATATTCTTGTGTCATTTTTCTGATGATGGGGGATAACTATTTAAAAAAAAATTAAGCTTAAAATTGCATTTATGAGTATTTCTTTATTCAAATTTTTGTGAATCAGGACCAGATGAAAAAATAGCATTTGAAAAAGAGCTTATTTGTGGCATAAAAAAATACACTGGGAGGGCTACAAGCTCCCTTGCTACTCCGTTCTGTTCTGATGCATCTGTTTGTAGGCGACTAGATCCGTTTCTTAATTCGCCTTGTCTGAGCTGGCATCTGGTTCAAAACTGTCTAATTGGATCGCTCCAATTTTACTTGCCATTTTTGGTTCATTGGTAATGTTGGGTTGGGGGTGTGAGGAGCTGTAAGGTAACGGGAGAGCACATAAACAGAGAGCTCTCAGAAATGGGAAGGGGGCGAGGTTGCTCCGGGCTGTCTCCTAGAAAACAACACTGGTTTTTAGATTTTGGCTAAAAATTACAAAATTATAATTCATAAACCACTGGGAACGCTTTTAAAATAGATCAAAAGATGATTGGAGTGAGTCTTTACAACAGATTACAACAGAACTGTAACTTCTTTCAATATTTAGGACATTGACGGCGTTGCAATTCTGTGGATGTGCTACATTTTAAACACCAAGTTTGTGTTTGTTCATCTGTTCCAAAGGTGGTGAACCTGCTGTTGGAGAGAGAGCCCACACTAGTCTTTGAGCCCAGATCTGACTCACCCTGCCCTGTCTTAGTACACAGTCCATCATACATGCAGCCCCCCAGGACTGAAGCCTCCATGGAAACGACCTTGAGTAGTCGAGCCAGGGACTACAGCTTTATCACCAATGGTGAGAAGGAGGGGGGCGACACATGCAATCCCCCACACTAAAAAATAAAAAGCCATGCTGACACACACACACAGCCCAGAGGTGACTGTGAGTCATCTGACAGCTACATTGTGCTAGCTGTCAGAGTAATCCTGATGCTGCCTTAGTCCCTCCAGACTGCGCTTAAACCTTGAAGCTGCTTTTTTCTTGGCTGGACTTTGTTAAAAAGACAACTTCTCATCCCTACAGATCCTCTCTTCCTTTCCAAGTAGAAAAAAAATCTGTTTAAAAGATTATATAGAAGATCTAATTCTGGGTGAGAATGTTAAATACTTTTTCATCTCAAATGTTCTATTGTGGCCGCAAAGAACAAATGGAACATTATACAACAGAGTGGTAATCCTTTCAAATTGCTTTTGATTTCTTGGCCCTTCTAGAAAACACTCATGAAGTTGTACTGAAGAAGAGCCTGTCTGGTCTTGGCTTCAGCTTCTACATCTCACAGTTGTGTTCCGGAGCAGACCGCTGCAGCGTGGTCCGCATCAAACGTCTGTTCCCGGGTCAGCCCGCTCAGGAAAGTGGCCTGCTGCGAGAGGGAGATGTTATTCTGGCTGTCAACAGTGAACGGGTCAAAGATCTCTCCTATCAGGTTGGTTAGAAAAGGAAATTCCACATATTTGTAAAAGAAAAATGTTATTAGTTTTGTTTTAAAATATGGAAATAGAAATATATTTTTTATGCTCTAAAACTATCTTTGCAGGGTAAAAAGTCTTAAAAGTCTGTTGAAGAACAGTAGGTCATTTAGGCTGGATGACGGATTATAAAACTCTATTGACCCTGTTCTCTCTTAAGAACGTTGCCATGTCATTGGTTCACTAATCTTTTAATCTGACATTTCTAAAAAAGGACTGCTTGTTGTGTTGCAGCGTTTGTACCATTTAATCTGTTTTGAGGTGCCAAAGAGTTGCAGTGCATTAGCATTAGAGGAGGTGCCTTAAAACAAACATTCATGGCTCATTTTTGTTGCAGAGAGTTTTGTTCCTGCTCCGCGGAGCTCCATCTACAGTTCATCTGCTGATCTGTCGACCAGTTGCCGGCGTGCTGTGCGATATCGATGACAACACATTGGTAGGTTCATCTACACCGAATTGGTCAATCTCTTTGATCAAAAATTCAAATTCTTTTGATTGAAACTCTAGAGTCCTGCATCTGTGCGTGAGGTTCGGTCCCGCTCTCTGGACATCCGACTTGGTGAGGACTACAGTCGGTTCCTGAAGTCTCCAGATGGTAACAGAGGACCTGCTCAGATCATCCCCACTGTCAAGGACAAGGATCTGATCAACACCACTGAGAAAGACCTAGAGCTTCCTCCTCCTCCTCCTCCACCTCTTCCTCCTCCAGAGAGTCACCAAAGCTTTAACAGTGAAGCTCAAGCCAATAAAGCTCTCCCATCACCTCCTCGAACACCACCTTCACCAACTTCACCACCATCTCCTCCATCACCAGTCTCCCCAGCCTCGCCAGCTTCACCTGCCTCACCTCCTTTACCCTCCTCACCCGTGTCTGCATCCCCGCCAGCTCCAACGCAGCAACAGCTTACTTCTGGGACGCCAAGAACCCAAAGCGACGAGGAAGCTGAAAGAAGGAACAAGGCTGAGGTGGAGGAGGCTGCAACAACACTGAGCACGACAGTGATGCTTATGGATATTTCCCCCAAGACAGGCTCCAAACCTTTGTACACCAGGTAACAGAAGAACTCTATTCAGCTGAGGCCAAAAAGTTCAGTCGTGATTAATGTTTTTAATCAGAATTGCACTGAATTCTGTCACATTTGTTCATTTGCAGTGGCGTCAGAGAGGAGGCGGATGGAAGTGTGACCTACTGCCTTATGGGAAATGGACTCACCATCATGGAGGATGAGGAGTACCTGACCATCAGCTCCACACTGGAGCCTCCTCACAACGTTCCCACCAACATCACACCAGAAAGCAACCTCTCAGACCTCAGTCCACAGATCCCTCGTGCTTTTCAGAACACGAACCTCAGCCCCCATATTCCTGCCTCACCCCTCAGCTTCTCAACTGACACCTCCACCACCTGCTCACTGGTCCACCCATCTCAGCCGCTCACAACCCAACCTCCAAAAACCAAGGATCATCCCATCCAACAGGGGCTCCTTGCAAGTCAACATAAAGCTGCTTCCAAAAACAGTAGGCCCACCGTACCCTCACCTCAGCCTCCACCGACCCCCATCACAGCCCAGATTATCGCCTCTGTGCCTCCCTGTGCGGGTACACCTGCACCAATGCTGCTGTCCACACCACCGCCATCTCCAAGGCAGATCCAACCAAGAGAGGAACCAGAAAGGAGAAGAAGGGAATACAAGGATGATAATGAGGAGGAGCTGGACGAAGAGGAGGAAGAGAGTCGGAGAAAGGTCCTTGTTCTTATTTTGCCTTATACTCAAACATTTTATAACCTCTTTATCTCATAAATGTTATTTATATTACAGACTTAGAGAATTTTTTCTAAAATTTTTGGCTGTTTTTTTTTTAACCAAATGCAATTTATTTAAAAGAAGCAGTCTGATTATTGTTTGATCAATTGAACTGTGTTTTTTAGTTTCTGCAGAGCAGCAGTAGCTCATTAGAAATTTGTCTCAGAGTGGTGCGTGGGACCACTGGCGCAAAGTAACCCAGCCTCCCTTCACCTCCCTGTAGTTGAGAGCTCAGAGCAGCACTGTTAGAATTTACCAATCCACTTTATGGTAACAAGCTGGCAACACTGTTGCCAGCGTAATACCATGACGCGGGGTGAAGGGTGACATACCACACAACGTTGTTCTCGGAATGATACTGTATGATTTATAGTTGTAAAACACCCACAGACTCCTTCATGGTAACTCGCTGTAGAACCTTCTGTGGTATCTCGCCGGCAACAGTGTCGCCAGTAAGATACAGTTGCACAAAAAAATCATATTGGACAGTCAGCCAGTTCCTTGCAGAATGGTGAGGTGGGTTGTCTCTATTCCTCCTTGCTTATTGTCCAGAAAATCAAGGCAATGGGTCATTTGTGGAGACAGGCATGTCCCAAAAATGGACATGACTTCACTTAAAGAACATGTTGTCTGCCCTGAATAATTTATGCACTGCATTACACTCAAGTTTTTAAGAATGAATCAGTCATACCTAATTTGAAGTTTTCCACTCAAATTCCGCCAACGACTGGAGGAAAGTTGTGACATGAGGATTAATATGAACAACCTTTCTCTTCACCACGGTCCCAGTCTTTCTGCTCGTGCCAACTTTGGAGGTTCATCCTGACAAAAAATCGAATATGATATAATAAATTGGTACATTGCAAGAACTTGAGGTTGAGTTGGGAAATTGATTTGAAAATAATTCATTCGGAAATAATTAATTTAATGTCTTGCAATAATAACGTACATGCTCAAACATACCTTTGAATTAGTTCCAAAGTGGTACATGCTGTCTCTTGGTAATCCAGGTTCAGTACATAAAATGACCTTAAGAAGACTGAGTGCATTAGCAAATGTGTTCTCCCTGTCCAGCTCAAAGATTACATGCCCTTCTGCGCTGACCATCCAGCAGGTGGCAGTCATTCAACTCCTACCTAAATGGATAAAAGCAACAGTTATTTGTTGTCCAACATAAAACCTCACAAAATTTTATTCACACTATATGTACTCACTCTATATGTATTTATTGGCAAATAGCTCAGTATATTTAATTAGTCAATGAAAAAATACATCATGAGACCTTTTTCAGGCCAAACAATATTTTCACAAAGTGGCCTGTAGGAGGCTAAGGTGGGCTCCAAATTCTTTTCGTTTTAAAGCTTTCATTTTCCCTTAAATTTTGAAGCTAAAGTTTTTTTATCCTCTGTTAAATATCTGCAGCTGCTTTAAACTTTTTTTTTGTTAAAAGCAGCTCTCTTTTTCTTTGAGGTTGAGGGTTCTTCTTCTGTTTCCTCACTCACTCAGTTGTGTGAAAAGAAAATGTCTAAATATATTTGTTTTTAGGTTTCTTTGCTAGCTTGGGGATTTTAAATTTAGTCAATAAATTGTTTTCTTCTAGTGACTGAGCGACTTGACATGCGTCAAGAATGAGTTGGGTAGAATGCTATGAAGGTTTACATCTTACCAAGCATTATCAGCCTTGAAGTGATTGGCAGGTCTCTCTCTCTGCTTTAAGGGACGTCTTGGTAGATGTTTCCTGAAAGAAAACAGACCAAAACACTTTCTTTGACACATAAATCATAAAAATACAGCTTTAATCTTAACTTTTTTTTTGGAGAAAAAGAATAGAGAAAGAGGGAGTCTTCTTTCCCATTGTAATACTTCATCATGAGAACTATGGCTGGTGTGCTGACCTTTTTATTGGTCAAAACTCCCTCACCTTCTATCTCCAGAATATCATTTCTAATACCAATGTTCTACTTGAGCTTCTGGCTGGAAAAATAATGTAATATTCTCCTGCCTTTGGTAATGAGAGCCTGACTCAAGCGTTCACCGATATCAATGCCAGTGAGTTTTTTAAAGTGGCTAGACAGAATATTCAGTGTAAACAAGAAAGGCCACTGCTCCTGAATGTCAGCTGGTGACAGTGAGGGACAACTGTGGATGAGTTGCCACTGAGAAATACATGTGAGGCACGTGGGAATATTGACATCAGATCTCTCCACAGCTCCAGGACCTTTAGAACAGAAAATTGATAACAAGGTTTTTTTCTTGTCCTCTAAAGACGCATGTGTCCCCCCCCCCAGGAAGCTTATCTGGCTGCCAATTAACACAACCAAAGCTATCAACTAGGCGCTGAACCTCTTTCGATGATGTTTCATGACTATCAGAACTGCAGTCTTCCTCATTCCTGGTTCTTTTTGGTTGGCGAAGTCTGTGTGCTACATTGTCCCAATTAACATGTTCAACTCTACATTTGATGCTTCTCAGTAATGAATAATGGCCAGAACCTAGTCTTTAGCACTTACACACTTCAGCATTTACACACACATTTCTTTCTGTAGGGCAGTGAAAGCAGTATAGTCCTAGTACAAGTAGAAGCACTGTCTGATGCAATCCCAACACAGTGCAATGTAGAATCAACAAATATCACTTCTATCTACCCAAATATGAGGTCTTGATCAGTGTGATCTACAATGACAACATGGCCGTAGACATATTTGGCACCTTTGTAGATAACTGCTGACACCAAAACTCTAACCAGAAGGTTATGATTAGAGCAGTCTGCTTTTGCCACAGAATCTTGATTGACAGAGTTGTAAACATGACGATTGTAATCATTTGCTTCTCCAATAATTTGAACTTTTGGTGGAAATAGTTGGCCTGCCAGGAGTTAGGACTGCCTTGCTGAGTGCTTGCTCTCAAACCTAAAAGTCCACAAACAAATGAGGGGTCCAAAGTGAAGGATAAGTTCTGAATGAATGTAACAAATAGTGGTGCTTTGCTTTTAAAGCTTTGTTGGGAAACCTACTGTGTCGGAGACATACATGTTCTTTCATCAGTATCTTCAGGTAGGCGATGCCATTGTGACTAATTTGGGGGGAACATACAAGTTCAACAATGTGTATGAGCTTAAGGCATGACTGCAAAGCTTCATTGTCTACTGGATCTTTTATATTTTCACCAATGTACAACAGTAAAAGTCACAGAAGACACTAGTTCTGCGCAGCTGAACCCCCCCAGCTTCAGTCCGGTTTTCACCTCACACGGCTTACTTAAAGCATCACTTCAATTAGTTCAAAAAGTTTGCTCTAAAAAAAAAAAGGATTCGATTTTTCATCTTCATTCATATTTTATTTTAATTTAACTAAGGAAGCAAACAAGATGATTAGATGCAACATTTAGTTTAATTGGGAGAAAAAGGGACTGAGCTGCTGTATTGATAAAGAAAAAAATGATAAATAGGAATAGAAAAAAGACTAAGTAACTATTTTGGGTTTTTTTTTGTTCATCTGCACATGGACAATTGGTTTCTCTTCTACCTAAAATGCAATGTAAAAATGGATGAAAAATAAGTTTTTTATTATCAATTTCCATTAATTATAAAACACGTTGGGGTGTACATTTAATACTTTCTTCTCTGTTAGGGCATTGTGAAAGAGTTTGAACTTTCCGTGGTTTTGACCAAGTCCAGAAGTGGGAGTTTTGGCTTCACGATCACTCGGAGCAAACTTGACAACTGCTACTACATACAAGAAATACTGGACAACCCAGCCAAGGCAGATGGACGCCTCAGGGCAGGAGACAGGCTCATCACAGTAATAACTTGAAAACAAACACTTGCTTTTGCAGTTGTTTTTGTGCTATCTCGTCATTCTTTCTTTGGCATTTTCTCCCAGGTAAATGGCCATAATGTCACAACTGTGACAGATGATGTTGCCATGACGATTCTCAGGTCATCTCCAAGAAGATTGAGCATGACTTTGGGGAGAGCTGTTAGCAACCTGGTGGCGCCGCCACCCTGCGATAGCCTGCCAGATGTTGTTCTCCACAAAACTGCTTCAGGACAGCTGGGTAAGACTCAGTGAGTTGTTTTTACAGACACACAAGCCACTCTGCACATTAATCTGTGAAATGTATTTCTGTGTGTGTCCTCTGCAGGAATAAAACTGACAGGTGGTATAGGCAGCAAATGGCAGGGAATCTACTGTTTAGAGGTGGTGCCAGGCTCCCCGGCCAGCGAGGAGGGTAGCGTCCAACCCAATGACAAAATCTTGTATATCTGCGGCAGGTGCACCCTGGGCATGACCTTAGAGGATGCAGTCAAAGCCTGTGAGATCGCCCCTCGAAAAGTCAAACTGAAAGTCATCAGGCATGTGTCCTTTCAGAATAAAAGAGGCTGAAATGGATGTTGCTGCGTTTCTAAGTGTTTTTTTTTTCCTCACAGAGAGGAACAGCCTGTAACCCCCAAGGCTAAGTGGAACGGTAAGATTCAGCAGCTCACTTGGATGGCCCATAAATTGGTTGATACCATTGATTGTTTATGAGAACTGAACTTAAACACCCCCCCCCCCCCCTCATGATCCAAACAGGAAGTGGCTGCTGGTTCC
>BSAI01000096.1:10837231-10934595 GCA_036245035.1 Adrianichthys oophorus | reverse complement strand
CCCCCCCCCCCCCCTCATGATCCAAACAGGAAGTGGCTGCTGGTTCCAAGAAGTCAAAATCCCATTGACTTCTATTAAAAAAGAAACAACAATTATTCAATAATTATGCTTGTTAAATTAGCCACTACCTTAGCACATTCTCATAGGTAATCATTTTTAAATATTTTTTCTTCATTGCAAGTTATTTAAGTTATAAACTGGCCAATCAGATGCCTTAATAAAAGTGAGTGGTGCCTGCTAGTGTGAGTGGTGTCACATTCGCATGGGTCCAGTTCTCTTATACAGTCAACGGTTGATATACACCTCATGCATCAATGAACTGCCTAGAAAGCAGACATGTTTGTACTGAACAGGGATAACTACACTTTATTGAAGCATGGAACCAAGGGAACTACTTGTCTTTCTATTTAGTTGTCACGCTAAACAATTGTTTCCTTGTATAATTGATCAGATAAACAAGTGTTTTTCTTTAGTAGGCCTGTTTGACTGGAAAAGAGACAGGAAGTTTTTTGCTCGTTTTGAAGAGCCTGTCCCTCCAGAGAGAGAGTTTCCCACTGAAGATAGTGAGTTTTTACTTCCCTCAAACTCTACATCAGCATGTTCTATCAGTCTCATAACCGGTACCTTTCCACCCTTCCTCTTGTCGTCCCATTGTCTGGGTGAAGCCGGAGTTTGGTGCTGACAGAGGGGACTGTGTGGAGCTGTGTGTCTGTATGTGCATGTGTGTGTTTGTGTGTATGATGCCAGTGCTGACAGACAGATACTGGGCTCTCACAGCAGGATTAATAATTAGCAAGCTTGTGGCCCTCCACTGGTGTATTGGACTGCAGTGTCAAAGGCATCTCACGTACACACACTGTCACAGTCATACAGGCAGTGGTCTATAGGGCAGGTACTCTGTTGCCTGGTGATGATAATAATACATGGGACAGTGAAGACCAGCATAGTGGATTAGTTTGAGAAAAAAAATGGATGAAGAGTTAGCAGGTTAGTACATACTGCATGTGTGTGCTTTTTGTTTTCTAAGTAGTTTGAAAATGTCCTCATGGTTTGAGTCCATAAAAGAAAATCTTTGCTGTCAGTGAAGCCCAAACTCAAATCAGCTTCACTTGTTTAGTTTAAACTGACTCAAATAACAGATGGTCACAGCAGGATAATGGGTGCTTGAACTTTTTCTCTTTGCAGGCAGATGCTTCATTAATAACCTTCTTGTTTTTTAGCTGAAGCTGCATGTAGGAGCACTAAGAAGTATCGATGCCTCTCTCTCGTCCAAGAGAAGGATGTAAGTTTGTGATTAAAGCACACTTTCTTTATATATTTTCTTTTGCTTAGCTGCTAGTTGTTCTAGCTTAGGCTACAACTGTGTTTATTTAGCTACAAACTGACTCACCCATTGAGGTCAACTTAAATAATGACACAGATGGCCTCTTAGAGCTCTTTTGTCTGTTTGTGGTACTTTCAAAGATGCATTATTTATTGGATTCTAAATATTTGTTTGTGAATTACTCTCCTGCAGAGTTGCATCATGCAAGTGGAGTTCAGAAAACCAGAGGGTGGGGGCCTTGGCTTTGCTTTGGTGGGAGGAACCAATGGCAGCATGCTGAGAGTGAAAGAAATCTGCTCAGGTGGAGCAGCCGAGCAAGACGGACGACTGAAAGTGGGCGATATTCTTCTGGAGGTAACTAAACATGTTAGGATTTGGTAGATTTGCAGCCTGGAGAGAGAAGTCCATGGCTGTGTTGCTGTTTATCCCAGGTGAATGGGGTCATTGTGTCTGGGCTGAGTCACGGGAAGGTGGTGGAGATCCTGAGGAAGGCTGAGGGGGCCGTTCAGCTCACCATCTGCAGGGATATTCTCTCACTCACCTACTCAGAGTCACCAACACCACCCAACATGTCTGCTCACCCCGAAGTCCTTCAAACTGAGTACAAGGCATCTGTGTCCAGTCCTGATCCGCGCTACACATCTGTCCCGCTGAGCAGACCAGTCGAGCGCCCTCCAGGTATAACCTCTCCTCTTTATTTTTTTATGTGTTTGTTTACAAAAATCCTTTTAACATCTGCCGGTTCCTGTTTCAGAGCCAACCCCAGACCCAGTGCTTATTGAAGCAGAGGTCATCCTAACCCCACCCCCACCTCCTCCTCACAGGCTCACCGTAGTAACAGACGAAGTTTCAGTTGAAGAGGTAACCTTGAAAATCATGCACACTCACAACCTCGCAGTCACAATCTGTCTTTATGTTGATTTCCACCACACCTCTTTACTAACATGTACTAACATCTTGCTCATCCTGTGTGTTGCCTCCTCTGGCTGTGGAAAAGGAGAGTTGCAACAACACACCTTCTCATCAAGCTTGCTGCCCATCCCTCAGTGTCACTGACATGTTGCATGGAGCCTCTGACAGGTATTAACACCTGAACTTTCCCTTTTGTTACCCGAGTCTTCTCCACCCCACAGTTCCTCCTTTCTCCTTTGTGTTCTGGAGTTCCACTTTCAACCACAAGGGGAAAGCAGAGAGCAACGAACGTTCCTCTTCAGGATATTTTACCTCATTAAGAGAAAAATCTTAATCACTAAATGGCAGAGAGGAAATTTGAGTTTTCAGAAATAATTGCTTAACTATATATTTTCTGTAAAATGTTTATTGTAGTTAATTACAAACCACAATCTATATAAATGAGGTAAAAATACAAATGCAAGAGCAGAGAATGTACTCTTATGGTAAAGCAAAATTGTTTTTGAATATTTTAAAGATAACTTTTTCACATGAAAGAAGTTTATTTATTTATTTACCACTATTATGGCTTAAAAAATCTATTATTCTATTGGGTATTTAAACGTTTTCTTTTCATGATGTTTTGAGCCTATCAGATTCTTCTAGAAGCTAATATTAAGATTAAAAACATCTCAAACTTGAGGGAGAATACATCAAAAGATTCTCAGATGTTCCTTTAACAACGTGAACCAACGACTGTCACATTTAAACTTAGCTGGGATGCATGGAAAAGGAATTCCCTGCTAAAGAAAGAGGGCAAAAAGAAAAAAATGATTCAGAACATCCTTGATACAGCTAAAGCAAAATGGGATGTTATGGAGTCAAATTTGGAATAAAAACAAATCCATCTATTATTAAAAGGATGAATTTTAAATATTTTATAAAACAAAAGGTTTTTTGGGACAGAAGTGTCAATCATTGCATTAAGAAGATCAGAAGTGAGTGATGTCCTTTAACACTATCCAACACATCTGCAGAAGTCATTTTGATTGTTTTTTAGTTTGTTTCTATTTATAGTAATGGAATTAGTTTCTTAATTTAAAAGCAAAGTTTTCAATGACTAAGTTGTGAGAAGAAGGAAGCTCTGTTTTCATGTTCAACAGAACACTGTGTGATCTCACCCCCCCCCTCGCTGTCTCCCACAGGACACAGATTGTGACCAAACTTTTGGATCAGTCTTGTAAAGACATCCACAAAGCTCAGTCAGATAGCTGGAGCAGCGAAGATGATGACGTGTTTGATGCAACATGCCAGGAAGTGTCTTTTTCACAAACAGGTATCTAGGAATTTCCTTTTTACTCCAGGCTTTTTATATTGGAGTGATACATTTTTTTTAAGAATTTTGAGATTGGCCCTCTCTTCAGGTCCACCACTGGTCACGCAAGAAGAGCTGGCCAGCCTGGCACTTATAACACCTGCCAAGACCAGCCAATATTCAGGTTCCAGGGTCAAAGCTCTCATCCAGATTCTACAGCATCAGCTGGACCAGCAAGACCTAGTCAAAGAGTTCATGGTACACACCAAACAATGAGTTCACTTTTTAAAGTCCCACTCTGGTCAACTTTTGAGTTATTGTCAAAGCACCATCATTGGTCTTTTAATTCATGTTTATGCTGTTTTTAGCCCCTAAAAAACCTATGTTGCTTTCTAGAACATAGTTTCTGCAGAGCAGCAGTAGTTCATTAGACATTCACCTCTAAGTTGGGACCTTTGCTGAGGAGTAAGACCACCTTGATTTCCCATCATCTGTTCCTTATTGACAACAATTTGGACAAAGAAATACTATATTATATATGTCCTTCATCATGACAAAAAATGCCACAAGAACATGTTCAAAACACTAAAAAAACAGTTTTCATTGGAGTGGGTCATTAAATTTGCATTCTAACCTACAATCCTCCCTGAAAAAAGATTCACTATTTGATAATCTAACACTAGATCTGTACAACTAAAGCCAGTGTAACTTGAATGTAGCGTGAGAAAAGACCCCAATTAATGGCACTTTTGTTTTTTTGCAGACCTTGGAGCATCTCAAACCTTCTGATGATTGTCTGGTGGGAAAAGCCCCTGAGAACAGAGAAAAGAACCGCTACAGAGACATTCTACCCTGTAAGTCTGCTTGTTTTACGAGAACAGAACGCAAATTAGCCTAATTTCTTATTAGTGAGTCAGATCTATAAACTCATAGATGTATTGGCACTTTATGACTGCTCTGTTAAAGCTGACTCTATGTTCTTGCAGCAGGAAGTTAAGATATTTGTTGTGAGCATTAACTCATCTAGTACTTTATCCTCCCATACAGTGGAAAAAATGAGCAGTAACCACATTGACAGTGCATCTATTTTCCTGTCAGCCAAGTATGTGATGAAGAGGAGCCTTCTCATTTTCCAAGATTTATATCTTTAATGAAATAAGGAGAAAATTACATTATGAGTTGTGCAACAATTAATAACTTTGAGCAAATGCAAAGAGGTTTGGCAACCAGAAAAATCAAACATGTTCAGTTTTTTTTCTCTTTTTTTCTCATTTGAAGCTGAAAAATATAAAATTTAAGGTATATGATTGCTTTGCTCCTTCTTTTCAAAGATGATAAAACACGAGTTCCGCTTGGAGAGAACCAGGACTACATCAATGCGAGCTACATCCGCATGCAAGTCGGAGCGGAGGAGTTCTCCTACATCTCCTGCCAGGGGCCTCTGCCTTCCACGGTGCCAGCCTTCTGGCAAATGATCTGGGAGAATAAATCGGATGTCATCGCCATGATGACCCAGGAGCTGGAACGGGGAAGGATCAAATGTCATAAGTACTGGCCCGAAAAGCAAGATGTGCCTTTGGACACTGGAAAGTACCAACTCTACCTGGAGAACCAACAATACCTGGAATACTTCCACATTAAAGTCATTCGCATTGTGGAGGCAGAGGTGATAAAGCGGTGCACTATTAGCATTTATTAATAAACTGTAAAGTGACTTTCTACGCAAAAGAGGAAATAGATTGTTTTGTCTTTCTAGACGGGTGAAACACACTTTGTTCATCACCTCAAGTTCACACACTGGCCTGACCACGGCGTGCCACACTGCTCTGAAGAGCTTGTGCGCTTCATCCGCTACATGAGAGCGCTGCATCACAGGGGGCCGATCACGGTCCACTGCAGTGCAGGCATTGGGCGCACGGGAGTCCTCATCTGCACTGACATCATCCTGAACCTCATTGAGAAAGACCTGAATGTAGGTGGAAGCTTTTTTTATTTGTTTTTTGTTTTTGTTTTTGTCTTAAAGGGTCTATATCAAGCAAAACCAACTTTTTTGAGCTTTTAAGTACATTGTAATGTTAATTACAAAAACAATCCCAAAGCATCACTTTGCTTTATGCATCTCTGAGCTTTCCTCTAAAACTCAGCTCTCTTAGCACCAGCCCCTCCTAATTCCAGTGGATCCTTACATTGTGACATAAGTAAGTGAGGAACAGCCCCTTCCAGGTAGAGTCTGCGCTGCAAGCACCGCCCCCCCAGGATAACACACACACCCACTTTCTCCGTGGAGCTAGTGGTGATCAGCAAAACGCTTTCATTTTATTTGCACATATGCACATCCATCTTTGCAAAAGTTCAGATCTTGTTTGTTTTTGTGGGCGAATCGCAGACACACTGCCAAGACCGGTTCAAGGATGACGTCATGAAACCCACAAGGTTTCGCACCCACAGGGAGTGAAAGGCGGAGCATCAGAGATGGAGGCGTCATACTCCCGAGAAGGAAACAGACCTCGCGAAAATAACTCATATTTCATAAAAAATGTGTTCTTTAGTGTGCCAAAAGTAATGTATTATCAGATTTATGGATATAGTTTACTCTGAAAGGCTCAGGAAAAGCATTATACAGGCCCTTTGATATAAAAACTAGTTAGGATGACAAAGGATCTTGGCTTCTTCTTGTGAGGATAAAAAATGAAATGCAAGAAAGAAACAGCAAGAAGAAAAATCTGTGTTTGTCTGAGCTCTTAAACAGATCAAGAAAATGGGACTTTGCCTCATAGAAGTTTACCAAATTCATATATATCTTTGTTTTGAATTTTGACAAATCTTAGATTCCTGCCTAAATGTCCCAAACATCTCTGTCTGTCTGTCTTTAGATTAATGTGAGTAACATTGTGAAAGAAATGAGACTTCAGCGACACGGAATGATCCAAACTAAGGTGAGTGCACACAAAAAGGCCAACTCTACATATTCAAATGTTAAATTGAAAACAAACTCCCAAAAGCTTGGCTCTTGTTTTGCTCTCGTTCCAGGAACAGTACCTCTTCTGCTACAAAGTCTGGTTGGAGGTTTTACAGGGAATTTTACAGCTTCAAGGCAACCTGTGGCAGCCAGAAAGCCCTAGGGATCACAAAGTAGTTTAACTGTTACCATCTACATCTCAGCGATGCATTTTCAAACATATAGAAATTCATTTCCTCTTTGACTGATGTTCATTTAGTTGAAAAAAAATGACTCTCCTTTTATTTTCAACGTTCCTTCTTTTTTGGAATATTTTTTTTTTTTTTTTTATCTCTGTACTTAGAGTTGGACCACTGAGATTGTTTTGCCTTTCTATCTTTAGTCAGGATTTTGCCTTTTGTTTGAACATTTTGTGTTTTTGTCTTTTAAATTGGAAACCACAAGAGTTTTATAATCATACTGCATGGAATTCAAAACCTGGTCGTCTTCATGTTGTGTGCTCATCTAAGTGCACAAGTGAAAGATCTTCACACCGAAGGTAGTGTTCCTTTCACACCTTGACGTGTAACATTTGATTATGCAAAATTTTTTTAAGTGCATTTGCACCCTGGAAAAGGGAGAGCTGGCTAAAGAACAAAGAGGATTTTTCCATTCATCATCTGAAGAAGTGAAAAGAATCAAGTGCCTTGGAAAGACCACTTCCTTCACAGCGACCCTGTGAGCGGTCCGAAAGCAAGAAACTGATGTCGGAGCAGCTGATGATGTTAGGACCGAATATCAAACCGTCAGTCCGGTTTGGTTTGATGTGAACTTTCGACCGAACCAAACCAGAGAAGGCGAACGTAATACATTTCAGTTTGCTGTCCAACTATAATGTAAAAGTTTGCTCATTGCCTTTTTCGTTTACTTTGTGTGCTTATTTTATTAAAAAAAGGAAAAAGTTGTAAAATGTTAATCACCATTTTAAAAACCCTGACAGAGAGAAAGGAATGGTTTCACATAACAAATGTTTGATTTACTTCATAAATATTTAAGTTTATCTTCTGGGGAAGAAAATGGACAAAGTTCTAACTTCAAATTTTCACATTTTCTTTTTTAAATGTAAAAAAGAAGTAGTCTGGGTAGAAAGTTAGGTATTATTTGTTATGTGACAACATCTTTTATCGCTACCCCTCAGTTATTTTAATACAAACTCAGCCAAAAATGCAAAAAAAGGATTAAAAACTTATGAGGTTTACAAACTTTCCATTTTGCTACTTTCTATAAAGAGCTACATTTTCAAGTGACAGATCAAATGTAAAGCTGCTGGGATGAACCACAGCTTTGGATGTCACTGCTTGTAAGCTTTGTTAAACAGCTGCTAACAAACACACCAGCTTCTTTATTGCATGTAGACTCAAAAAGTACCAACCTCCCTAGCCTGCAGTTTGACTGACTTACTTGAACATGACAAAAAAAAAAGTGGAACGTGACAATAAATCTCTCTGAAGAGAATGTCAGAATGTAACTAAATCTTTCACAGTGTTGTGGAGCATCTTGGGAAAGACATGCAGTACTGTACCTTGGCCATGCGGGTGGCTGTGCAGAGCCATCAGCGTCCATGTACCATGTATGCGACAACTCTTCACTCAGTTCTGCTTCCCAGCATCAGCCAACACTCTGCTGTGTGCGGATGCTCTGAGATTGTGTTGTTTTTTGCCTCACATCTTGGAAGAAAAAGCACTCATATCTGAACATGCATCTTGTACAGTCAAGAAAGTGCTTATGCAATAGCATTGTGAATTGTATTAATCTTTGATTGCACACCTGCTTCTTAATGCTGAGTTATTGTCTTGTCCTTGTATCAGCCACTATGTAACCGAAAACAAAGAACAATGTAATACCTCTCTCTTTAATTAAAACCTATTCCGAAACTCGTTGTGTTGCACACCACGTTTCAGTCCACACACAAGTTAACAACACAAAAGGAGTGTCGGAGTGGGTTTTCCTGACTCACACAGAGAACATAGAGCTCAATGTGGCCCTAAATCTAATTCCACTGAGCCCCCCCCTCTCCAGTTTTACTGCAGGTATGCTCCCTCTTGGGTTTTACAGCAGGGTAAATAAGCTGGTCTCACAGGGGCCTTTTGTGACAGCATGGAAACCCACTGCACACATAAACTGGATGCTGAGGAAGCCACAGAAGAGATTTACATTCTCTGCTCTTTATGTGCCCCTCTGCCCTTCATCACCACTCCACTCTGAAATTCCCGGTCCCCTTCCCGTCATCCTTCTCGCAGAAGATCTTGTGATCTCTTTAAGTTGCTGCATGAAGATCTATTAACATCTATTCGCACTGACCGGTTCCCATCCGTAGGTATTAATTTTTTCGTTGACTTTCAAAGATAAAGAAAAGAGTATTAAATAGAAACACCAATTACTGTAAACCATGTAGACCTCAGTGTTAGCTGATTTTGCATGAACTTGAACAACGTTTAGAGCAGAATAACCTTCATCACTCAAAGTTTGATTAAGGAAAGCTAAAATAAAAAGAAAGTTGGTGGTAAAGTCATTAACTCAGGGTAAATCAACCAGGGATTGTGATTTAAAAGCAGTAAAAATGAGAACACATGCTTTCAGTAAATCTTCTCGCTCTCTGTTGGGCTCACAGTGTAAGACAGGCATGAGACTGTTTTCTTTTTCTCTTTGTGCTGATTAACAACTAGCAATCCAATTCTGTGCAGCTGTAAATTTCATCTTCATGCACGCCTGCACACCCTTGTCTCACCCGTCCCTTCAGTCCCATTTTCCCTTTGCATTTCTATCTGTCTTCGTATGAGAAAATATCCTTCAAGAATAACAAAACGTCAGTATTTTTGTTAGATGAGACATCACTTTGAGCTTTTTCACTGATACTTTAGCCATGAAAACACTTCTGATATAAACTGCTTTATTTTCTTGAAGATGTTTCACTTCCCGTCCAGAAGCTTCTTTGGTTCTAGTGAGTTGGTGAAGAGTCACGAGGGTTTATTCTCCCAGTTTAAGAGAAGAGCAGAGAATGAAAATCGCTCAATAAAATGAGAGAAAGCTTTACTTTAATTTACACTTTACATTTCTTTGAAATAATTTCCTGTTTTTATTTTGGAGAGGAAAAGTGCATTGAAGAGTAGACGTTCAACCCTATATAACCATTCCGTATTATATTTGATACAAACTTCTATCTTATTAGCATGATCCAAACTTTCTTCAAAAACCCATTGAATACCTGCATATTTCTGCCCTGTCGTGACATCATCATTCCACTAGGGGCAGTAGAAAGGCCTTTCCTGCTAATTTCAAAATAGCTGCTTTCGTGAAATCTCAAAAACACTTTTGGTGCTAGACGTTTTGCTCATTTTCATTTTTTTCAATCCACCGGAACCCTGCGCACTGCTCAAGGGACTCGTTAGTCAAGTTAGTCAAGTAATAAGTGCGCACTCCGTGCATGCCTCTTGCATGCTCTGTGATTGTAGCCTGACTGTAAAAAAAATGAGGAAATTAGACAATCAGAGCGTAGTTTGTGTGGACATCCAATGGTTGCTCACATATCACGTGCACACTCCGTGTGTGTGGCATTTGAGAGCAATCTGTAGAGTCATTACTAATGACTAGAGTGTGGTTTAAAGGCACCAAACGACAGCATTACACATCACAAGAACTCCAAAACACACCTGTACTCCCTGTAAGGCTATGTTGCAACACGTGTTCAAGCGACCCCTTCCAGTGAAAAGTCTAGGTAAGCGTGCGCATAGGTGTGTTTTGGATTTCTGCGTTCAAAACTCTTGTGTTTTTTTGCGTATAGCTACACAAGTGTCCACGACCGTTTTTTAGGCTCTATGCACAAAACGCATTGCCATTGAACTTAGTTGAACCTGGTTGAACTTTGACCAATCGGGGACTTGGATTTGGTAGTAACTCGTGGATGATGTCCCATTTAATTCATGGAAGTGCCAACCATTTGAAAATTGATCATGAAGGAGATAATAATCACAGTTTGGAATTACCTGATACCAAGTTTTTCATATATTGGATAGAGCAGTGAAATAAAAAGCCTGGAGCAAGCTTCACAAGATTTGCTTCGACATTTTTCTCTAAGCCTCTTTAACTTTGGTGCTGACATTTACTACTATGGGGTAGCAGCAATTCAGTGTAAACACATAGCATAAGATGCAGACGCACCAAAAAACCCACAACACCAGTCTGGGTGAGTATGACTGAGGCATTAAGTTACTTATAAAAATGAACATCATAATCAAGATTAGGAATGGCTTCCCTTTTAAACTTATTTGTGTCTGCCCTCTTTTAGAACTGTCTTTGATCATTATATATCAAATTAAAATTTTACTGTCAGAACATTTTTGCTTAATGATGCAGGATGCTGCAAAACTGCAAAGTATAGCAAAAAGGCCTTTTGGAAATTGAAAGGTCTGTGTCGCTGAGTGGCAAGGACAATGTTCTCTGTCAGACTCCCTCCTAAATCACACTCCACATCTGAGCAAGGTTGATTAGCACCTGCTTTCAATTAAAGGGCTTTCTCATCAAAATTTGGTAGAGAGAAAAGCCTCATGCCTCGTCACGTTGAAGATGTTACTGAATTAGAGAGCTATTAAATCAGGGGAGTAGGCGATGCGAGGGGCATCGTTTGTCTTCATTTGAGCAGCCCTTCTCTGATCATCTCCACAGGGGCGTCTAATTGAAAAAGGGCTTCAGAAACGCGTTTGTTGGTGACAATAATAATTTATTACTTTCAGCTTGTGGAGTCCAGGGAGTCATTTGTATTCATTAGTGTATATTCAAATTATGTTTGTGATTAAAATGTGACTTTGACAGGCAGAGAAGCTTCAGACAGGGACAAGCTCTGATGAGCCCTTTGCTCTGGGTCACTGCCTCCCACATTCTCCTCTTCAATATACGAGGCAGAGGAGCCTATTTTGCTTCACCACCATCAATCTGTGTCTGATTCATGTTAAGACGTTAGCTTTGATGACTTCTGCTCAAGCACTTGTTTACGCTCTGAACATTTCAAGTGGAGACCCTTTAGCTGCCAGCTCAAAGCGGGCTGTGGTCAAGAGATTTCAGGCAGTCTAAAGTCTTTATCATTACGGACAAAAACAGGCAAAGCTTTTCTTCAAATGTCAGATGTAGATTTAGTTGACATAAAGGAGGAGGTGGCAGTTAAGTGGGTCAGTGTCATTGCGATAAACATCAACCATGGTAGGTCACTAACTGGGCCGCTCCTCCATTTGCCCGCCTGTCATGAACCACTGAGCCAGAGGAGGCGAAGAAGCTGAGTGCTCATTTTTCTAAGCCAAGTAAGTGACTCTTTGTCAGTGTGTAAAGTGAGGAACTTTACTGGAAGTAAGATGACAAAGGTCATATTTTACAGACCTGACGGGCTGCTGGTGAGGACCTTTCTGGAAAAGGTGACAGAACTGGAACAAAGGCTCATGGACCAAGGCTGTTTTTGTTGAAAATGTCAGAAGTTTCAGGACAGAATGAAACAAATTGAGAAAATCTGGATTTTGGATAGATTTTCTAGGCTTATTTTTGCTTATTTGTCGTAGTTTTATTTTTTATGTGTATCCGTGTGCTGATACTTTTTCATTAGCATAACACAAAGTGTTCACTGCACCTCTTACTGCTCATTCTCAGGTTTACCGCATCCTTTAATAAAGATTGTTTTCAAATTTAGAAAAGAAAGTTTACGTTGACAATTCTATATCATTATTTTCTGTGTGTATTTATGTTTATTCCAATAAATTTTAAAATGTCCGTCAAATTTCTTTTCAGAATTCCTTGGATCCTTCAACTACTGCAAATCATGACGGGGATAAAAGGAAGTAGAGTAATCACAGCAATGAGAATCACTTGAAAGAAGAAAACTTAAACAGAAATTTAAAAAAAAAAAGCAGTCTAAAACAAAACAGAAAATTTGAAAAGGAGATGTTCCAAAATGTTTTTCTTTGTTTGATAAACGCTGTGATTATGCCGTTTTTAGCCAAAATAATAAAAAAAAAACCTGTGTCGTTTTCTAAGATATAGTTTCTGCAGAGCGGCAGTAGCTCATTAGAAATGTATCTCTGAGTTGTGGGCAGGACCATTGGCATTGAGCAACCCCATACCCCCTTCCCATCCCCATGGTAGAGTGGAGCAGAACAGGGAGCTTGTGGCCCACCCAGCGTATTTTCTACGTCCCAGATAACCTCTGATAATAAACAGCATTTTTTCATCTCCTCCTGATTAAAATCAATTTGAATGAAGAAACACTCATAAATGCAATTTTGAGCATAATTATCTTATATTATTTATCATTATTATTATATTATTTATATATAATACAGCATGTCCTCCATCATCAGAAAAATGCCAATAGAAAAAGTTACAAACTCAAAAAACAAAGTTTTCAGGTGAGTGGCTTTTTAATCGTTTATCGTTTCTGTCCATTCAAAGTTAAAAAGAAAACGCTTCAGACTAATCAGCTGTCAAAAGTCGAATATAGAAAGGCAAGAGTGCATTGGATCAGCTACACCTAAGTACGTAGTTCCAATACAAGACACACTGTTTCTACATTTAAATATATAATTTTTAGCATTGTTTGGTGTGTTATTTATAACTTGTTTTGAAGTAAAAAAACACACACAGCAGGGTGGAAAATCCCAAAGTTTCCTTATGACCCTTTGGTGCACTTGACATAAGAGCAGGAGTAACCACTTAAATGAAAGGAGCTTTTCTCTTAAATAGAGGGAAACCTCATACGTACACACGAGTACACATAATGCTTGAATGCATGCTCCTAGGGCCGTTCTGTCACATCATCCACGCACCAGGACTCTGTAAATGTCAGACTGTGGGAGAGAAGGTTTATCTTGGAGCAGCATGATATTTTTACACCTTCCATTACTGCCTCTGTCTCCATCACACACTGGCACACAAACACCTGGTATTTTGGTGAGTCTAAAATCTGCCTTTCTATAAGCAATGACAAAAACGTCAGTGACAGAACATAAGATGAAAGTAAAAAACTTGGTGAAAAAATCTAAGTAGAGATGTGAAATTCATACACGTTTTTATACAATCCTTATTTTCTTGGTCAATTTTGTTTTCAGAACTGAATGAAATCAGTCTCTCACAGATGTACAGCTGTTTCTTTTGATTGTTAAAACTTTTTACATGTTTTAAGACCACAGAAAATGAACACATTTTACATGATCGACTATTAAAAATGAACAGCGCTCCCCAAGAAAAGCATAAGCTAAGGTTGAACGTCTAAAATAAAATAAAGGAGGAGAAATTAAGAGGTCTGACAAATTAAGAGCAACCAAGAATATTTTTATTTTAAGAATAATTTATTTTTGAAAACACTGATTATTTGTAGTTTTCCAAAAGAAGGGATGACATGCAGACATGGCATGCAGTTCCTTTACTAGTCAGCAGGACGAAGCTACGTTCACATTGCCCTCGACAATGTTCACGCATTACTACGTAAGTTTCTACAACAGTTTTTTCAACTATAAATGGCGGACATGTGCTATTGAACAGCAGAAAAGCAACAAGAAGAAGAAGCCCCTTCCTGCTTGTCTAGTGTGAACACCATGGCCTAAACACACGTTTAGCACATTTTTGAACGTACATCCCATGCCCGATCTGTACGTGTCTTCAGTCTAATTCCAGATGGTTTTACAGAAGTCGATACAGCAAGAACAGAAACATAGGTTTCAAACATTTGTGTAGAGTAACCAAAGAAGGCTTCCAATATAGAATGGTGAAGGAAGACTTTGAATTGTGTGCACCATTTTTTTAGGTTAGCAGAAACTCCATGAGAATGACTTGTGGAGCACACGCAGCTAAAAGCTGCTTTAAGGTTGTAATAAGTGAGTTTGATTTCAAATTAAAACCTAAGGTATAATGTTCCTATGCTTTCACAATTTTTTGTCATGATCTGAGACACAAACCATGTTACAAGGAGTCACTCATGAAATATTGTAAAAACAGATGCAGGAAAATTTGTTGTCATTAAGATTTTTCAAACTTGGCACTTTTAATGCATGTGCATTTATAGTTAGATATAATTTTTCTCGATGTAGCCAAGAGATAATAAAAAACAAAAGCATTTTTGCAATGCTTTTGTCTCAGAAATGTGTGAACTAATTGTGAAAGAAATTGCACTATCTCAGTAAGTAAACTTATATAAACTATTCTCTTAAAAAAAATCTTAGGTTAAAGGTGTACAGATATTTGACCCAAAAATGTCAAAAAAATTTATTTTGCACAATGTCAGTTTTATATCTGCACATTTTTTTAGATCAATGAAGCACCCCGAGATTAGTAGCTCAAAATGTATTTCAAACTTATTATGCTAGATGCATAGTAAAAGAGCATCTCAATTTTAATGCACAATTTCAGATTTTTAGCTCAGTTTTTGTAAAGTTATAATTTTGTTTAATATATTGTGTTATACTGACTCAAAGTTTTGAGATGAGCTAAAGCCCCAAGTTTTGGGGGTTTTTTGCAGACAAACTACAGAGGAGTGAAATAAACACTTTTTTTAACTTTTCATGTTAACCTTTATTGTCTTTACATTTCTAGAGAAAAAAAACAAGTTTAAAAATTATCCAACAAGTTTTTTTGGATATCTTTGAGCCAACATGTTAGATTAAACAACTTGACATGAAACCAGACGTAACATGGCGCTGCTGATCTGGCCAGTTAAAGCCAGGCTTGTGTTGTTTGTTTTCTAGCAAATAAAGAGCTGTCTGTTCCGCTGAAATTTAAGTGGCTGGTTGCGATGGGTTGTTTGGAGGGGCTCACAACAATGCCTGTCTCATTCCCTGCTGTTCTTAAACTGCTAATGGCCCCCTAATGTATAAACACCATTCTGCCTGCATTAGTTACACCTTCGTTCATTCTCTGACGCCTGCAGAAACTTGTGTGTGCACACACAAACAAAGGCTCCAGAGGCAGATCTACAAGGCATTAGTCACAGTAGCAGCTCTGCCTGTGGTTGAATTGTAGATTAGGGCCAAGGCCGGAGGGGCTGGGGGCTAAATTTCCTTGCAAAAACAATGCATGTCAAGGAGACCTATCAGATGTTTTATTGAGATGGAACGATGTTCAAAGCAACTGAAAACAAACTGCGGAGAAAAGTTGTGAAGATGAGTAAATTACCAATTAATGTGAATGCTTGTTCTTCAAAAGAAATGAAATGCATGTACTTCTTTATCTTCTTTAAACTTGTTTTTCAAACTAACCTGTAAAAAGTTGCATTTTTTTTGTCATTCTTTTGTGCTGTGTTAGACCACAAGCAGAGGGAAGACAAAAACTGTTTTGACAGTTTAATATCTTCATTCCCCCAACAGGACACCAATGGAACAAATTGTCAAGTTGTTGCAAATATTAAGTTATTAACTTTAACTTACTCTCTAATTTACCTGACAACAATCATGATTTTTGCACTTCAGATCAAAATAACACATTATTTTTTCACTTTAGCCATGTCGCCTATAAATGTGTCTATGCATCTGTGGATGTTTGTTTGTGGTCATTGGCTGTTATCCGCAATCATTTTGGCATTTTCCCACACATAAATAAAATTATGACTTGACAGTCAAAAACACAGATGAATTGATCCCCGCCTCTGCGTGCCTAAAGATCAATCACAGTTCTCTATAAGTCAGCTGAGTCACAACTTTGTGGTTGTCTAGAAAATCCTGAGAAGATTCTTGGGTGGTACATGTGTTAGTTAGAAATAAAATTCTCAAACTTTAATGTTCTTATTGTATTTTCTGTGATTCAAATGTTTTGAAACAAACGTCCTTGCCAATATTCATAAAAAGTTTTATTTTGTGTGCTGTTCCAAATCCAGCTTTTTCTACAGGTAACTGCAAATATATATGGGCATATCGGCTTGACCTTTTTTTTTTAAATAAAGAAATGAATCCCATTTAAAGGTAAAAATGAACTTTCATTTCTCTAGAGCTTCTCTCAGAGGGAGTGGGACCTGTTCCAGACAACCCAATCTTTCACAACTGCTTTAAGACTTCAATGCTTGTTGCAAGGTTTCCTCAGTAAGGCCAGTATTCTCCTTGTGATTTTAGTGTTGCTCCTGTGGTTTCAGGGTGATTGTAATGTATTCCTTTAACAACTTCTGAATAAGGGGGAGCGGTCTGCCTCTTCACGAGGCACATTTTCCACTGATTTAGGAGTTTTCTGCTGTTGAACAAGCAGACTCCAGAGAAAACACTGCATGGAAATTTAAATGAAGGAAACTATTTAGGGGGAATAAAAATAAATGAACAAGTTAATGTTGCAATTTGATCTTTCACTGGGGTAAAAATGTGGCATTTTGGGTGCATGTAAAGCCCTCATATTAACAATTTCATATTTCTTATCACCATAACTTTAAATGGCTTTAAGTTTGTGTCACATGAATATATCCTGTAACTCTTACTTTAAACACACACAGGAGCTATACATTAATAATAAATGTAACATGAGGTAATATTTCAATTGGAGTCAAGATGAAGAAAAAATAATAAAAATCAACATAATACCTATTTATTTATCTTCTATCTATGATTCATGGTTGCTGAGTTTGGTTCCAGCTCTTTCAGTACAAAAGCGGGGTACACCCTGGACGCACAGAGCTAGACATTCACATACACTCACACTTTAGGGATCATTTAAAGTCACCAATCAACCTATCAAAATGTTATTATACTCTTTCTTAGTTGCGCCGATGAAAGTCTATCAAAGCAATGCTACCATCAGAGGTGTCTAAAAAGTTTATTTAAGACCAACTGTAATGAAAATTGGGATTTTGGCGTCTTTATCATGTTCCTGTGGGATTTTTTGGATGTTACAAAGCCATATATTAAGAAGATTATTATTTATTTGTTTTGGCTAAAAACAGAAAATAGATCAAAAGATGATCGGACTGGGTTTTTAAAAAAGTTCGATTTGCCTCAAAATTCTCTCAAAATGTACCAGGGTAGGGGTGTAGCAATTATTTGATGACTCGATTTATTCTCCTACAATCCAAACAGATTGCAAGAAATACAAGGAATCTGGAAAACGTCACCTGCACTGTTCAGTTCCAGGTATTTATCTCTGAGTCACACTGGTTGAATGTTTGGTTAAAGATGTCCTGGATTGATCTTAGGTCAGTGAATCGAATCAGATCGTTCAAAATGAATCAATACTGTCTTTGAATAGTATCGGCAATTGAAACATTGTTAAAATGAATTGTACCCCTAACCACAAGTATCTCAGAAGTGTTTCAAATGTCAAAATTTGCTGTTTTCAAGGGACAAATGCAATCAAAATGTGTTGTGTTTTCTTTTTACTAATTTAGCAAAAAAAGGAAACAACTAGACATGTCATGATAGAAAAGGCGCACCTGCTGCATGAAGTCATGCTCACGCCTGACGGCCATTCGCTTCCTGTTTAAGGCTTTGCATTAAGTTATAACATCGTTATGATTCCACAATACCTCCATAGAAGGCGGCATCATCAATCTTGGCCTGTCTTTGAACAAACTCCTGGCATTTGACAGCTCTTTCTTCTTCCAGCTCGGGCCTCCTGTAGGAGTTTATTATTCTTTGTCCTCTCACATGGTGTATGCTCTTTTATCTTTAAACCAAAGCCTTTTTTAAAACGAGTCAAACATTTGACACAGACGTTTAGTTTATTTGCCTTTCTTTTTAGATGTTAACACATCCACACGTTCACAGAAGTCTGTCAAAAGTCTTCCTTTATTCTTTTTTTCTTCTGTCACAAGCAAAGGTTTATTAAATTTTATTTTTCCTCCTGCTGTCTTGAATCTTGCAGCTCTGGTTCTGCTTGTCTGGGCTAAATCAGTGCCGGGGAATTTTGCTCTTTCTTCTGCATCCAAACCATGTTGGGGCGATAGTGGAAAGTAGCAGCGGAACATGTCACTGGCTGCCATCTCAAAACTTCTGTATTCTCTTAGGCCTCTCCTTTCCCAGCTGCTCTCCCCTGAAGCACTGTGGGTGTTTTAGAGCATTCTCAGCAGGTTTCCCTGAATCACAAAGCCCTCTTCTTCCATAGTCTGAGGCTACCAGCTGGTGAGAGTGGGCAAAGTGCTTATGAGTGTTTTCAGAGAGGTAGAAATGTTCCTGTTTAAAAAACAAAAAAAGACTTCAGCCTCTCCTCTCTCCACTGCTGACCTAATCACACACCAAATTGGAAGAAGACATGAAAGACTTGGTTCTTGAAGAAAAATAAATCAACAAGCTGGTTTTATTAGAGCCAACACAGCGCGATTTTTTTTATCTTCCCAGCAGGCGAGCTAGCGAGGCTGATAAAGCTTCTCCAGTCAGAAGCAGCCTCAAAGAAGAAAAAAATATAGACAACACAAAGAGCAAATGAAGGGCTTTTGAAAAGTCTTTTAAGAATCGAAATTAACAGTGGGTTATGTGGTGTGGAAAATGACAAAAAGCAGCAAAAACAAAACCGCTGAACTACATCAGCTTTCAGGAGCTGTGGGCAGATCAGCCTTTCAGCAGAGGAATTTGTGGTTCTAAAGACCCACTCATCAACACCAGAACAAGTCTCAGCCTGAAGACCAGAACTGAAACCACAATTGTTTGAGGTTGAAAATAAGGAGGCAAGTTTGTCATTTTTTCAAGGCCAAATAATTGGATGCTGCTCACCCCAAGGAACTGGCTCAGCTGCACTCTGTGAAGGAAAAAAAATGACAGCTGGGTGATCAGCATCAACCTCTAATTCAGTCCAAGTCCCAAAGAGGCACCAGTGGCCACAAAGATCTGCATCTGTGAGCTGTCATCTTTCTTAAAGTGCCACTTCCTTCCTGCCAGAGCTCCTGCCACCACAAGGTTTCAGAACGAGACACTGGACTGTTCATCCCCGACCCGTGTCTTTCTTTACAAGAAAACTTGACAGAGCTTGGGCTGCTTGAGATGAAGCTTCAGCCAGACTGACAGCAAGATACATTTTTCTAAGGAATCCTTTCACTTCAAGAGAAACCATTGATTTTTTACACTGTGAGTCGATGAAAGGCGTATTATTTCCTCCAAACCTCCACACATATACTTGAAACTGACGTCTCTTTAATCTGTAACTTTATCTAAGAGGTCTGTTGAGGCTATAATAAGGTTAAAAATGTTAAAAAAGGAGATCTCGAAAGTGTATCTTTGATCTTTGGATCTTTGATCCAAGGTTTTTTCATTTGTTAAATGAATAAAATTAATTGATTGATATATTTTTTTCCAAACGATTTCAAAAAGCAATGGAAAAAAATACAATAAAATAAAATAACAAAAAATACATAGAAATATCAAATCTATTTGAGATACTAATTCATAAATCAATTAAAAATAAATGTAAAAAATATGCTTTCTTCTTTGCATTTTAACTGATCCTAATTATAAATAGACATAATTGCATTTATACATGCATCACACACGTCACACTAGCGGTTGATTACTCAAATCAAATTTGATGAATTACTTGAAAGGGAGTGGAAGAAGCGAGTTTATATAATCCCATCCCAATTATGTTTAACTCAAGTATTTTTTTTACATATGCAGTTGCCATAATCATTGGAATCGATTGGATTAGAACTGATTTATTCAAATAATCAAAGATTATTATTATTTTTAATACATATTTATCATATTCTCATTTGTTATCGACTAATATTAGGCTGCTTTAGAACATCACAAACAGTTTCAGTTAAGCAAACAGAGGATGACTCAATCAAGTGGATTTGGATGAATAACAAATTTAAAAATATAAGAATTTCACAAGATGTGCTTCCATGGCTGAATAATGCAACCAGTCTTTTGAGTCTGGCGGCATTCAAAAGCGCTTCAGAAAGGATCCTGCTTAGGTTTCAGTTTTCATTTACCCAAACTGTGATTATTCTTTTGAATTTCACCCCATCGAAACTGCACTCAGACCTCCAGGCACCAGTGCAATCCTCTGGGTTTTTGATTAGCATTCAGGATTTATATAAGTATGTCTGAAGCGACCCAGATTGAACAAAATTCTAAAACGCAGCGATCCCTCTCTGGCTCCTTAATAAAAAAAAATATCACTGAAAATCTAGCGATCTTAATGAAATAAATAAATTGAACAAGAGACAAATGTTGGATTCTTCTTCTGGTGTTTGAAGTGAGGTAGTCAAAGGCAGGTCAAATGCAGAACTTTTATTTTTAAAGACCCCATACCATGAAAAACCAACTTTTTGAGCTTTTAAGTGTATTATACTGTTTATTCCTCATCATAAAAAACCTCAAAGCGGTATTTTGATCTGTTCACGAATTTCTGAAAAATCCTCTAAAAACCTGTGCTCTCTGCGGCTACCCCTCCCCTACCCACGAAACGAGCAGGTTCTCACGAGCTGACGTCCTCGATTGAGGACAGCCTATTTAAGAAGAGTCTGCGCTGCCAGCACCGCCTCCACGGCTAACACACATATACATTTTCTATGCGGGGCTAGCGGTGATCTGTGAAACGCTTTCATTTCATATGCCCTATATGCATATCCATCTTTGCAAAAAGTTCAGATGTTGTTTGTTTGCATGCGTGGACACGCGCAGGAATGCTGAGGCTGGCTTTAAGATGACGTCGTGAAATGGGCGGGACCGACAAGGAGCGAAAGGCGGTGCCTTTATCGGCTTTGGTGCGGCTGCAGAGCGGTCCAGCTACGGTCGGTAACTCACACTGACTACGGATTGCTTGAGGTCCTGCGACATGCAGACTCTGCTGCAAACCTCATGGACCTCTGAACTCATATAGGTTCTCGCGAGAACCCGCCATTTAATTATGATGTCATATTAAACAAACCCTCATTCCACCATGATTTTGGAGGATATTCACAACACTTCTTTTTCTGCGTGACTCGCCTGCAAACAATGGATTTACAAATGTGGGCAAACTTTTCTTAACTTTTTAGTCTGAATGGGAATGTCCACATTACACAAAGTCACCATGAAGTCCAAACAAGCCTGAGATATCTCAGCTCTGTCCTTTTTGTCATTATCCTTAT
Organism: Adrianichthys oophorus; assembly: GCA_036245035.1. NCBI lineage: Eukaryota > Metazoa > Chordata > Actinopteri > Beloniformes > Adrianichthyidae > Adrianichthys > Adrianichthys oophorus. The sequence continues at coordinate 10,913,057 of BSAI01000096.1, read as the reverse complement.
CAAAAGAATGTGTTGTATCAAAAAGGATGGGGCAGTTCTGGATCTCTGTGATCAGCCTCTCGTCGTCCATGGTGTTATATGGCCGAAATTACGTTCTACCTCACACTTTGAGCCCCCCGCGTCAGCAGAAACGACATAATGTTTACAACACGGTGAAAACAGATAGTACAGCGAAAAATAGGTTTTATTTTGAAAAATGCCCCAACTTCACAATAAAGTGCTGTGGTACAGCTCCTGCATCTGGCAAAAATTGAATCCAACAAAATGGATATGGAGCGCCATAGAGGCCGGACCGGGATGCAGTGTGAGTGCCTCTCGCGCTTTTCATGTTACCTAAAGACTCCGGCGTCCGCACCGCAGCTGGACCGGAGCCAGACCGCATCCAGTGTGAGCCCAGGGTTAGAGATCCAGTCTTTTTAATTCCAAATATGAAAAGAGTCCACAAAAATAACACATATTTAATAAATAATGTGTTTTTTAGTGTTCCAAAGGTAATATATGCTCATATATATGGATATAGTTTACTCTGAAAGGCTTTGGTTTCCTTGTCAGAGTTGACATCAGGCTCAAAACTGTACGGCTGGAAGCTCGCCATTTTTGTTCAAGCGGTAATATTAGGTTGGGGGTGTGAGGGGCTGTAAGCTAGCAAGAGAGTTGGGTGACAGGACCAGAGTCGGAGTTGCTCCGCCCCCAATGTAGAAGCGAATTTCTTATGAACTCTTGCTCCTCTACAGAATCTATGTAATAGAAAATGACACCGTTTTTTTTATTTTGGCAAAAATGTCATAATCATAATTAAAATACCACTGGGACCGCTCTTACAATAGATCTAAAGATGATCGGAGCAGAGTGGGACTTTGGATAAGTGTCCATCAGGTTAAAACCCCAAAACCCATACAAAGGTCTTTCTGTCATCATAAAAAGCTAAATAGGGGTGAACAAAACTCTAAAAGTCGACCAGGCATCTCTTCCCTTCATGGATCCAGAACTCCAGTATGCTGTGGCTCCTGGCCAGTGAGCTATAAAGAGAGATGCAATAATCTGGCAGTGGTGGAGGTGCAGTGTGAAGAGAGCATTGTCTCTGATTAAACTGTGTCTAGTGATGATGCCCGATCTTTGATCCCTGGCCCAGCTCCAGACTGAGCATACTGCTCCTGTCTCCCCACTAACCATCTTCTCTCTACCTCCTCCCTACTGTGCAGGAGGGGTTTCCAGGAGCAGCTTTGATCAGTGTCTGCCTGTCATTCAGCATTAGTCACCCCAGGGTAGGAGAGTCCTCTTTGGGTCAGGGATGGACCGGAGAAGTGTTGAATGGAAGAGCCCATGGCTGCGGAACAATCAGCTCTGTGTGGTGCAGCAGGCGCCTGAGTGTTAGCGGACATACCGCCGCATGTCTCGCCCCTGCCACTGTCATGAACCAATCTGCACTCCCCTTACAGCTTCATCTCCCTAATATATGGCCCCACACCTCTGCGGATGAGATCATAGCTACTCCTGACACTTACACACACAGTCATATAGGTATGATTTAAGGAATTTTTAATGAGTTTTCCAGGACAAACTCTCACAGGAATAATGAGGGAGTGCAATTATACTAACTACATTCAGAGGGGAAAACATTTCCAAAAATTAGCTTATTTCCCCTTTCCCCTTATTTCCCTGCACTCAGATTGTTGTTCTTGCTCAGGACCCAGAATGTGTCCAAAGGTGATGTCACACACCGTTCGGACCTATTACGTGTCGATAACTCTTTTCAGAGGCAGGCAGGAGACAGAGGGAATGCAGACAAACTGCACCATGAAAAAAACAAATTACATTGAAATCACTCTGTGATGTCTAAAGTGTGTCTAAATATTTTGGTGCTTTTGGATGATGTGAATTTTACACAAGTTTATGAAGTTAGTACTTTTTCCTGAAATTGTCAGCAAAAAAAAGACAAATACAAATGTTTGATCATTATCATGCCATGCTGTATTTTCTCTCTTGGTTGACTCAGGAATCTTTCATCCAATGAGGTGGAAATACCAACTACGAGATCATCAATCAGTCTGAAAACATGAATTCAGGAATGTCTACATACACAATGAGTTTAAGATACATTTGAGTCAATGCAGTAAATGTATCGCAAAGTATTGCAGGGATAATTTAAGCTTGTAACGTACAGGTGATGCTGTCGTACGGTGCTCTTACACCACACTCTAGTTTTATCCCAAATTTTAAAAAAGGCGTTAAGACAGGATTTTTTTTTCATACATATTATGTATTAAATTTTAACAACTTCCTTTTAGGTTTTATGACCCAGTGTTTCCTTTTGGGGATCCTTTGTGCCAGTGGTTGCTGGTTCTGTCTGGGGTCGTTGCCACGGTTGTCGCCCATTGTGGGGCCGTTTGGGGTCCGACTTTGCAACCTCACAGCTGTGGAATGGACCCCATTGCTGTCCCGGTCTGGGTGGGCACTGTGGCGATGTGGTATGGGGCTCCAGGTTTGAAGAGATTCCCAATATACTGCTTCCTCACAGCAGAGCCAAGACTGAAGTTTCTTTCAGAATTTATTTTTATAAGTATTCATTGTTTGTGGGGTCATTGCTTGTGTGTGTTAATAGAGGGAAGGGGTGGATCAAGGGTGGATTGGGTTTCTTTCTTTTTATTGATTTATTAATTTATTGTCTGTTGTTGTTTTTAATTGTAAAGCGCCTCGAGTTGCACAAACAACTCGAAACAAAGTTTGAAGTTGTTGGTAAGGTGCCAACACTGGCTCACTTCTGATGGCGCACAAATGCACTTGCACAAGGTGTGCACGTGATCCGTAAATGCCTGTGTGATACTGAAACAAACTACGCTCTAGGAGATTTTTGCACAACTTTATTGTGATCTATGGTTTAATAAGATTGAAATGGCAATTTGGACAACAATTTGACTGTAGAAAGACGTTACACTTTTTCTGACTAGCATTTCGGTAGATGTGATTTGCTGACACTTCTGCTGTTACCACGTAATATTTTTCAATCTCTCTGTTTTATGTTGCAGTTCATGCCAGTGAAGGTAAACCTGACAAAAAAGGGCATAATGTATGGACAACAGGCACACATTGGGCCCTTTAGGGTGCTTGAGCATTAGCCCTTTTTTGCCTCAAATTAAAAAGTGCCCTCGTCCTTTCTGCTTTTTTTTAGCTTTTATTTTTATTAACATTAAAACATTCCTGTTACATTTACAAGAAATATAACCCTCGATATAAAAAAATCCCCCAAGCACGGCGCATCAAGTCAGTACAGAGCAGATTGAGCGGGGGCAGGAAGTTGGGTAGCCTACTAACCACAAAATAAAACATTGGATGGAATTTCAAAATAAATTAACCATATTTATCGTGAGTTCACAGCTTCCTCTCTGCGGATCTGAAACTAAATGTTAAATGTAATATTTTCTGATTAGAATTTCCTTCTTTAAATTCTATATAATTTAGTTTCACAATCTTTTGTTTTAAAATCTTTCCAATCACAACAAAAATGTGTGCATCTGATCAGATGCAAAAGGGAGTTTAGCTGGCTGTGAATCCTAAAACAAGAGTCACATTGAATGCAGCATGCCAAGGTGATGTAGGAGCCAAAGCAGGAAACTGGGCTTGGTAGCAGAAATGTAAACATTTAATTAACAAACTTCAACAGGACAAAAAAACGACAGAGAAACAAAAAGGGGATGAATGTCAGATGACCTGACAATGTACAACTGAAAACCAAACCCTTCTAAACACTTAACAGTTAACGGAAATATAAACAGCTGCAGAAGATCAATATGAACCTGAAGTGATTGACAGGAGACAGGACATGACCAAAAACACCACAGAAAAAGCTAACTAAACCACAAAATCCTCACAACAAAAGTATAACATTCAATTTAATTAATAATTTCAGCATTCCGGGGATAAAAGTTGTAGGAAATCTGTGTTTAAAAGATTACCATCTGTATTAAATGTGATTGATGTACATTATGTCTGCACAATGTCAAAATAAAGAACCTCCAGTTTTTTATTGCTTTAGATGACTTCTAAGACCATGATAAAGTGAATGAACTCATGTTAACAGTTGTATCATTTTCACCTACACAGGTCTCATTGCTGAGTAGTTCTCCATAAGTACTTTATTTTAAAATTTTACTCAATTTCCATATTGTTTAAAGAACAAAAAAAAAAAAAAAAGATTTTTGCTGTCCTTTTCCGACTTTGAGCCCATGCCCCTCTGAAATCCTGTGCACGGCCCAGATGGACAAAGACATTTAAACTTCAAAGTTCACAGAAGAAGAACCGGAAAAATAAACTCCATGTAATAAAGAACTCCAACTTAATCTTTTACCCAGATTTTAATTGATGTTTCCATAGCACACAGAAGTGCAAATAATCTATTAAAAACCGTTCTCGTACCGCCAATATGCTAAAAAGAAAATAAACAATGACTGAGTGAAGCCTGAAGGTTGATTTTGTTTATAAGACAAAAGATCTTTCTCTTGTGCTCACTCAATATGGGTTCTTGCTAGATTACTGATTGCTGCTCTGGTTATAACCTTACAGCAAGCCTGTGAAGTCGGACACACTGTATGTTTAGTCTGCGGGCTGCCCTTCCTCTAACACCAGCAGAGACAATACATCCCTTAGAATAAAATGTTTTTTCTTCTGTCAGCGGTTACTAGAATCATGAAATTTCAACCTGATTCAACACGACTTGGAAATAGAAAAACATCTTTCTTCTTTTTTTTTTACCCCATTCTCATCTTTCAATAATCAGTCAGTAGCACTGCTGGCCTTTTTCACTTCCTAAAACCTGCTAACATGACCTCACTGAAGTAATAATTACTCTCAGCGAGAGCTCAAAGCACAGGAGGAGGCTTGAACTTCCACGACTGGGAGGTACAAATCACAGTTTCTGCTTTTCAAGGAAGCCAAAACTATTAGGAAATATCATCCTCCTCTTTAATAAATGAAGGAGGCAGAAGCAAATTACACAGATTGTCAGAGGGACTAATATGTCAAGTTGTGTAGTTAAAAAAAAAAAAAGACTTAAACAAATATATGAAAAATCAGCTTTTTTTAGAGCTTGGATCTTCACACTTTGTCTTTTGAGGAACATTCAAGTCACCTGAATAAAAGTCAGCTCAACAAAAATAAAATAACTCTCAGCAGGAAGAAATCACACTTTCAAAATAAAGCATTTAAGCTGATTGCATCTACTCAAAAAATAAGTTAGTAAAATTTAACCATTGGGTTTTAAAGTAGAAATAAATTACATAAAAAGCTCATTCCATTCAAATTTTGATCTTTTGTAAAAGCGGTTTTTGAATTATGATTATGCAACTTTTGCCAAAATCAAACAACTTGTATTGTTTTCTGGGACATAGTTTCTGCATGGCATTAGAAATTTGTCTTTGAGTTGTAGAAGAACGGTTGGCATGGAGTAAGCCTGCCTCTACTTCCTGACATCCAATTGCTTAAACTCTATCGCAGCAATCCAGCCGTACAGTTTTGAGCCAGATGCCAGCTCAGATTAGGAAAACAAATTCATACATGGATAGGCCTCTACAAGTGGATGCATCGGAATAGAGCAGAGCAGGGAGCTTATTGCTTGCCGTAGTAATTTCTACATCATTGCTACAAGCTTTATCCAAAGCCTTTTTTTTGGGTACTCCTAATTTACGACAATTTGAATAAAGAAGTACTCAGAAATGCAATTTTAGGCTTAACTTTCCTAATATATGTCCTTCATCAGGAGAAAAATGCTAAAAGAAGATATTAAAAACACGACTTTCATTGGAGTGACTGAATAAAGTGTGAGGAAGTAACAATATTTCTATTTGCATTGGAGCCAGAATACACACATCCACATTCCTTAGTGTTTTCTCTCAATATTATGAAACATGTCGTACTCCCCAAAAGCCTTGAACCTAACCTGAAAATTAGAATAACCTGTGTGCTTAGGCTGAACATTCCTGTCTTTGTTGGTCGTCTACCAAAGGCACTGCAACCTGGGCCTCATTGTGAAATCCTAATAATTAAAGGATTTAGTCAATCAATCTCCTGGAGTAATTTACTCCATCCTGACTGCAGCCCAATGGGGTTTCAAGGAAGCCTGCAGAGGTGAAGGTCAGGGCGCTATGAGATGCCTTCAGGAAGTAGCAGCACACAGTGCTGCCTGTAAAGAATATAAGGGGTGTCAGAGTTGATACAACCCCCCCAGATCACACTCAGAGCCACACCTCTAACATATTTTACATTTACACTAACACATTTTCCTTTTTTCTCTAAATAAAGTCTGATTAAGGTTAAACAAAGTAATTATTTCTAAAAGAAACACCTTAAATGTGCCACTTAAAGGCTGAGTTTCTGTGTAAACATTAAGAACAGTATATTAAATGGAAATTGTGGAGACGGAAGAACAAATATTCCAACACTAGAGTCTAAAACAGATTCTTTATGTCGGCACGGCTCATGAGAAGGGAAGCAGAGAACATTGACATCAGTCAATGAAACAACATTTTCATTTAGGTTCCTCCTCAATACCAAAAGACAACATATGCTTTTAGAAAGAATTTTTTGAAGTTTCATTTTAGAGGAGAAACAAAAATAATCAAATACAAAATTATTTATGTAGACAAATTCAGAGCAGAAAGAGAAATATTTACATAGCTCTGAGTCGATCGGTCAGTAGTTTGAAGTGTCAGAATAGTTGAAGTGAGGGGGGGGGAACAGCCAGCTCTTTGTTTGTGGACAGAATGGTGCTCTCCGTGGGGTCACTGCAGGGGGACCAACATCACAGATACAAGGACACACACAAAAACACAAAAACATGTGCACACACAGACACACCAAAACTATAACATTCCTCTTCTTCTATTAATGTTTTATTAACCATGTGAATGGGTCACAGAGTTACATCCCCTTAACATAACTGCATTCTCCATAGTCACACACACTCCAGCTCTTTCTCACGCTCAAACCCAGCAGAGGGGCCACATGCAGGACCGCTGGTCATTCAGAACTCTCCAACCTGAGTCAGAACCAATGCTAGGAACTCAACAGCCCTATTGTTTTCATGGACCATTTCATTTCATATCTGCAAACTAAATTGTCCAGAAGCATCTCTGTTTGAAATTAGATATATATAGCATTACGTGCAATAAAGCTAGTGTGAATGTTGTAAGCTGAATCTTGCTGCTGAAGATGCTCGAGCTAATAGCTGAAAAAGCTGAAACTGATAGCTTGCTAAAATATGAGTTAAACTGGAAAAATGTATAAATTTTAAACAAAATAGTTAACATAATGCTAAAATATTAGGAAGCATTTGCTGGTTTACCCCTGCAATACAACACCTTTACTTTGAGTATCAAGCAAGGAGGCACTGGGTCCCATTTTTAGAATATTTGGAATGACTCGGCCTGGATTTGAACTCAACTTTCCGGTTTCAGTGTGAACACTCCTGCACAGGGCCACTGAGCTGGTCTTAAAAGCAAACTGCGAAAACGAGATATTATCTTTGAAAGGGTCAGAAGAGCTTTGGAATCGATCCTACAGTGTGTTTGTGGGCTTGCGTCTGTGTGAAAGAGTTCTGCAGTCGCCATGGAAACGGCTCCTTTCGCAGCCAGAAGAAGAGAAGGAGGGCGGCATAAGCTTTCTCTTTGAAATGCTCATATCTTTTAAACCATTTATCTCTAAGTAAAAATGAAATCCAGAAATCCAGTGATGATGGACTACAACTAGTGGGATTTTCATGTTTTTATGACCAGGCATCCACCTGTAATGGAAAGTTAAAAACAAGAAGTAGACAGGAAGGTTCTCCAAAAAATATGTATTATGGTCAGTGAGAGAAATGTTCATCCATCCGTTTTGATGATATTTGGAGCCACTGTGAGAAAAACACATATCAAAGTTGATATGTATTTGATATGTATGATATGATATGTATTGTCTGACTTTCAGACAATACCACCAGAAAAATCCAATCGACGTTGAACTGCGATGTCTCAAAAACCGTAAAGATTTTAAAAAGAAAAATACAAGTTCAAGAACCCAAAGTCTGCTGAGTAGTTTAAACAATAAATGGTTTCTGTCTGTAAAAGTCTTGAGTTCTATTGTTTTGAAGAGCTAAAAGTTTTTAGTTAAAAAAGGGCCATTTGAAAATTCCGTAAATCATTTTTAATGGAGTTAAAGCAGCGGTGGTTAGCTGAATAGTTTACAAAGTTGAAGAGTTATGACGTTGAAACTTTCGAGCAAACAACTCCTAAAACAGCTGAATATTTTGATAGCTGAAGGAGCTGAATAGGCCAAAGAGTGTATGGAAGAAAAATGGATCACTATGTTACGCAGTAAATGAAACACACAATAAAATCAAAACTGGTTCTGGACCACAAATCGCTCTCCTATCTACTGATTTGACCGTTTTTCTCTTATCGCATCAAATTTTGGGGTAATAGATCATCTATAGTCACTTTCTATGCTAAAAAGAGACCAATACAAATTATTAACAAAGTCACTTACCTTGATCAAACAAACAGCTTATTTATACAGTCAAAAGAGCTCAAATATTGTATTTTGGTGGACAGCTATCCAGCTCAAATAATAGTTAAAGCAGAAATAGATTATTACTGAAAAATATGCCAAAGTTTATAATTTTATATAATATAATATCAGGTAAAAAATTATTACAGACAAGCAAAAATACGGTTTTGTGTATCCAAATGTGGAGCAAGGCTGTGGAACACAACCAGTTTAAACTTAAAAACAATGTCCAAGCATAAAGGAGTTTAAAAATATAGCAACAGGATTTTTGTTACATATCTAGATATGCAAAGCATGAATAAACTGGGATCCATTGGGGTTTTCCCAAGTTTTTGTTTCTCCAGGTTTATCTTTGCATTTGAAAGAAAATGACTTGTAACTGATCAATAATGTGAATCTAAAGAACATTCTCTAAACTACAGTGATTCTATGATTTGTACCAAACTTACTGTAAAATCAACTAAGAGGTTTATTGAGGCAGAAATTCATAAACGCTTCATGTTTTGGTGATCCTACCCACAGGTAAAGATTGTCAGAAAACAAATTGCTAATGCTCAACCACACACTGGGATCTTTCAGAGCTGCCCTGTCGTGCAGCAAGGACTGCATCTCTTTCCAGAGCTTCACTAAAAACACACACAGACACTTTATTGCTCAAACTCTTCCACACCCTCAGTGAGATTAGAAAAGAGCTCCTGTTTGGTTTGGACAGCCTACAAGGGGACCTCCATGTTAAACAAACTCAAACACAGTGTGGCCCTGTGACACAGTCGGATACAGCAGTTTTACAGTTCAGTGCTACGGTGAGGATCAGTCAGCACTATCATCTGTATTGATCTCTTCGGCTTTCAATCATTAAACAATGTGTCCATTTAATGCTACTCAGCAGCACTCACAAGTTGTCTTTTCTTTGCATCTGTAAAAGGCTGGAAGTTAGAGTGGCTAATTGAAATTGTGTCTAAACCTTTTTTGTTTAAAGACCCACTCCTATAGAAATTCTGGGTGTTTTTGGAGGACATATATAAAGAAAATTAGGATTAAAACTGCAATTCTGAATATTCCTTTATTTAAATTGTTGTGAATCAGGAGCCGACAAAAGAATGCCGTTTGAAAAAGCTTGTAATTGCTACGTAAAATCTACAATTGGCGGGCCACAAGCTCCCTGCTCCGCTCCATTCCGATACCATACGTATCCATGTACGTCTTTGTTTTCCGCGTTCGAGCTGGCATCTGGTATTAAATCGATCGGGATCGATTTTCGGCTAACTTTGCTTGTTCTGCTCTCTAAAAATACATCCTATCACAACCTTGCTCCTATCAAGTCGGGTCTATTACAATTGGCTGAAGGTGAACTACAGTGAGGGGTGTGTGTTGTGTGCACTAAGGATATGATAACCCTTTTTCACAACATTTTAATGATGCCTGAATAAAATAATATGACACTTGTTTTAGAGAAAACTGTCTAAAAGACACTAAATGAATGTTTGGAGCTGTTATGAGATTTTGGCTTTATTGCTTAAAGAAAAGGTGCCAGTAGGAAAAAAAAAAAAAGATTTTCTCTGTTTCTCTGTAGTTATAAATATATAAGTCGTCTTTATTTTAATATCTAAATGATATTTTTCCTGCCCATTTCATTAAAAAGCAATAAAACAAGACGAAAATAGCTCCAAGTGGGTCAACTTCAGTTTAGAATTTTATTACAAATGTATTCTTGACTTTTGCCATCAGGATTAATGTTCTAATCTCCTAATCCAGTTCTACACTAAAAGCCTCTTCACAAAAAGAGTGAAAGTGTATTTTGAAGATGGAATGATCTTCAGTGTCTGAATCAGGAATATGTGTGTCTCTAAGTCCAGAATCAACAGCCTCCAAACAGTAGATGGGATGAGGGCAGGGGGGAATCCACAAATCTTTTTTTATCGTTCTTTTTTCTTGATGTATCTTAAATAGAAACACTAAAGTTGCATTCAAATGACATTTATTCATAACATGCCTGCTAAACCATCTTAAATCAGATGCTACATTCCTGAAAAAAAGGATGAGCAGAAAAGCATCATTTGTGATAATGCCCAACAGTAATCCCACATTAGCCCACATTTCAAGGGTTAGAGATCAATTTCATGTTAAGACTGCTCAGATTTATTTGAAACATTCTCACCGATGTGACAATCACAATTATCTTGACTTCAATTTGCAGAAAAAAATCAGAATTTCTTCTCCAGATCCAAATTTGTTCAGAAATAGATTTTAGATGGTGATTTTTTTTTTTCCAGGACACCTGGTTAATGTTGTCTTTAACCCTTTACCAAGGGGTACAGGTTGGACACTATTTCTTCTTCTATGTTTTTGCTTTAATTTTTACATTTTTACTTTTTTGGGCCATTGTTTACGCTCCCACCCACAAAAAAAAAACAAAAAATTGTCAAATTAACTTTAAAAGCCCAGAATACAATTGGGTATTGGACATATTGGGATATTTATCACATCATGATATGTCTGGTGTATCAAATCGCCAGACTCTTGCCTACACGGCCCTAGTTTTAACTGTTACACTTTCCAAAAAATAAAAACATTTTATTGATCAAATCCAGGTCATTCATGTTTTTTAATTTAGAAAATTGTCATTCTAAAGCTTTAAATGCGAATCATCATAATTTTTCAACAGAACATTAGTCAGTAATGGTAGACAAGTGTACTTTTTTATCCACGAGAAATAAAACGTGTGGTGTTATTGTAGAACCAAGGTCAAGTGCGCACAAACACACCAAAAACGTACACACAGAGTTTTAAATGCAACTTTAGAGTAGCCCAGATTTAAGACCTGTCGCTGGGGTGGAACATAGTGAAAGGGAGTATCCTGTGGGGCCCTTGGGGGCCAGAAAGGTACTAAGTAGCTTTCTCTGTGTGTGTGAGCACGTGTAAGTCCATTGCACATGTCAGTGTATGTGTATGTGGCGGCAGAGAGTGACCTGAGAGGCCCAACCAGTTACAGCCTCTCTGCTGGAGACCACCAGTTTCACAAAACAAGCATTGTTGGTACAGAACTCTGCAGACAGCTGAGACATGCATTTGGACAAACACGCACAAACACGCAAAAATGCAGGTGCACACAACAGACAAAACCAACACATTCAAAACCAACAGAGGTCATGTGCTGCTTTCAATAAATAAAAGCTGGGAAAGAGTGCGCAGCCCAGCCCAACCTTTTACTGCAAAGCACGCGTACATATCAGGAAACAGATGACCACACTGCACAAAAAGTGGAGCTTTCTCCCAACAATAGCTCTTGGGTGGTTGGTCTTTCTGTTATTGTAGGTGTTTCTTTGCTAATTATGTGTGACTGAGTGCATGTCAAAAGCAGTTACTGGAAAAAGTGTGGTTAGATGAAGATTATAAGGTAGAATTACTGTCAAAAAGCACACACAAGCAGTTTTGAACGTTTCAGCAACTGTTTTGCTTGACCATACCGAACAAAAAAAGTTCTGTTAACTTCAAAACCCTGGAACAACATCTTAGTTACTGCAAATCATCACCATCAGATATCCGTTGGCTGACAGGAGTGCATGTCAGTGCCTCTCACTGCTCCAGTAACCCCCCCCCCCACCACACACACACACACACAGCCAGCCTCTGGTGACTACAAGTGTGAGAGTAACAGCTCCAACTGTTGTCTTGACCAGCCCATTTAACATCCAGGGTCTGATAGAGAGAAGTGGAGACTGCGCACTGAGCCAAACGCTCAAAGACCGCGCACAGAGGCGCAACAGCTTGGATTGTATTTGCTTTGGATCTGAATCTGGATTACTTTCAGCACACCAAGATGATTTCCTCACACCTGTCTCTGCTGATGCTCAACTGTTTCCTGGGCGCAGCGTTGGCTGCTGGGGACAGCAGTTTCCTCCAACTTTCCTCGGATCCCCTGTCAAGTGACCAAGAGGAGGACGACGTAGTGTCCCAACACATGTACACACTGTACGAAAAATACAACAAGGAGAGCCGCCTTAAAGAAGGGAACACTGTTAGAAGCTTTAAAGCCAGCCGAGGTTAGTGGGGAAGAAAATCACAACTGAGCTCTGCATTTTTTTCTTTTGAATGATTTATAAAAGTGTGCCAACTTTTACGCAGACTCTTTGGCTCTGTCTGACTTTTTTAATAGATTGTTTTGCATCAGTCTGAGAATGCATTTAAGTGGCTTTGAGCTCTGTGGGTTTAATGCAAGCAGCTGTGCGCACAGTCCGATCAATTACCCGAGGCAGACGCGCAAGAATGCGTGCGATTCGCTGCGAGCCACGCACAATACATGCAATAGGCCTACAGTGGCAATTCTGTGGCAATTCTGCGCGGCGCTGCGTCCCTGTGCACGTGTGGCTCTTGGACGTGGAGTTAAGAAACTTAAAGTCGGTCTGATGCTTATGCAAAAAGGCAACACAGAGACACTTAAATTCATGCAAATAAGAGTGTTTTTATTGCAAAAACGAGACATCAAAAGCAGCAGTTTTCTTAACAATGCATGATCTGATGAAACTCTTGATTAGCCTTGGTGTCTGAGCAGACAGTGCAGGCTGTGAGCTTTGAAAGAAACTGAGGTAAGCATTTCCATATGCAGGCTAAATCCAAGGTAATGTATGTCTCTTGAGTCACTCCGTTCTTCCGCTGAACTTTTGCACAATGAACAATAACTCTGCTGTTGAAGTTAGTAATGTTCATCATGAATATGCAGCTCTCCGCTCAGCCCCCTCCTTCCCTACCAGCCAGATTCCCAGAGTCTGGTTCCTCTTAAGGGTACCTTCTGAAATCCTACCAAACCCTTTATTGGTCATACAAAACCGAGAACACAAAACTATTTAAATGTCCAAAATGTGAGAAATGTTAAACCACATGTGAGTGCTTTTGGTCTAAGAACACTTCCTTTTGGCACATTTGGACTCCTTTTGGGATTTTTAGGTAGAAATTCCCAGTTATCGGCACATTAGTGAAGACTCAAATACCAAAGTTCGTACAAAGTTCAGTCCATGGCTGATGTTACTTTCACTACTGTGTTTTATATTTATAAAAACAGCACAGGAAGGCCAAATAACGGTCAAATAATAATGGGCCAATTTGGGGAAATTATGCATTTCAAGCACCTGGAAAACACAAAGCTGCACAATTGTTAACATCTGGGTTTCCGAGAAACACTAAAGACAAACATCTCCTTGTGGATAACAGCCAAAGTGTTCACCTCTGCTTCTTTCATTATCTCTGCAGAGTCTTCCGACTACAGGATGATGTACCGACTCAACCTCTCATCCCTTCAAGACTCAGAAGTCATCCTGTCTGCCACATTCCACTTCCTGCTTGATAAGAACCTGCATCCCAAGCCCTGGCTCTGTAAACGACTCAAGAGCTCAGCCTGCCGCTCCACAGAGGATTCGTCCATCAACTTACTGTTTCGCCAGGTCTCTTCTGAGTCCAAACTTGGGTCTGCGGGGTCATTATTGAGCAATGTGACCTTTCACCCACACAGAAGAGGGGTGTGGCAGATGAAAGATGTGACCCAGGTCATAAAAGAGGCACGAAGCAAAGGTAATCTCATGCTGTTGGTTGAACTAGACTTACGGCAGCGGCAGCATAAGACACCAGGTCACAGTCTCTCAGCTGAAAGAACGCCATATTTGTTACTGTATGCTAATGACAAAGCATTAGCAGAGCCCAACAGTGTGGCAACAAGCCTTCAAAGGTTTGACCCGTTCAGTGAACGCGGAGACCTCCTGCACAGAGCCAACTCTTCCCCTTTTCCTTCTCAAGGACGCCTCAGACGGGAAGTTAGTCTGTTTTCTGAGCCCGTCCAGAACAACGAGCTGCCTGAGGTCAACTACAGGTCCCATGCATACAGGAAAGATGACTTCTGGAGAACTGACTGGTACCTTGCACTCAAACTCAAGCCCAAATCCGAAAGAAAAGAAAAGAAGACGAAGAGTTACGTGGACAAAACGGTGCAAAGAGCGAGTCACCAACAGGTTCTCACAGGAGCAGAAACAAAAAGGATCAAAACGGACAATTCTACAGTAAAAATAGTCAAAGACAGCAGCGCAGTTTCTAATAGTAGACGACGAAAGAATGAACAAAAAAAGGAGAGAAAGAAGCGCAAAGGAAGTGCTAAAATGTATTCACCCATTCTCAGTTTTGATGAACAAACCATGAGGAGGGCCAAGAGGAGGCAGTGGAGCAGCAGCCAGCACAGAGGCTGCTCCAGGAGGAACCTCAGAGTCGACTTTGCAGATATTGGCTGGAGTGAGTGGGTCATAGCCCCCAAAGCCTTTGAAGCGTACTACTGCGCTGGCACCTGTGCTTTTCCGCTGCCTCAGGTAGGAAAGCAAATATATAAAACATTCCATATGCTCATGTTGTCTTTTGTCATTTATGAACTAATTTTCCTCCATTGACTCCACCAGGTGACAAGGCCATCCAACCACGCCACCATCCAAAGCATAGTACGAGCCGTCGGGATCATCCCGGGGGTTCCCGAGCCCTGCTGCGTCCCAGAAAACATGAGCCCGCTGGCTGTTCTCTTCCACGACGAACCCAGAAACCTAGTGCTCAAGGTTTATCCCACCATGTCTGTGCATTCCTGCTCCTGCAGATAGGAGGTCAGCCAAAGCCAAAGGGGACAAAACAAGGTGGAGACTAACAGAAACTGTTCCATGCTCGCGTGCTTGGCAACATCCCTTCTGGAGTGTTCGACTGGAAAGAGATCCCGTCTTTTGTTTGTGTCCTCTGGAAGCAAACGGAAAAGGACAAATGCACAAAGGAGAAACATGTGAAGTCAGCACTCCATGAGTCATGAGATTCAAATTGAATGCAGTTTTGAACAACTTTGACAGTCCTTTAAGGGTCACAGTGAGCTATTATTCCTGTGTGCTGTGACCGTAGCAAATATAAGTAAAACAAAATGACCGATTGTGTTGTCAGGCAGGAGCATCTACACAACCTGAAGATGGGAAGAAGCTTTTCCGGTTCTGTTTACAACAGCATTATCTGCGTTGCTCATTCAATCTGTTTGTTTCAAGTTGGAATTACGAAAATGTTTTTGTGTTTTTATATGAAGGTGATATTTCTGGAAGACCTTATACACAACCTCTTGTAACCTCTCAAGGATAATTTGAGAATATGTTTTGTATTATGAATGTGAAATTTGTTTTAAAGTATTTGTCATAGTTGCTAGTTATTGTATTGCTATGTAGATGATGCTGTTTTGTACATGATTAAATTATGAAGTGTTGAAAATAAAAAGCAGGCTAATTTAATTCATACATGTTTTCTTTCTTCTTTTTTTCAAAGCTTGTGTTTTTTCTTGGAGATATTCACATTTGATTTGCAGGATGTTTTGTTTTTTTTACTTTGAAATCTCAAAACTACACTAGAACACGGTCCAACAGATCAGTACAAATTTTTTTAAAAGTTGTCTGAGGTAATCTCATATTTCCTTATTAGTCTATAAGCACATTTTCCCATCCCTTGTGTTGAGTTTATAAACAGTTCATTTTCTTCTTTAAGTAGAACATGTTAACTTTTTTGCTCTTTTTTTTAATTTACTATAAAAGCGAAGATTTACAAATATAATTCTGAAGCATTAAAGTGTTTGAAAATGAAAAAAGTTTTAGAGAATTAAAAAAGAGACTGGTAAGCATGGCAAAAAAAGATTAATTAAATCTTTATTTCTGAATTATTTGTACCTTTGTTACTGGTACATAACTTTTTAATATATAAAACACTTTTTGTGTTCATAAGTTTTGATTTATTTTGCTATAATGTGAGCATTATATTATTATTTTTTACCTTCTTTATATCTTCTGTTCTGTGCATTAAAAAATTGACTTTTAAATAAAATTTTGAAGTTACAAAGATGCTATCAGTCAGTAAAAATGTTTAAATGCAGATACCTTTTTTGTCTTTTTTCCAGAAAAAAATGCTTACATTTTCAAGAGATTTGTGTCTAAGAAAATGCAAAGGAGTAAGAGATGAAAATTTAGGAGAAACATAATAAAATTAGTAGCTCATTGACTTAGTTTTCTTTTATTATCAAGTTAACTAAAAACAAAACCCTTTGGCAAAGCCTTCACAGACCGATTTTAAGGTGGTCAAAGAAGTGTCCAAGTTCATGGGCTTCCACGCACAAAGAAAAATAATTCCTAAATTTGACTTTAAAAAACTATAGTTTTCTGTTGATGAGTAATATGTGATTTTATATCACAAAATGCTTCATAAATTCACAAAACACTGTAAATTGGATTTATTCAAAGAACATCCGATAATTTCTGCTTTTATTTTCTAACAGGGGTTAGAAACCCAAACAAAGGAATATTACATGTGAACTAATCTTATTATTAACATAAAAATAAAGACATTTTCCTTTTTGTTCATTTACAGAAAGTTTTCTTTTGTCTGAACGACAGCCAAATAATTTCTCAACATTTTTTTGCATTCATGCTTTGAGTGGATCAAACAAATCCCCAAATCCCACTCCAATCATCTTTTAATGGTCTTTTATTAATGATTTTAATAATGATTATGCCATATTTAAAACTAATAACAGAGGTATGAAACATACAATAAAATGTTTTGGGGTTTTTTTTGGAAATCATTTGTTGGGTGAACATAATAGAGTATTTCCATCTAAATCAAATGTGTTAATAAAGCAATAAACATTTGTGGCGGGAGATCTGAATGCGATAATGTTGGTGCAAAATAGTTTATTAATGTTGAGGTAACATGATGACCTGATCCTGCTGCTAATGTCAGGAAATAGTGGAGAAAGATCCAAAATGCAGAAACAAAGATATTTTTTTAAGAAAAACCATGGCAAAACCAAAGTGTGGCAAAGCAGCGGAGATGACCTGACAAAGATGATACTCTGATAGGTTCATAACTAAATGAGGACAACTGTGGATGATTAACCTGAAACTGGTGTGACTGACAATGACAACGTAGAACATGACCGAATGCAACAAAACCCAAACTAAACCACAGAATCCTCACAATTGTGCTCTTAAATAATTGGTTGAAGTAATCTTGATGTTATTTGTGGTTTATTCATTTCCATGAGCGGAGTTGTACTTATAAAAAGTAAAAATGCAAATGTCTCCAAACTGGTGATTGTCTCAAAGTGGGATCTAATTGTTTTAAAGGACCTGTGGAACCACCCCGCTCCCCGCATTCTGATCACAAGATTTTAAACATTTGTTTCAACACATTTTTATATTAATAAACAAGTGTTTATTGCTGTATTAACACATTTGATGTAGATGGAAATTCCAATAAACCATTTATTGTATGCTTTATATCTCTGTTATTGTTTTTATTAAGTTTGAATTGAAAAGAAAACGTCAAATATCATTTTAAGCCACATGCTGAGATTTAATTAAGCCTACATTTTTAATGAAGCCTAAATCCTTCAAAAGCAGAAGAAGCATAGAAGTCAATTTGAAATTAAATTGATGTCAATTTGATGTTTAACATGTAGCCATCAAATTGATATCAAATGAATATCAACTGTATTACCCAGCATTCTTAATTTTGTTTTTTCATGTGAGATTGAATTTTACTGTTCTTCTATTTCCCACACTAAAACAATAGTATGAAAACAAAAGTTAAAATGACGCTGTCCATTAATTGGATCAACTATCAACTCAATTTTGACATCAAGCCAACATCAAGGTTCCCGCTGGGATGGAACGGAGCGGGAGTGGATTTTCCTTTGTGATGAAGAATAAGTCAAAGTAAGGAGAAACGTTATTCGACAGCATGTAATTTCTGTTTCTGATTTGTGTTGGATCCTTTCCTCTTAGGTTTGAAAGGTTTCAGTCAAAACATGAGGATACATGTTGGTGATGGAGTGAGTCTGTTTCTCTTTGTTTTCTATTCTATCCTATAGACATCTGACTGTTTCGTTCTCTGATTTCAGGAAATTCTGCCTCCACCAGTTTTCAAAGAGCTTTTGAGGTTTTATTCTGTGATAGTGGGAAATATGTTAACACGATGGTAAAAAGCCAGACACATTTTAGCTTTTTTATGTTCTTTTTTCCACCATTTTTCTCATTTTGTTCACTTTTATTCTTCTGTGTAAACAAAGATTTCCTTAAAAAAGCTTTTCCAGCGTAATAAGGATTTCAGTCTTTGGGAAAAAAATAGGGTGATGAGCTGTCAGTATTCAGGGGGTCTATTTCCTTTCAGTTCAGAGGCTCTGAAGGTCTGTAAGCTCAACTTACCCATGAACTTCATGTCTTGTTCCTTCCTCATTTACCTGTAACAGAGCGGGGCTATGTCTGTCCATCAGTCCAAAACCAAGTTTGAATAGTTTCTGTGCTGCTGACGGCCAGCGAAAAGACATGCACGTCACAAATTCAATGGGCTGGAGCTTTTACAGGCTCCAGATCAATGATAACCAAAATGTTTTACCCTAAAAGTTCATTTATGAATAGCAGCTTGGAAATGAGCCTCTTATCGTGTTGTTATTTGAGCTCATTAGTTCAAGCAGGGCATTGAAATGTTGGTTATGTGTTGAATACCACAGAGATGTGCACAAAGCCACAATTTAGGGGAAGTAGACCATATCTGAACTTCTAAAATACTACACAAAATGTTGGTTTTATTTTTCTTAAAAAGGCTTTTTATTTCTCATTTCATCAAGTCATTGATGCTGCAAAAAAATCTGTCATTAGATATTAAACAAGAATAAAGAAAAGAAGAAATTCCGAGGCTCACTACATAATAAAATGTGTCAAAATAAAAGTTTACCAAAATAAAAAAAGTGAATACGCTTTCACAAAAAATTTTTATTTATATTTTTAAGTGTAAATAATGTTGACAAAGTAAACAAAATATTGTTTAAATGTTTAATACTTTTGAAATTGAAGCTTAAACATTAGATGATAGATATTTTGTATAATTTCTTTTAAAATTTCATAAGTTTATCAGAATTATTAAGAATACTTGCAAAATTAAACTATTATAAAAGTATTTTTTAATCTAAGAATACCATAAGACGATAAATAATTCCATTAAAATATCATGAGTTTATAAAGAATTATCAAAAATACTTGAACCGTTTAACTATTGATTTTGGCACATGCTAAGAATCTGCTGAAATACAAAAAAGGATGAGTTTGCTCCACACACCTAAAATGCTGTTTTTATCTTTCTTTTCAAGCAGGCTGAAAATGAAAATGTAAAACAAGTAAATGAGTAATGTGGAATTATTATTATGTCAAAAAGAGTGCATACATTCAGAAGTATTTGAAAGGATAAGACTTTTTATTGTTTTATTTGGTGCTTCTTCCAAACTTGCAGCTTCATTTCAAACATTCAGTTTTAGAAAGGTTAGTTTTATGGAGTTTTAATGTTAAAAAGCAAGCATTATGAAAGATAAACAGACTTGGGTAGAAACAAGAAGTCAAAACAAACCACTAAAGATAGTTTCATTGCTTTTCTTAGATTGAAAGACAACATTTTTGACAGGAAGTTGGATAAAAATTGCATAATTAAGCCAAACCTGTTTTTACCGCATCTTTTCAAATGAGTGTATCAGAAGGAAAAAGCCATATTTTTTTAGTGTTTGGTACAATGTTTCTTCTTTTTTATGAAAAAGGATCAAATCAGAAACTCTACATTACAGAGGGAAAAGCTGGAGTCGGTCGCCACCAGTTGGAATTTTAAAAAAATGGACACATTTTCACTTTTACGACACTTTTTAATGAATATTTATGAGCCAAAATGCAAGCTAATTAAATCTGTTTCCCACAAAGTAAGAAGAATTTGTTTTTTTCAGACAATCAGAATCTGTCCTCCAGATCTTTTTTTTAGGTCTCATAAGGCACAAAATGATTATCAGCCTAACACAAAAATGGAATAGGACGGCAGCAAACTGCAGTGACATCCGCTTCCCTCTAGCGTCACCTAGTGGCTGTGGGCTGTTTCAAACCTACATTCACTAATATATGTCCACAAGCTTAAATACGAGCATTCATCCGAAAATAAATAGCTTGGAGAGTTGCCTCCCTTCAGTTGTGAGAAGTCATATGTCTGGACAGGTGGTGTCGCTCTCGGAAGTACTCGTGGCAAATCGGGCAGGTGAGTTTCTCCTCCCTCCTCCTCCTGACCTGCGACTCCGCGGCAAACTCTTTTTTGTGATGAGAGCGCATGTGGAAAACAAGGTCAGAGGTCATGCGGAAGGACAGGTTGCATTTGGCGCACCAGTTCTGCGCCGAAACGCCGAAGGAGGTAAAAGTTGGCGGAAGGATGGTGAGGGTGGAGGCTGCGTTCAGCTGAGCGCCAATGTTTCTGCACCACTGCTCCGGTGCGTAATGGAAAGCGTTGCTTATTCCAACCGGCGAGGCTGCAGTCTGCAGGTCACTGCTCAAGGTGCTGGAGGCCATCAGATTGTTGTATCCTAAAACACTTCTGGAGGTTAAGCCATCAGCCATGTCCTCCATCCGGCTGGGAGGAACCGTCGGAGCTCCGCTGAGATGCGCCGGCGGCTCCAAGGGAGAAGTCATTTTACTTGGCTTACAAAATGCGCTTTTCTGTTCCCCGTGGCTGTTGGAGAGGACCAGGGAGAACGCGCTGTTGTTGCTGGAGCGCACACCAAAGCCTTCCCTCTTCTCCTGCTTTTCATCTACCTCTGCGTCATGCGTAAAAGTCCCATTGGCATCCACAACTTCAGCTAAATCGCCACTTTTACGATCCACTTTAACCAGTTCACCTTTCAGCTTGTCCTCAGAGGAAGAAACCCCCCCTGTGGCCTCGTCGCGGTCATTTGCACGTTGTAAAATGTTGTCATAATTTGCAATGTTTGTCTTTTCCGATAGGACTGTTTTGCGCCATTTGGGATGGAGAGTCCCTTCACATTTCCTCTTCTTGGGGGAAATTTCCGCCTCCGCAGTGGCGCCTGACTCTTTGTGCTCCAAATCTCTTGCGATGTTGTGGAAGTCTGTCACTCGGTGTTGCTTCTTTACCTCCCACTGTTTGTGCTCATACACGAGGCGGACGCAGCTGTCATCCTTTCTCTGATGACACTGGAATCGACAGTGAGCCAAGAAAGGATACTCGTTTTTGAAAGTCTCGTTACATCTTCCACATTTGAACTCTGCGAAAACAAATAAAAATAACACGATCCGTTTTAAATGAGATTTTCCCTTGTTGTGGATCCGAAGGAATGAACAGATCCAGAGATGTCTCACCTTCATGCAAACCTTTGGTCGTGTCTGTGAAGCCCAGCAGGTGGGACAGCTCTTGGTCGTACCACACCAGCAGCTCTTCTTCCGGCCGGATTGCCCGGGTCGTCCGAACGTAGAGCTGACCCGCCTTCAGAAAGGCCTCTGTGTTCTTTTCCTCTTCGTTACGCGCAGCTTGTACGATCCGCAGCCAGGAAAGTACCAGAGCTGAGTTGCACATCGCCTCAGGGTCAATCTGGTGCATGGAAACAGGTCTTTTAGACTAAAGTGGTCTGCAGGGGGCACTTCCTCTAAACCCACTATTTTGACGGACAAAACATATCCCTCAAAGGTCACTGCAAAAGCACGGAGTTGTTGGCAAATAAAGCAAAACTCCTAGAAAGTCTATTTGAGCGTCCCACTCACCCGGAAAACATATGATTTGGCTCTTCTGTCAGAGGATTTCTGCGCTATAAAGGCGATCGTGTCGTAGAAAGTGTTCTGGAGCAGGCATGGACCAAAGCACACGCCTGCGGGGATGCTGCGCGTCACGACCACGCTGGCGTACAGATCCGATGGATGCTGGACGAATTTGCAGTCATTGGTCCAGACGGACCGAGCCAGGAGAGCGTGATCCATGGTTAGACTAGAACAGAACCCAAATCAGATCCAGGATTATTAGATAATCTGAAGGTACAATAACACTTTTTGAAAGCCTAATGAGACAAAAAATCGTTTGGATTTTTGAAATCTCAATGTTCAAAGAAGAATCCAGTGTTGGCGTGCATCAGTTGGATTTTCTCTGCTGCTGCGCAGAAACCGATTCTCGTGCCAAATAAAGAGATTCTGTAATCACTACGTTTTTTATGGAACATTTAAGGGAAGCAGGTGCAGCAGTGTGGAGGCAAAAATGATTTCTAACGCTTCTTTGTCTGATTTTTCACTCGGTTACTCCTTTTGTCTCAACATCTGCCCTGCAGACCAACCTGCCTCCTCTGCGCGGCATGCAGGGAAGTTCAGTGCGTTTGATTATTATTATTATTGTGACAAACACGAATGTTCATTTTCCACTCAGCGGATGATCATCTGGTATCCATACATTACAAGAAGGAATGACAGCCGCGCACTGAAACAGAATGATGTCATCTGAGAATGAGAGCTTTCCAGTTAAAGATTGTGCCGTTTGGATGTAAAAATGCGTGGATGCGGGAACTTACCCGCCGGACATGAAGAGAATGCGGGTGATGCGCGGCAGCAGCTCACAGCAGGTGCAAGAGTTACCTCCCCGGCGTGAATCTGAGACTGTAGTCTCTCTCCTCTTCCTCTTCCCCTTATCTCCCTCCCGGAGCGCACTGAAGCGTGTTGCATCGATTTAAACAAGAGCGCGCTTGTGCCCGCGAACGCGCTCGCCTTCAGTTGAGCCTTTGTAACTTTCATTGTCTTGTTTACAGTCATATTTTCATTGTCCTGTTTAAAGTCTGCAAGCATGTACATGTTTAGCCTCTATGGATGCATTCAAAGCTAGATTTAGGCAAAAGGGGTACATTTTATTGTCTGATTTGGCAACTTGACCTGATCTTTTAGTCAAAAATTCAAAAAATGGGACATCTGTGTTAAATTTCATGTAAAGACCACATGCAGTGATGCTGACAAGGCATCAATCTCAGCCCCCATACTGCACCGCAGCACACATGTGGGATTAAAACCTTCTTATACCAGAAACTGAAACGTTTTAAAATGTTTCCAAAGGGTGATCAATGTCAAATTTGACATATTATCCTGTATGATGTAGTCGCATGGGTTTGCCACTGAGAAAATACATAATTCATTAGTGTTTGATGGGAAATTAAGGATTCTTTTGCATCAAAGCGTCAGCTTTTGATCAATTTCAGGATGGATTTTGAGCCAAATTCTGGGAGAGTGCATAAAAAGCCTTGAAGGAAGGACATTTGGAGTCAATCCAACTGCTTTACTGACTTCATTGGCCAAACATTTTAGTTATTTGGAGTTGTTGGCCTATTTGTCATCATTCAGAAAGTTATTTATGACTTCAGTCCTCATTCTGTTACCAAAAATCAGCATAAAAATGCTTTAAAAAGTTAGAATTTCAGAAATACATCCGTTTTGTTTTTTACTTTTTACTAAGCACCATAGTGTGTTGAACGAAACAAAAGTTTGTTATTCAGCATCTGACTCTTTTGTTAAAATGTAGGAACTTGATTATTTAATAAGTAAATGCATTTGATGCAATTCAAGTACAGGCTCAGTTTATGACGCATGATGGATAAAAAGAGACATATATTTGTCTCCATGACACTATTAAGTGGAAATGCTCCTGAAATCAAGAAAGTTCATTCAGTTTCTACAGAAGTTTACTTCCTCAGATGGCTTTTTATTTGGGAAATCTGAACACAATTGCAGGAAGTCCTTTTAACATGCACGTCCTCAGATTCTCTGATGTTTCTGTGAGGATTAGGTTGGGATTATGCAGAAATAAAACCATCAAAAATCTAATTTTTAATACTTAGAATTAATTTAAAAGTTATATTACAATCAACTTTACAAAACCAAACTTTTTTTAAGCAAAATGTTGTAATTTGTCCATCCACGTCCATAAGAGTCTCCAAAAGCCTGATTGTAGAAATGCACTTCTGTTTTCCCTTTTTTTTTTTTTTTTTTTTTTTTTTTTTAATATAGGCAACATTTCTTTAGCTTTTTCTGGCATCAGATGGCCATTTCATGATCTAAATGTTTCACAAATGAGGTCAGGTTTTTTTCCCCCTTGTGTTAAACATCTCATCGGGTGTCGCTCTTCTTCATCTTGCATTGCTTCAATGCGTTTTTTTCCCCTTCAGCCCGGTGGAAGGGAAAAGGAAAGACTTGGAGAGCCCAGCGCAGGCGGAAGACGGCTGAGCGCGCTCACTCGGAGAGGGCTCCACACCGGGAAGCAAACTTTCCTAACGCAGTTTGCTGAAAAGCAGACAATCGAAGGGGAAATGCGAAGAACTCCAGTTGCTCTCTCTGTCTAGGGGCAGCACGGAGAAACCGGGAAAGATGGCGTGGACGCAGGCTCGCGTTCTTCTCGCTGTGGCTTTGCTCGGACTTTTATTCCTCGGCGTCTCGGTGGAAGGAGAGCCGCAGGGGGATCAACAGGAGGAGGAGGAGAGGTCCTGTCAGGGTGCATTCGACCTCTATTTTGTTCTGGACAAGTGAGTCTTCGGTATTATTTATGGCTTTGTTACTTTCTGGTCGCTGCGCATTGCCATGCAGCAACAGAAGCACTTTAAAAAAAAAACGCAGAGCGCATCAGCTTTCTTTCCGGTTGTGTCCTCTCTGTGCCTCAAGAAAGCTATCTACTAACAAACTCTGAAAATGAAAACGGATTTTTGGATACTTTATTATCACATTTATAATGTTCCAAAGCATTTCTCCTACAGAAACTTTGTTAGTTCGACTTCCATAAATGTGAAATCCAAACTCTGTTTCAGAGCAGGAGAATTTAGGAGCATTAGAACTTGTTTTTCTTTAAATTCTCTTTAAAATGTGGAGCCAGGCGAGGTGAGGTTTACCCACGGGATGTGGGCAGGGCGAGCTGGGTGGGTGGATTGGGTTTCAGGCGGATGACGCCGGCGGACACAGCTGCAGAAGCTGGCTGCCTGGTCCACTCACTGCTCCTACCGAGACCCCTTTTTTACGCATGACCTGATCCTGGGCTGGACTGGCAGGAACCAGGGGCCAGGCAAATTCTTCTGTGGATTTGCTTTAATCTACACATGCCCAGTTGAAAAATGCATTTAAATAAAACAATCATAATATAAATATAACTAGTAATGTATCAAATTCCTTACAAGTAATCTGAAAGTGCCGGCGACAAATAAGCAAATGTTGTGAATTTATGCACTGAGAGTTAATCAAATCTAAACTAACTTCAGTGATATTTGTTGAGAAACTTTAGTGGCTTTTTATATGAAAAAACAATACAATTTGACATTGTTTGATAAAATATTGATCATTTTTACATTTTCAATTCCAAAACCAATTTGTTTGGTTCGATAACACAAGTTTTATTTAAACAGTAACTCAACAAAGGAGAAAAACACGTTAAAGTCCCACTCCGATCATCTTTTAATCTATTAAAAAGCATTCTCAGTGGTCTTTTAATTATGATTATTACATTTTTAGCCAAAATCATTAAAAAAACAGTTGTTCTCTTGGACAGTTCCTGCAGAGCAGCAGGAGTTCAATAGAAATTCACCTCTGAGTTGTGAGTAGAGTAAGTCTGTCCCAATTTCCCATCATCCATTTGTTTACTCTCCTGCTAGCTTACAGCCCCTCACAACCCCCAACCTAACATTACTGATGCATAAAAATGGAAAGCAATACCAGAGCTTTGCAAGCATAGAGTTTTGAGCCAGTATTTTGACACAATAAATTGAAGAAGAAAAAGCTTAATGAGTGATTGGTGCAGTGAGGAGAACGTTTTTTTTTTTTTTTTTTTGTCAAATCAGAGCCCATTTCAGGCAATATTTCCTCCAAATGCACTTCTGCTGGAACTGCATTACATTTTCAGGTTGATTGCTTGATTTCTTAAAATGCGAAAATAAACCTTTTGAGTAAACCTAATGAAATACTTACCCGAGTATGGTGTGAACGCAACCTCACACAGGAACAGAGCATAGAACTGATGAAATGGGCTAAATGTTTGATCAAAAGTGTCCTGTTTTTTGTTTGCTCTGCTCTGTGCATATCATTCAGAAAGGTTTTATTTTCAACCTCATCCCCTGCAAAATGTGTAACAGTCAAACGTTTCAATCTCCAAACAATTGGCATTTAACTTTGTTCCCAACATTTTTGATGATCTTTCAGATGTTCACATCAGCATCTGTCAGCCACTCTTCAGTCTTTACCCTTTGCTTCAAAAAGTTTACTCAGAGCCTGGGGATTGTGGCACGCCATGCATGGCCTCTGTTTGTCTGACTGTCTGGACCTGCAAGCTTCAGCAGGCCTTCAGGAAGCAGCTGATCTTTCTCCCTGGACTGTCTCACTAGCTGTTTTTGTAGCTCCTAAATGCCAACCAGTGACCTAATCTAATATTTCTGTGACAGAGAGCAGAGCCAAACCGTGTTTTAGGGATGTTGTTACATGTCTCAGTTAGACTCAACCTTCCCAGTATTAAAATAATTCACATTTTTTAGCATTGGCTGCACCAGCCAAACAATTATATAGCAAGCTGACTTGAATGCTAATGCTCTCTAGTGGAAATACTATATTAAATGTTAAAATGTTCTGGATTTTTCACCTTTTGCACTTCACACTTAATGCAAGAGTGCATTTTTTTTCTCCAGCTTGGTGCACAAGGATTATTTTATTTCTTTCGAAAGCATTTTTCTCTGCTTTGGGGAGACCTCAGGAAGTTATGAAAGCCTATCAGTTATGAATTTAGAACCATTACAGCTATTTTTACAACAAATTTACTGAATGTGTCCTCACACTGCAAAAACAGGCCTCCTAGAAATAAGTAAACAATTCTTAAAAATTGAAAAAATCCTTAAATAAGGAAATAAATCTCCTAAGAAAAATGTTCAAACAAAGAATTCTCATTTTAAGAGAAAAATTCTGGTCACTTATACATTTTCATAAATTATTTTGCTAATGTAAAACTGTCTTAATAAGATTTTTTTCTTGCAAGACAGGAAGTAAGTCATTTTATTTTGAAACAAGTGTCTTTAAATTAAGGCCAACTCCAATGAAAACCATGTTTTTAACATGTTCTTGGAGCATTTTTCTGATGATGGAGGACATATATAAAGAAAATTACGATTTAGTACAAAATTTCGGAGTATTTCTTTATACTATTAATCATGGAAAATCCGGCGCAGACAAAGAAATGCAGTTTGAAAAGGCGTGTAGTTGTCACGTACAAACTACAATTAGCAGTTCCTCCACTCTATTCTGATGCATCCACTTGGAAACAAATACATCCATGCACGCCTTTTGTATTCCTCGTCTAAGCTGGCATCTGGCTCAATACTGTGGGCTGGATAGCTCCAATATTACTCACAATTTTTGTTGCACCGGTAAGTCAGGTTGGGAGAGGCTGTAAAGTAGCGTTAGAGTGTAAACAAAGAGATGATGGGAAATGAGTGCTGGCTTACTATGCGCCAACAGTCCTGCCACAACTCAGAAGTATATTTCTGAACTATTGCCGCTCTGCAGAAACTTTGTCTTGGAAAACAACACACGTTTTTTTTGTTTGTTTTTGTTTTCTTTAGCTACAAATGGCAGAATCAAAAATAAAAGACCACTAGGAATGCTTTAACAATCGATAAAAAGATGGTTCGAGCGGAACTTTAAGATTCAGTTTTTGCAGTGCAGTAATTTACCAAACATGTAATATAATTTACATTAATCACTCACAAAATCTTGGGAGTTTTCAACTCCTTTCCTAAATATTTACGGGAAAAGGATGAGTTTATGTTTCAAGCTGAAAAACAGATTTTTTTTTTAAATGGATGCTCCTAACTAAACATTTTTGCTTGTACGGTAAACCCTTTTTAATCAACACAGAGCTCTGACTTGAGATAAAATGTATCTTGCTCATCATGAAACGGGGCTGTTATGTCTTGCATAGAAGAGCATAAGTGGAACAGGAAGTACCTCTAAACGGCCATAATGACTCTGACCGCCCCGATTTTCCATTTAGCAGTCATCCCTGTTCTTTACAGACTTTGGTGTTGTGAGTCGATTGCCTCCTTTAAGAGACACATTTCTCTCTACTGAGCGTTGAATTGTGGGTCACTCTGTTGTTCATGTCGTAGACTTTTATCTCCTATGGACACCCGACCTGTTGTCGATTTGACTGTGTTCGGTGGGACCATCTGTTACCCCTCACAGTCGACACATCTCGCCAATGCATGGGCCAGCTGCTTGCTACAGTGTCGCTGCTAGAGGCAGACTGCTACATCTGTCCGTGTATAACCTCCACCCTCTGGCCAAGCAGCAATTAGCCTCCATTAACGGCCCCATGGGACTGGGTTTCATTAAGGACTGTCATGTAAGCAGCAGCATGGAGCAGCTACAGCAGCTCACATCTGACAGTTTACAGTGGAAAGTAATGGAATGTGACTTATTTACCAGAGAAGTGGGACTTTTTTCCTGAAAAATATGTCATTGCTGTTGAATCTGAAGCTTATAATTACTTTGGAATGAGAATTTCTAAGCCAATTCTGAAAACTATCATTTTTCAAAATAAAACACTTATTTTGTTTCCAGATCTGGAAGTGTGAAGTATCACTGGAAGGAGATCTACCTGTTTGTGAAGCAGCTGGCGGAAAAGTTTATCAGGTATAGGAAGAGCTGGTCATCTGTTCCTTTTCTGTTTTGCTCATTCCGCTGGTGCTCACGTGAAACAAAACTTGTGTTTTCAGCCCCATGCTGAGAATGTCTTTTATAGTGTTTTCCACCCAAGGGAAGGTCATCATGGAACTGACGGAGAACAGGTAACAGTGGCAATTCCATTCATTTTGCTTGTCTTAATGAACGGTTGCCAAAATTTCTTCCTTTTTTATGTTTTTCTTTTTCTCCCCTTTTAAAGTCCCACTCCAATCATATTTTGATCTGATGATCAGTCATCCAATTTCAAATCGTTCCTGGTGGTCATATACTGTAGTTATGATTATGTCGTTTTTAGCCAAAATTTAAAAAAAAAAACTGTCATTTTCTAGGACATGTTTTCAGCAGGAGTTCATCAGAAAGCCTGCCCTCATTTCCCACTATCCCTTTGTTTACATGTTTTCCCTCTAGCTCATAGCCCCTCACACCTCCAGCCTAACATTACTGGGGCAACCAAAATGGCAGGCAAAATTAGAGCTTTCCAGCCATACAGTTTTGATCCAGATTCCAGCTCAGACGATGAAAATGAAGACATACATGGATCTATTTGTCTGCAAGTGGATGCATCAGAATGGAGCGGAGCTTGGAGCTTGGAGCTTGTGGCCTGCCAATTGTATTTGTATATAACTACAAGTTTTCTCTAGCTGTATTTTTTTTGTCCACTCTTGATTTACAACAATTTGCATAAAGAAATGCAATTTTAGTCTTATTTTTTTAAATATATGTCTTCCATTATGAGAAATATTCTAGAAGAACATGTTAAAAACACAATTTTCATTGGAGTGGGTCTTTAAGCACAAAGAAATCCATTCAGTCCACTGTTGTTGGCTTTGCATAAACACTACACTGCCAAAAAGGTTTCCAACTAAACTCTCTTCCTATTTCTCAAAAGCACAGCCTTTCAGCTTTTTTTTATTTATGAGGAATTGTCTGTTTGCCTTAAAGGGAGGCCATAACTGAGGGCTTAAAGGCTTTGGACGATGTTGGCCCAGGAGGAGACACTTATATGAACTTAGGGCTGGAGATGGTAAGACTGCCTTTAAATACTTAGTACGTAAATCTCTTTCATAGACTTTAAACAGTTTTTACAGAAATATGTGCTGAGGATTAATTGAGTTTGGCAGCCAAAACCAGGGCCAATTAGATTGCTAAGTGAAGTGCCTCAGATCATGAACGCCTTGCTGCTTTTTTAAAAGTTATAACTTAAGTGCTTCAGTAAGTTACTTGCTTGCAAAACAGCCCCCCACTTAAATCACTTGAAGAGCCCGGAATATGCTTATTTACAAACTCATATTTCATGTAATAAACTTAATAAACACTTAAGAAAATCATCTTTAAAGCAGAAACACTTCCTGAATCTATAAAAAGGTTTATTTTTACTCAGAGCGGTCAAACCTCACAGCTGCTTATTCCTCTTCCAAGTTTAGAATTTTGCTAAATCCAAATGTTTTACCAGGTGAAGACTTGGTAAAGAAATGAAATTGTATGTTTAACTTTGTAGATGTTTAAACCACCAGGAGTTTTCTCAATTTTTCTTTTCCTCTGAGATTTCCTTGAGACCCTCATCTATAACTTTTAAATGCAGTTTTGAATTTTTTTTTGTAAACTTGACCGTTACTTTTTTCCTGCAGGCTAATGCACAGATATACAGAGAGAAGCAAGGTATGCTGTGTCTAAACTTATTGGGATGTGGTTTGTGTTTGAGAAATGATAAATACATTTGTCCTCTGCAGGAACTGCTAGTGTTATAATCGCTCTGACCGATGGGGAACTGAATTTGTGGCAGTTTGACACAGCTCAGCGAGAGGTAAAATGCAAACATTTGCTAAATTTCAGGGGTTTATTAAAAAAAATAATTGTAGATAAATAAACAAATATGGTAGATAATAATATTTTTACCCAGCTAAAATTTTAAATGAGCATGCTATGAGTTTCAAGGTTGATTGAATATACGTTACAGCTCACAACAGCTGTGTTTGTGCTAGCAAACAAATGGCAATTTTCAAAACACAAACATACTTAAATGGCATGTTGCAAGTTAGCGACAAATCAAATCAAACTTTATTTGTAGAGCACAATTTCCAACTAAAGTAGCTCAAAGTGCTTCACATAAAAACATTTTCCAAATTTTAAAACCAAACGGAAGACAAAAAAACTAAATTATAAAACAGATATAATCCCCCATTCACACACAGACAGACACACTCATACGCAACAAAATAAAGCATAAAATGAGCTGCAAAATATGAATCTGGCTTGGAGTTAAAAATACATATAGAAGGAATAAATACATAAAACTAAAAACAGAGATAAATAAATGTTAATGGCAGGAAGAAGTTAAAGTTTTTAACTCAGATTATTCTAAATTAAAGTTATTTGAAGCCAATAATGTATCCAGATGTTCAAATACTCCTTTCAGTCATTTCTAGAATACATTATAGACCGAATGAGCAAATGTACTGGTTTAGATGGAGTACTAATTTAAGATACTAATTTATTGAAACATTTCACAAATTTACATTTTTTTAGGCACAAAGAGCCAGGTCAATGGGGGCCACTGTTTATTGTGTTGGGGTCAAAGAATTTAACCAGACTCAGGTAAAAAGAAATCAGATTCTGCATGGGGGTAAATCTTGAATGCAAATATTCATCTCTGTTCCATTTCTTTCCAGCTTGCAACTATTGCAGACAGTATGGAGCATGTGTTTCCTGTGTTGGGTGGTTTCCAAGCACTCAGAGGAATCATTGACTCAGTATGGCTCACACATACATGGCTGTCATATATAAGTGCCCACACAGGGAGATCTATACAGTCGTATTTCATTGATACATTATCTCATTACTGGGTTGTTGTTTTTTTGTGTCTTTCAGATCATCAAAAAATCTTGCATCGAGATTCTGGCAGCAGAGCCATCCAGCGTGTGCGCGGGAGGTAGGAAAGGAGTTTGGTGATGCCATGTGATTGTGTCAGTCATCTAAAGGCTCAGCGGTGCAACATGAGGTTGAGTAATCGCATGGACGCTTGTGACCGTAGAGTGACAGAGAGCGTATTGTCACTCACGGCCGGGGGAAATTAGTTTGGCCGCTTCGGCTCAGCATGTGTGCAAAAAAAAAAAAAAAAAAAAAGGAGACGGGGGGTGTTGGTCAGAGGAATTAGCCATGAATCTTTAAGCATGGCTGCTTCCCTGGCCTAGTTTGCCACATTGGGTATGCTAAATAGCTTTTTTGATTGTTTAAAGCTCATCCTCTTCCTCCATGTCCAGTTTCTTTGCTTCTTGGCTGTAGTTTTAGGAAGCGTTGAGCAGGGAAATGCTGAAAGCCAACATGAGTACCCACAGGATGAATGAGCTGTGACATGACCCTATTAAGGCTCACTTAAGAGAGTGCATTTGCAGGCTGGCTACCAGGGCTGCTAATGGAAATTAGCATCCATTATTGGATATGAAGGGCAAGAAAAAGGATAATGAACTTTGTGAGAGGAGGAAACTTTTGCCCTTAAAAGAAAAAAATATCAAAGATAATTTGACAAATGACCACTATCCCCCAGAGATAATTACAGTTTCTGGTTTGCTGCCAGAGTCTGGGTGTGTGTCACTCGACATGTGACCAAATATCCTCCAACAGCCTCATTTATTATTCGATTGATGAATTGCCTGATGGTCAGTGAACTAAGAAACCAAGGGGACCTGCTTGTAGCAAGTCCAGATTCTGGCCTAATTAGGAAAAATTAAACTTGAGTAGTCTTTTCAATGTAAATGACTAGATCATTTTGTATGCTTGTATAGCCCTGTAGAAAAATAGGTTACATTTCTGCCACATGTTTAATTTAAAATCAGCCTTTTAGTGTCACTTTTGTTTCTTACTTCTACAAAAGCAGAAAAACATTGTAAGCTCTGCTTCTACACACATTAATTTTTGCATTTACATTTCAAACAACACTGTCATGCTGCTAACATTTGTTGACACCTTCCTCTCCCTTGCTTCTGCATGTAGTCAAAAAGCATATCGAACATGCTTTGAACCAACAAACACATTTAGATGCTCTTTAGTCTGCTAGCACACACACGTCTTCAAGCGCTTGAATCCCTCACGCTGATGTGAAGTGACCACCGAGCTGCCTGCAAACAGGCCATCAGACCGGACAGTGAACGTTGGGCCACACTATTGGACATGACAGCGCTGCACCCCCTGCCCAAAACCCACACGCACACACAGAGAACGCTAAGAGTTGAGGCTTAGATTTAACATGACAGGAAAGATTGCTGCTTTCATTAAAGTCTGACCCTTTTCTCCCTGTTGTCTCTTCCTCTTTTGCCCCTCCCTTCCTTTCACTGTCCTGTCGCACTAACGTGATTGAGGAACCTCCATTTGGACATGCCTCTCCACATCCCGTGCGCACGTAAACTTGCATGTGCACACGTGTAGCAACACACAGACGCTCATTTATACAAGAAATCCTTGTCAGATATTCAGGTGTAAATGTAACCAGGAGGCAGGGTGGCAGAATATTGCACCACCAGTCCATGCCCACCCGCTGGCTGACAGCACTGACCTTTCAGGGTGTGAACAGGACTTCTGCAAAACTGTAAGATCAATAAATACTACATAATTGCCAAAACTCTGCTCGTCAAATTTAAGTATGTCAAATTTGAGTCGTGATTGCGGTACATGATTTAAAATTACGGTTGTTTATGACACAAATGAGCTGAGCCAATCAAGAGAACCCATCATTCTCTATTTTATTTTTAAAGGTATTAATTAGGAAAGCAAGCTGTGTAGCCTCGCTGTGTCAGCTCTCAAGCCAACAGCTGTAATTCATCATGATGAACCCCAGAAAAAATGATTCATCTCATAGAAAGTGGACTACTTATTAGTGTTTTCGCTCCAACAAGAGCACCATTTTCCATCCTTCATCCTTGCTGGTGTATGTTTTTATTCTCACATCCTGCCCTTTTTATAAACCCACTCCATTCATCTTTAGATATATTTTAAAATCATCTTTTAGTTATGATTATGCCTTTGTTAGGACATGCTTTTAGGACAGAGTAGCTGTAGTTCATAAGAAATTCGCCTTTAAGTTGTGGGCGGGACCGTTGTTGCAGAGACACACACACACACACACACACACACACACACCCCCACCGCCCCATGTTAAAAACCCCCTCAGAGTGGCTTTTTAGCATCTGCTTCAAAAGCAGCTTGTCTGACCTTTTAAGAAAAACATCATCACTTACACACCTTCACTGCAAACTGTTTTTATTCACCAATCTGAGCGTTAAATGTTTAAAATATCAGCCAAATCTCTGCCACGGTAATGCTGGAACTCGCACGCAAAAAGAAACACAATCCCATTTTTGTGTGGGCGCTTCCACTCACACCACTCTGCATGAAGGCACACAATTTCTACCGCCACACATTGGTGCCACAGGTAAGGTCAGACCTACTTTGACAGTGCTGTGCCGTCGACAGCCTCGCAGCCATTTTGTTAACCAAGTGATTTTTTTTTTTCCCCCTGCTCTTTAGCATATGCTAGGTAGCAGCCACATAGACACCCCAGCATACGCTGGCAAGCTTCTGTCAGCGCACTTTAGCGTTGCCTTGGGGAGCCTAAAGGTCAAAGACACACACACATGCACAATCTCCTTCTGGCTACTGTCTGAGATGATTGTGAATAGCAGCACTTTTAGCATTAGCACCATTGAAGCATCATATGGCCTTTCCACACATACACGCACAAACACACAGATATAAACAAGCAGTAATGAGGCATGCATGAGTTTCTACTGCTCTAGTTGAGCACATCAGAGAGTAAAGGAAAGCCTCCCGGCTCTTATCACAACTCTGGAGAAATGTATCTCCAAGTTTAGCTGGAATAAAAAAGCTCATGATTAAAAGTCCATGGGATAAACGTGTGTTTTACTTTTGGTGACTTTGTTGAAGTCATTTCTGATGGCGACGTTTGTGCTGTTTTTACAGAGAGTTTCCAGGTGGTTGTCAGAGGGAATGGTTTTCTTCATGCTAGAAACATTAACAAGGTTCTCTGCAGCTTCAAACTCAATGAAACACACTCTGTGGGTAAGTTTTCAGAGAGTAAGTCTGCGCATCTGTAACAAATACCCAGTAATGATGTTAACAGCACAAAAAGTATGGAAACTTGTTTGGTAGATTGTTTTCATCCGTCACCATCACACTGCCTCCACCAAAAGACAGGTGGAGGAGCAGTCAGCATAATATTCTCCACGTCATCTCCACACTTTTAAAATACGACCACAGACAACATTTGTACTCATCATAAAAAAAATGAGCTGTACTCTACACAATGAGGTCCAAATGTATGTTTCAGCAACACAAGAGCGAATACTCAAGAGTCATGCCAGGCCTCTTTGGAGGTCTTCATATATATTTTTTTTAAATACCCACTTTGCCGCCTGGCTCTCACATTTACAAGGAATGGACCCTGGCCATCAGATTATATACCCACTCCAACCATCTTTTAAACCATTTTAAAAGTGTTATTAAGATCATGCCGCTTTAGCCAAAATAACAACTCACATAGTTTCTGCAGAGCGGCAGCAGTTCATTCGAACCTTTCCATCCAGGCCAACGGTCTCGGAGCAGGGAGCTTGTGACCCGTCCAGCGTGTTTTCTACGTCATTATCAAGCTCTTTTTCAAACAGCATTTTTTTCATCTGCTAACAATTATTTAAAAATAATAAATACTCAAACAGTGGGCTGTACGGTGGCGCAGTGGTTAGCGCTCCTGCCTCACAGCAAGAAGGTTCCCGGTTCAAGTCCTGGCTGGTGGACCTTTCTGTGTGAAGTTTGCATGTTCTCCCCGTGCATGCGTGGGTTTTCTCCGGGTACTCCGGCTTCCTCCCACCGTCCAAAAACATGCTTCATAGGTTAATCGGTTACTCTAAATTGTCCGTGAATGTGAGTGTGCATGGGTGTGTGATTGTGGCCCCTGCAGGGTACACCCCTAGCGACCAGTCCAGGGGTGTACCCTGCCTTCGCCCATGAATAGCCGGTTTAGGCTCCGGCAACCCCGTGACCCCGAAAGGGATAAAGCAGATTGGAAAATGAATGAAAATATTCAAATACTAAATTTTAAGGTTCATTTCCAATATATATGTCTGTCATTGACAGAAAACGCTACAAGAACTTGTTAAAAAAACAACATTTTCATTGGACGGTTCTTCAAGATGATGCCACGACCCATTTCAGATCATGCAAAAACTTTACAAAACACCAGTTTGAGATTGCCCACACAGCTTCACATGCACTCTTGGAGAAGATCCCTATTAGAAGAAGACCACCACAGTAGGAAACATGTTCACAGTTGCTGCAGATCAAGCACCTGATTGGATCACTTGAGTACAGCGGCCCTAAAGTCCAAATCATATCAACAATGACACATCACAATGACTATTTAAAAATTAGTAATTAATTTCCAGAAATAAGATGTTAAAAAATGAAACAAGGAAAGATGCATACTATGGGACGTCATGTATTCATAATTTCAGCCAAAAGTTATTTGGCATGAAGTGATGATGCATTGAAGGGTTTGAAAATTCATCAAAAAAAGACTCAAACGTCAAAAATCATCGTCATCATCCAAGAAATGATGTCCCATAATACTTACTTGTTGTGGATTACTATTGTTTTTGTTATTGATTTCTGGAAACTCCTTTTGTTTTTAAAAAAACTTCCTTTTTATTTCATTTCT
This sequence comes from Adrianichthys oophorus, assembly GCA_036245035.1. Lineage (NCBI taxonomy): Eukaryota > Metazoa > Chordata > Actinopteri > Beloniformes > Adrianichthyidae > Adrianichthys > Adrianichthys oophorus. Next base: position 10,876,211 of record BSAI01000096.1, on the reverse strand, counting down.
TTTTTGTAATAATGTTCTGGAATGTTGTTTTGATTTATAAAATGAAATGTTGTTTTTTTATTTGTTTGCTTTGTAAGTTGTATTGATCTTAAATATGTTTTTGAGTGGTTTGTTGTTATGATTGGCACTTCAGGGCCACCGTATGTTAGGCTGCCAGAACCTCAGAACTACGTAAGCTGATTGACTCTGACAGAGAAGATTAAGAACATTTTTTAAATGGGCGTAACCTCCTTACTCAGCATCTCACCCCACAGATACATTTGTTGGCACTAAACAGAAAAAGAAAATATACAGCATCACAGAGTATTAGTACAGCAAAGAACAGCACTCTACCAATCACAAATTCTATCACTTTTTGTGTTACGTTTATTGAAAATGACTTTATGTTGAAAGGTATTTTTTACAAACAAGAAGTTTTGTTTTTTTCCGTGCAGATGAAAGACCAGCTAGGATTGAGGATACCTACCTGCTGTGTCCTGCTCCAGTCGTAGAGGAAGTTGGAAGGTTAGTTACCTCCTCTTCTATGTCTCTTTCCAAGTTCGAACGCCAGACTGAGTCTCAGCTGCGTCTCCAAAACAGTCCGTAACACAGATATTCGGCAGCTGCACTCAAGTTTTGTGGGGACACAGAAGGCGACTGTCCTTGAACAAATTAGGGCCAAAGTCATTGTGTGTCTGTGATCAATCAGTGTTTGTCACAGCTAACGAAGCCAGACACCAATCACAAGGGGACAACAGGAGCAGAGCCCAGGAACACGACTTAATGAGAGTCAGCTCAGGAGGCCTGCACAACTGCGCACGTGTTTGTGTGTGGGATGTTTTTGATCTCAGAGAGCGAAAGTGTGATTTTCAGACAGCGGGGCAGTGTCAGGATCCCTCTGAGGGCCTCTCGGTTTGCTCCTGGTGATTCTGCACAGAGTCTTCTTGTGGGCAAGACAGAGAGATGCTTTTGGCTGAGCTTAAGGAGGAGTGAGGCCGGTCGCCTTCACAGCCCTCCTGCCCGCAGTTTGGTGCATAATTATACATTCAAGCCTGTGGCTTCAGACACCTCCCAGTCCTTATCTGTCTTGTTTCTGTCACTCAGATTTCTGCAGTCGTTTGTGCACGCCTTCTATGCTGGCAAAAAGCTTCTCATTGATGGGAAATTACTGCTCAGAGATGGAGAGGAAGTTCAGATTTTTATTCGTTGTGGCTGCAGATTGAGATCTCAGCAAACTGTGTGTATTTAACTTACACAGCATTAAAAAAACTATGGACATGAGCTACAACTTAGCAGAAAGGAAGTCTTTTTTATGATTTAAAGCCTAAGATATGTTGCTTGGTTGAGCAAAGCATAGTTGGCATCCACCAGAGATTTGACTTTGTTTGCTCAAACAGTAAACTATTTTAGCAATTAAACCAAAAAAAAAGTTCTATATTTAATTTTTATTGTAAGAAATTGAAAAAAAACACATTCATATACTGAAAGAACGTCCATCTGACCAGAGTTAGATGTTATGTAAATTCTGTTCAATTGAATGAAACAGGTTTTTTAATAAAGCTGTATGTATGAAACACATCTTTTTTATTTTCTTATTTTGCTGCGACAGCTACACAGGCAGCACCATTTCACACTGCAGTGAAGCCTGAAGGAGGCTGTTCAGAGCAGAGTCAGGACTGTGTAACTCCCTGAGAGACGCTTCAGGGGAAGTCAGCTGTGAACGCTGAAGGGTCCAGAGAGAAGGCCAACAGCTGGCGGATGAGTTTTAGATGCGAAAATACAATTCTGGGAAGTCTTGAGTTCCCTCTCTTAATTGGCATTGAAGTACTGGTTATTATTTGCTTAATTTGAATTTCACAGCTGCTGATAAAAGTTTCAAAGCGAAAGCCTCAAAGGGGCTTACAGCTACAGAGCTTGCATTTTTTAAACTTTAATTTTTTTCTTAAAATGTAATTAATCTGTTGTGCATTTAATTAGCAGGACATACAGTGTGGAAAAAAATGCAGCAAATCTTCTTGTGATCTTTTTTAAAATTGTTGCCAGTGTTTTTTTTTAATTATGGTTATGCCATTTTCAACCCAAATTTTAAAAACTGTGTCGTTTTCAAGAATACATTTTTTCCAGGGCGGCAGTAGTTCATCAGAATTTTGCCTCTGAGTTGTGGGCAGGACTGTTGGCGCGGAGTAGGCCTGCCCTCACTTCCCATCATCCATCATTACACTCTCTCCTGGCAGCTTACAGCCCCTCACACCCCAAGCCTAACAACGTTGGAGCTATCCAACAGTACAGTTTTGAGCCAGATTCCAGCTCGGACGAGGAAAACAAAGACGTACACGGATCTTGTCGTCTACACCTGAATGGAGCAGAGCACCAAATTTATGACCCATTCAGCATATTTTCCATGTCACAAATAACCTTTTTTTCCTTCAACTCCTGAATCACTTCTATTTGAATTAAGTCATTTCATTTTCTTGAAAAATGTCCTCCAACATCAGAAAAATGCCACAAGAACATGTTCAGAACACCAAAAAGCCAATTGTGGAAGAGAAAATGGCATAAATGCACCAATAGTGAAGAAAAACTCCCCTCCACTTCTGTTTTTCTCAAGTTGTTTTGTCAAATACAATGAAGTCACTGATGTAGCTATCAACCCAATCTGTGCTGACTGCACGATCTGGATGCAGCTTCTCCCTCCACAGACATAGAAGCACACATGGGGCAAGCAAGTAAATGGTGGGCACTATAATGATTGATAGGGGCTGAGATTTCTCTGTGAGCATGGAGCTGATAGCATCGTGTATCCTGCTTGCCTGTAAGCTGAACCGACCGTTTGATCGGAAAGAAGAGGAGGGAAACGGCAGCTTCCGTATTCCAGGTGGGAGAAAATGAGCTACAGCAGGACTTGTGATGGAGGTGCTGAAATGATCATCAGCGCTCGAGGATATGAAGAGAGTTTGGACGCTGCAGAGGGGAGGTAAAAAAAAAAAAAAGGAAAAGCCCATCCCCCCCCAAACGGCGTTTCCTCTTTTGCCCTCCCACCACCCCTGCATTGACCTCTGTCTTGCCGCCCCTCCTCAAGTCTTAACCCACAGCTCAATACCCACCTTGTCTCGAGCTCTGAACCCAGAAGAACAAGAGACCTTTTTCTCCTTTCTTCCCTGAACCAAAAGCACAGCTGAGAATTATGCATGCCTTGTTTAAATTTCCTAAATATAAATATAATTCCTGAAAAATCTTATTTCTGCAATCACTTTTTATTCAATACAAAAAGTTTTTAAAGTCTTTTATCCCCCCTACCTTCATTTGTCAAAGCACTTAAGTCAGCATTAAATTCAAGAGCGTAGGAGGTCATTTAATCCCTCTGATGTTTCCATGATTGAGGTCTGGGATTAAACCAAGCCAAGATTCCTTCTTTGGGTGGAGAGCATCTTGACCTTTTCGTGCTGCTTTCTTGTCTTTGTCAGCAAATGTGCGTGTCTGTAAGGCAGCCAGTGTGGTTAAAGTGGGCCGAGGAGTGTGCTGACAGCTGGATGAACTTTTCCTGATGTGTTCATACACGCAGACTCGCTCAGGCATCACAGCTTCGCACACCAGGTGATGAGCCGAGTTTTGTGTGTTTTTTTTTCAGGGTGATTTACCTCCAAGTGAGCATGAACGAGGGCCTCTCCTACATCACCAGCTCTGTCCACATCACCACTACGGAATGTGTGAGTGCAGAGCAAATACACCCCGAAATGTTTCAACAACACACGTTTATATTTCTCTTTGGCATGTCGCCATTCTAGATCGAATTTTGGTTTTTGACTTTTTCTTGTTTTTCTCGTCTTCCTCTGTTGGTTTTTCATCGGAGGAGGCTGTGTTTGTTTGATTTACACTGTTATTAGGCTGGTTTTCTTTCATCTAAGTGTAACTTTTATCCTTTTACTGTCTGCTTTTGTGTAGTTTGACGGCACCATTGTGCTAATATCAATGCTGGTCTTGTTCCTGCTGTTGGCTCTGCTGCTGATGTGGTGGTTCTGGCCTCTCTGCTGCACCGTGGTAAGCTTCCTTCATATAGATCAATTTTCAACTTTTGGACGCTAACTTTTCTTGCAAAACAACTAAATGTTCTTCCAATGTTTTGACCTCAAAATTTACACTCTAATATCTTTGATGCCAATACTTTAGTCAAAATGAAATGCAAATCTTACATTCATACATGCAATTTGAAAAAGCCTTTTCCCGTTTTCTGACTATTGTTTCTTAATTATTTGAAGTCTCCTTAACAAATATTCAACACAAATCCGGAAACAGATATGATCTATCAAAATATTGCAAAATTCTTCTTATTTTGAGTTGTTTTTGCCTTATGTTATGCCTGACTGATGTTTCACCCTACATGAAATGGCAAACAAAATATTATATATTTTCTCATTATTCACAGGTGATCAAGGAACCGCCACCACCACCGCCTCCAGAACCGGTGAGTCACAAGTTGCATAAAATATGCAATTTTTAAAGAAAATTAACTTTATTTAGGTAAAAGATTTCGATTCTTAAATGTCTGTAAGAAAACTATCTGTGTCCTGATGACTTTGACTCTGATAGGAGTCAGATGAAGATGATGGAATGCCAAGGAAGAGGTGGCCCACTGTGGATGCCTCGTATTATGGGGGAAGAGGAGTCGGTGGCATTAAGCGAATGGAGGTAAAATTAAAAGTTTGAAACTCTTACATGTATGAAAGGTTATAAAATACTGCATGGAGTATATTTATAATGTCTTACTCCAAGGTGCGATGGGGGGAGAAAGGCTCGACGGAAGAAGGTGCAAAGCTGGACAAACCTAAAAACGCTGTGGTCAAGATGCCAGAACAGGAGTTCGAACCTTACGAGCCCAAACCCCGAAAACCGCCCCGCCGCCCCCCACAGCAAAAGACGTGGTACTCGCCAATTAAAGTGAGAATCCAAGTATTTTTCTGCACTGCATAAACAGCTCTTAGAAATAAGACAAAAATTCTGACCCCATTGTCAGATATTTTTTGGAACAACAAAATAATCTGACAATGGAGGAAAAAAAAATGTCTCATCAAGAATTTTTATTTTAAGAAAAAGACATGTTTTCTCAAACTAAGACAATTTTGCCATTGAAAAACATTCTTATAGGATTATCTTTCTTGTAAAACTGAAAATTTACTTTTTTAAGCTTCACTTTTTGCAGTGTGAGCATTTTATTTTACTTCAAAATCCTTTTTTAACTTATTTTGGGGGGTTTTGTGACATTCCTAGGGCAAACTAGATGCTCTATGGGCTCTGTTCAGGAGAGGCTACAACCAGGTATCCCTCATGAGACCTCAGCCTGGAGATCAGGTGAGTCTGCAAATGCATTTCACTTAATCTGCTAAAATCTCTGGTAACACCATAATCCTGAAATTCTATACTATTGAAAGAATTCTGTGTGTACAGTCACCACCCAGAAGCTTTTTAATTGTAAGTTAGATGACAGACAAGGCTTTTCTGTCTGTATTGTGAGTTTCTGTGCCTCGATACATAAGGACATGTTAGAGAGCAATGTGTAAACCTCAGCTCAGAGTTTCTGCACACACACTTACATTCATGTTGAGTCAAAGAGCTACTGATAGCTCTCTCTCCTTGTAAAAAGAGTCAATTGTTAGCACACAAGAAGTCTTTTTCTCCTTAGTGAATCCATCTCCTTTTCCAAAAAAAGACTAGTTTACTTCAGTTTGGGTTGTTTTTAAGTCGAACTTTATCCCCTTTTAGATTTTTTTCCAGTAACATTTTGCAAGTGTGACTTGATTTTATTTTATCCCTCCATCTATGAGACAGAAGTGAGCCCAGTCTTCTGTCTCCTAACCTTGACCCTGTGAATCACATTCCATAACCCCAAAAGACATGTTTTTATCATCGCACCGGTTGTCATGGCGAAACATCTGCATGGTCATAAATAAGGCCATTGTTGCTTTACAAAGCTGATTCCACATCATCTTTTGAATGGGACGACTCATCTTCAATGTATAACAGAGCCAGTATGTGTATTTCTTGAACATTGAGTCGAAAAGTGCTAACCAGTCGATGGATGTTTTGTTTTTTTGGTTTTTTCTTCAATCTTGGATTTTGTTTGCAATCAGGACAAATAGGAGTCTCTTTTTGTCAGCTGCTTTCCGTGGGACTATAGTTCTCTGAGCCATTCAGGAATGACCCCTAGAACTCCCTTCACGAGCCATTAACTGAGAAAAACGGAGCTCTATTTTTCACGTGAAAGAGAAAAAACGGGGCGGGAGGAGTTCACTTTTATTTCCAAATGAGCTGCTGAGGAGAACTGGTGCTAATGACCATGTAAAACACAAAAGATGATTGTGATTTCTTGTATCGGACAAAGTCTGGCTCGGACTTGCAATTTCCTGTGCTGGAGCTGCACTGTGTTTTGTTTATGTTTAGAGGAGAAAATGCACCATCAGGTCACAGAAAGGTCAACAAGGTGTTTGCTGTCATCACACTCACGACTCTGGCCTGTTAGCCAGAAGATAAGATGGAGATAAACCGCTTTCTTCTCTCATTACTCCTACATCACTGCTTCTGCAAACAGCCATCAACGAGGTTTTGCCTCCCTCCCCTTTTGTACTTCATCCCATCCCAGTGTTGGTGTGCGTGCATGTCTGTCAGCTCTCCTGAGTGAGTGTCACACAGAAAAAAAACGGGGAGTTGAAAGGCCACGAGCCATATTGTGACAGACAAGATTCCTTGTCTTTGTCTGACAGCACTGATGGCACTGTCATACAGCTGCAGGCCAGCCCGCGGGCCAGACACCAACCCTCCGTCTTCACAGACAGCAAGAGGGATGCTGCCCCTTCTTCAACCCTTTCTCAGTTCCTTTCCTTTTCAGGGTTTGGATATTTCCCAAAAATCCCAAATGCTTCATTAAAATGACAAGAAAAATGGGTGAAACTAAAATATATCTATATAATATTATACATTTTTACACCTTTATTTTCGGAAAAGAGCCTCTGGAACACTTTTGATATGTAAATTTCACCAAAATAAGTTCTTTTTTTTACACGTATGCATTTGTGTTTCCATGCTCTTTGCTGAAAAAACTCACTTCATCAATTTCAAAAAATTAACTGTAATTACATTTACAATCCCAGTGTGTATCATTTAAGACCAAAATATCCAGTTCAGAAGTGTTCATGTTCATCAAACATCCTAATTCTTCGTTTTCATAGATGACTGCATCTTTTGGCAGTTTAGTCTTATTTAATGTCCCACTCCAATCATCTTTTGGTCTATTGTGAAAATTTTTTTTTTTTAAACTATGATCATGCCGTTTTGGGGAAAAACGTAAAAGAAAACTGTCATTTTCTAGGACAATGTTTCTACAAAACAGCAGTAGTTCATTAGAAATTTGCCTCTGAGTTGTGGGCGGGACTGTTGGTGCAGAGTGAGCCTTTCCCACTTCCCGTCATCTCTTTGTTTAGAGTTTTTCTAGCTAGCTTACAGCCCCAACCTAACTTACCGGTGCAGCAAAAACGGCGAGCAATATTGGGGCTATCCAGCCTTACAGTTTTGAGCCAGATGCCAGCTCGAACAAGGAAAACGAAGACGTACATGGATCTAGTCATCTACAAGTGGATGCATCAGAATGGAGCGGAGCAGGGAGCTCGTAGCTTGCCATTGTAGGTCCTACGTCACAGCTAAAAGCTTTTTCCAACTGCATTTTTTTTGGCTGCTCCTGATTCCCAATGATTTGAATAAAGAAATGCTCAAAAAAGCAATTTTAAGCTTGCAAAGTCACACATTATAAATGCCCTCCATCATGTGAAAAAAATGCCACAAGAACATGTTAAAAACACCAAAAACATGATTTTTGGAAGCTTTAGATTTTAGAGGCTGGATAGCTCCAATATTGCTCTGTCTTGAACATTCTTGGTGAAATGTCAGATGGGGAACTGTTGGGTGAAATAACAGCTAAACAAACGTGGACGTTTGTGTGTGTGAGTAAAGTGCTTGTAATGTCATGTGAGGTGACAAGCTGTGCCGTCATGTTTGATGTTGCTCCTCTCTCATCTCCCTTTCTTTTTTTTTTAACTATAAAACTGAGAAAGGGATGTGCGTGTATGTGCATGAGTTTGTGTACATTGTCTGGGTTTAAAAAGAAAACCAAACAGACTCGGGAGTGATGTATTGTTTCATTCTTTGAGGTTTTAAACCAAACAATCACCATGGCATGGGGGTGGGGGGGGTGACAAATATTTTAGCATTAGAGAGATGTAAGCTGACTGATTGTTTTAAGCGACACATTTCTGAACTCTTACTCATCTTCAGCACAAGGCTGGACTTCAACTCTACCCCCTAACCTTAAATGCCCCTCCCCGTTTTGCTGTTATTCATGAGGCTTCATTCAGGCCATATGCTGTGGTCGAGACATGCTTACAGTCACACACACATACAGACACACTCATATTCATGAGCTTGCGTTCTCATTGTGTCCATATGCTCTCCGTGGTGCTGTGCTGCTGCTTCCAAACTGGCTTTTTCGCCACAGTCCTTACTCTCCCCACCCCGCCCTGGTCAGGCTGCCCTCAATCAATTACACACCCCTCATATGGGCTCACAAAAAAACACAATGGCCCCTTCAGTCACAATGCAGGGGTCCTCTTAATGGCCCCTGTGTGACTTTAGGGCCTCTCTGTTTAATAAGGTGTTATAATCAGACCACCAAGGGTCTCTGCATGCTTTGACTGAGCAGGATGAGGGTGAGGATGAGACTCCGCCTCCTGGACCCTGCAGGAAAAAAAAAAAGAGATGAAAAAATATTCTTGGGAAAACAAAAACAAAAAGTTCTTATTTTTAAATTCAACACGACTGTGAACTTTTAGGGCTACTTATGACATCAACTATCTGGTCTAGATTGATCAGGATCTGTCTTTGCTTGCATTATGGCTGTTATGGAGCAGGTGTGGAGAGATAACAGAAGCAGCTCTGTGTGCTCTCTGAGGACCCAGACACTCATCCATTTGTCTGCAAAAGTGGGCAAAGGCTCACACGAATTATCTTGTCTGCTGGAGCTTAATGCTTATTGATATTACACAGAGAAACCTTGTTATCCTGAACTTTATTCTGCAATGAAATGAAGACAGACACTGCTAGATTTTCTGAGGGCTTGTGCAAAAGCTTCATTGGAGGCTTTCCCACGAATAAAAATTCAAAAACAAAGTTAATACTACAAGGAAAACCTTTCAGCAAACTCTTTTGCAAACAACTGGTGATGTTTAAAGTCCCCCAGAATTCATATAGAATGAATTTAAGCCCCTCAAAATACTCTAAAAACTTCAAGAGTCCAAAAAGCGAAATAATTTTCAGATCCACAGGATTTTAAAGTCTCCAAGGGCCCCCCTTTGGATGAGGGGCCCCAACATTTTATAGACTCTCCTTTGTGTGCAGTTTTCATCTTGTTTATATGTCCTCCAGGGTCGCTGTATTCGCTTCCAACGCATCAAAGATGAAGAACCCTCTTCAAACCGTCAAAGTCTTCCTCGCAGGCCTCAGTCTCCCTCTGCAGCTCCTCCTCCAGCTGAAGAGCAGCCCTTGGTCTCCGTCTCTGTCCCCCGCACAAAGCCTCCATCCAGAGGACCTCGCACCGCCCTACCTTCCATTGCAACACCTCCGTCTCGAGCACCTCCTCCCATGGTGCGACCTCCGCCGTGTACACCCCCGGCACGCTTACCCCCAGGGCCTCCACCTTCTCGACCCCCACCGAGGCTATAAAAAAGAAGAGAAAATAGCAGGAAGCAATCATTCCTTCAAATATGTGGAGACTCAGACAGCAGAAAATTCTTTAGGCTCTGCCCCCAGCTGTGCCTTGTTGCTGGACAGCAAAACGTATCTGCTGTGCACTCCTAAGACAAAAAAAAACATGCAAGTGCTTTATCAGGACTGTGGGTTAGGTCAAGTTGACTAGACGGTGAGAGGAAGTGTAATCATTTCTGGAAAACCAAGAGCTGAGGGATTTATTGTTGTTAAATGTTAGATTTTGCATGATTGGGGAAAGTAAACAAGAAAGAAAAGAGTTTGATTTGTAATTTTGACAAACAGCATGTAGTGAAAGATAGTACCAGAAAGAGCTGTGTTCTTGTAGTCATCACCAACTTAGTAATTTCTGTGTAAATGTAATTTTTTCAACCAAAGAAACTTTTTCTGCAACTTTTTTTTCTAATTTTTTAATAAATAAACGGTGACCTTGTTGCAACTGCAGGCCAGTTTTTGTTTTACTACCTTTATTTATTGTAACACAGGCCCTTAAGTTTTTCCTAATGATGGGTGGGTTTTTTAGACTCTTTGGGGCAGGGGCATGTAGACAGATTTTCTGCACATATAAATATGCCACACTGTATTAACAATGTGCTACCTTCATGGCTTTTTCCAGCTTTTTTTTTTTACTGACTGAAATGATCATTTGCATTATTTCTTTAATAACTTTTATGTCTTCAATAAAGCTTTTCTTTTTTCAGCTGCCTTCTGAGACATTCTTTTATGGAGATTAAAAAGTATATATTTCACTATTTTATGCTGTAAATCAGCCTACAATCACACTACACTGCAGATATTTTTACAGTAAAGTTATTAGTTAATTGGATAATGCATGATGTAATATTTGGTAATGTAATTACCTTTTCTTCTTATTAGGAAACCTGCAATCTCTCCCAGATAGTTGAACCTGTGAATGGGTGCCATAGATTACAAGATTACACATTTATCATTTGTCCTACAAACTATAATTTCTGGGATTAAATTGTTGGCTTCCTAATTTTTCACTTATTTTAAACCAATTGTATGACTTTAATCTAGATAATTAAAGCATAGCCAATTTACTAAAACAAGAAACAACAAAAAAAATATAAACAACCAAATTACTATATAAATAATAGAAAAGTAAATATTTTGTTACTTTTGAATGCTCTGCTTTTTTTTCTAGTTTCTTTGATAGTGGTTTTGACATTTTAAAACAATACTTGTAAAAATATGAACTGTCTTTTACCGACATCTGTCCATCTTCAGAACTTGCTGAGTCTCTCTCAGGGTCACAGGTTTGGTGGAGCCAACCCAGCTACTGTTGGGCAAAGGTGGGGTAAACCCTGAACAGGTCACCAGTCTGTTACAGAACAAATTAGGGACACCAGTGAACCCATGAAGCATGTTTTTGGACTGTGGGAAGAAGCTGCAGTTCCCGAAGAAAACCCACAGATGCACAGGGAGAACATGCAAACTCCACGCAGAAAGTTTCCAAATGGGATTTGAACCTCGACCTTCTCACAGTGTGGCAAAGGCACTTGCCACTGTTCCACCATGTAGCCCTCAAAGTGTATAAAAAACAAAATGAAATTCAAATTAAATGCATATCTTACCAAAAGTCACCCAGCCAAATGATCAGACATTCTGGTGTCCTAATTACTTGGCCTGGCTACAGGTGGATAAAATCAAGCACTCAGACATGCAGACTGTTTTCACAAACATTTGTGAAAGAATGAGCCGCTCTCAAGAGATCAGTGAATTCCATTGTGGAGCTGTCATATGATGCCACCTGTGAAACAAATCCAGTTGTGAAATTTCCTCGCTCCTAAATATTTCACAGTAAACGGTCAGCTCTATCATAACAAAATGGAAAAGTTTGGGGACAACAGCAACTCTGCCACAAAGTGTGGTAGGCCACGTTAACTGATGGAGAGGGGTCAGCGGATGTTGAAGTGCATAGTGCACAGAGGTCACCGACTTTCTGCATTCTATTGCTACAGAGCTGCAAACGTCATGTGACCTTCAGATTAGCCGCAGCACACAGAGAGCTTCATGGAATGGGTTTCCATGGCTGAGCAGCTGCATCCAAGCCACACATCACCAAGTGTATCGCAAAGCATTGGATGCAGTGGTGTAAAGCACACCGTCACTGGACTCTAGAGCAGTGGAGACGCCTTCTCTGGAGTGACGAATCACAGTTTTCCATCTGGAAATCTGACAGACGAGTCTGGGTTTGGAGGTTGCCAGAAGACCGGTACATTTTGGACTGTATTGTGCTGAATGTGAAATTTGGTGGAGGAGGAATGATGGTGTGGGCTTTTTTTCAAGACTTGGGCTTGGCCCCTTAGTTCCAGTGAAAGGAACTCTGAATGCTTCAGGATGCCAAAAAATTTTGGCAAATTCCATGCTCCCAACTTTGTGGGAACAGTTTGGAGCGGGTCCCTTCCTCTTCCAACATAACTGTGCACCAGTGCACAAAGCAAGGTCCATAAAGACATAGATGACAGTCTGGTGTGGATGTCCTGCACAGAGTGCTGACCTGAACCTGATAGAACAACTTTGGGATTAATTAGGGCGCAGACCAGATGATCATCCAATCAGCTCTTGGAAGACATGAAGATCAGCTTTTTTTTTAGGTTATCCCCGTTTGAAAATCAGACTAAATTTAGCTCAGGTTTCATTTGTGTTGGAACATTTTAGGCAGAAAATTTACAAAGGAAAAGTGTTCATGCTGGACCCTGAAGCTTCAGAGATAGATGTTAAGTGAATGAATGTGTTAAGGTACAGCACCCTCAAGTGATCAAAAAGTGAATGACAGAAGACAAAAACCTCACAGTTGTGTGTTTATTTCACTGCATAAATATCATTATTTTCTCCATCGAGAAGAAATCCAATGAGATCTAAAGTTTATTTTGATGACTGAAGGTTTCCATCATGAAGCGGGAGCAGTTTTGCAGCTGATGCATGACGATACTTCTTAAAGTAATTTCGGGTCAATTGAGGGATTTTTGAGGGGTTTCAAAGACAATAACACTTTAAAGACAAGCTGTTGAGTGTTTCTAAACACTTTCTCACAAACCATTATAGAGGGCGCAAGCTCATGTTTCTCTATGTTTGAGATCATGGAAGCACTTGTGTAAAGTCCTTTGGGTAAAAAAAAAAAAAAAAAAATTCTGCTCTTCAGGTTTTTCTCTTTTTCTTCTGCATTTTTTTCCCAGACAGCGCCCCCTTCTGGGCTCCTCGTACCATGCCTCGAAACTGGCCTTGCAGTTTGGCGCGCTTTCTGAAAAACATGTTTTTAGACACTTTTAGTAAAGTTCTTTAGGAAGTTCATTGAATGGCAGGAAAACAGTTAGTACCTGCGATTGAGCTGGGACTTTTTCAGAGGGATGTAAGCATAGGGGTCGAGTTTTCCTTTCTTCTTCACGTCTCCTTTTCCTTTCTGTGAGAGGAAAACAAAATGTTTCCGAGCAACGTCACACATTAGTCAGCAGCCTTTTATCAAGCAGACTCACCTTTGACTTATAATCATTTCCCAAGTCACGCGTTTGACCCAAAGGTCTGTGGATACCAGATCCTCCAGCTGACCAAAAAAAAAGCACATTGTTTTTTAAATGTCCTGAGACGATCAAAACATGTTTGCATTTGAAAGGTTACCTTTATATTTCAAAATGGGTTCAGTCTCCATGTCATCAAAGTTGTCATCTTGAAACTTCCTCTTTTGAGACTTCTTCTGAGGTTTTGTTGAGGAAAAATTAAGAGTCAACACCAAATTAAATCCAAAATGGTTCATTTGCGCTTTTAATCACTCACACTTTTCACTCCTGCTTCTTCAAGGATATCTTTCATCTCATCTCCATCTGTGAGGGAAATAAAAACATCCATTATAAAAAAGACAAAAAAGCATGCGTGTCATCTGGACTCCTCTTACCTTTAACCTTTGTTTCCCCCTCTTCCTCCTCTCTAATGATGAGCCGTCCATCTGAGGTTACTTTAAAGCCATGGTCCACCTTGGCAGTCTTTTTCATCTGTGGTTTGGTGGCTAGCAAACAGCAACGGTTTAGTCAGCAAGCAAATTAAGATAAAGATCTTCCAGCAATAATAACTATTTTACCTAAAACTCTCTGGGAAACTTTTGGATCCAAAAAGTTAAGCGGGTCGTCTTCCTCGCCCTCTTTGAGCCACGCCCGTCCTTTCTGCCGTTTTCCCGTTTTCTTCTGTGCATTATAAGCCTTTCCTTCATCCTCTGACAAATCGCTGTCAGACTCCGCCAGGATGTCTTCAATGCTGCAAAAAGAAAATGAAAATTTCAATGTTTAAATTTAAGACTAACAGTCAGACTTGTGTTGGCCCAAATACAGTACCTTTCACTCTTTACTTTTGGTGCCTCCTCTTCATCGCCGGAGTCATCCTGCTCCTCTGAGGCCTGTTTTCGCCTCTTGCTGCGAGCCTCAGCTTTCCGGATGTTTGCCAGCACTTTGTGGTGTTCTTCGGGCAGCATGCTCTTCACCAGCTCAAATCTAGGCACAAAGCAGAGCAAAGAGTCTTCCAGAAGTAGGAGTGGGTACTGTTTGGATTTTATCTAGTGCCAAACTGGTACTTTTAACCAGTTTTGTAACTCAAACTGTTCATCTTTCATCTCATCTTCTGTACCGTTTTGTCCTTTTTGTCACGGGACTGACGGAGCCTAACCCGGCCACTCATGGGCAAAGGCAGTGGACAGCCCTGGACAGGTCGCCACAGTCACACACCCATGCACACTCGCATCCACACCTAGGGACAATTTAGAGTGACCAATTCACCTATGGAGCATGTTTTTGGACGGTGGGAGGAAGCCGGAGTAAATGAACCCATACACAGGGAGAACATGCAAACTCCACACAGAAACATCCCCCATTGGTGACACTGTTTCAAGTTCCGGGGGCCTTCTTGCTGTGAGGCAAGAGCGCTAACCACTGCACCACAGTGCAGCCCTAAAATCAAAAGTACTAAAATCTGCATTTTTATGGTAGTTCCATATAAGTTAGTACCAGTTTGCCACCAAGTTTCAGTACCCATATTTTTCCCAGAAGATCAAACAAAAAACTCACCCGAATTTTCTAATAAATTTGGTGAAGATATTCTTCAGTTTGGTTCTGAAGTGTCTCCTCATATCATCTTTGATGTTTCCGATGGCCTCCATCTGAGCAAAAATGTTTTTTTTTCAACTTTAAAAACACTTAGTACGGTTAAATATTAACATATTAAAATAAATTAATCCTGTACATCAAATTTAGGGTTACTCTTTTAAAAATAGATGAGCTTTTCATCGTTTCAAAACAGATTTGATAGAAAAATACAGCCTGCTAGATTTTAATCATCCCTTCTAAGGCATAGCCCTGTCTTAAACAGTTTTTTTGGGGGGGGGATATTTCCAAAGAAATATCTTCAAAAAGATCAGGAACATTTTAGTCAAAGAACAAATCTGCCTCCAAGGGCAAATAAAACACAAGACTCCTTTCCTTTATAAAAATAACATTCAGAACTTTCTTTTTTGCTAAGATTACATGAAACGTGACTTCCAGTAGACAGAATGTAGAGTTTGTACCATCACAGGGACATGTGAGGCCAGCGTCTTAGGATCCATGATGAAGAGGATGACCTTGATGAAGCCTAAGGCGGCCTTGACCACCTCTCTGGTGCGGGACGACAGCAGCACACAGACGTTGTTCAGCAGCGGCTCCAGGGTGGACACCTCGATGAAGTCTGAGTTAACAAAAAAGAAAAAAAAAACATAAACTTAAAGCCTCGTTCCCATTAAAAAAAATTGTGTTTTTAACGTGTTCCTGTTGAATTTTTATGATGATAGTGGAAAAAATAAGAAAATTAAGCTTAAAAATACATTTCTGAGTATTTCTTTCTTTAAATCGTGAATCAGAAGCAGACGAAAAAATGCTGTTTGAAAAAGAGCTTATTTGTTAAGTAATAGTGCAAACAGTCCCATACACAACTAGAGGGGCCAATTTCTAATGAACTTTTTTTACATTTTGGTTAAAAACAGCATTATCATAAGTAAAAGACCACTGGGAACGCTTTGAAAAAAGATCAAAAGAGGATAGGACTGGGTCTTTAACTCCGCCCACATATACAAGCTCCATTTTCAAGAGCATCAGGGAATCAGGCGACTCACCTTTGTATTCAAACACCAGTCGCGTCAGCGCCAACACAGTGCAGGTGATCATGGTGACGGAGCCTGTGAGGCCTGCGTACACCAACACCAAAAACTGCTCCAGAGCATCTGGAACACAAACAGCGACATCAGCCAGTTTTTGTCGGTGAATTAAATCGAATCTGTGCCCACAAAAAAAAAAAAAAAAGCTTTACCTTTAGTGTTACCACAAAATCGAACAAAGGCATTTCCTATTTCTACCAGCAGACTGTAGGCACTTTTTCGAGCTCCAGCAGACACCTCCTTGGTGCATATGATCACCTGCAAGAAACGACATCGCTGTGAAACCTACAAATATCAGCGAGGAACTCGTCTGTTCTTCCTGATCAGAGCTGATACCTCTGGCAGCAGTGCAGTGATGAAGTTCCTGTGGCTCTCATCTAGCCTTTTCACTATATGAAGCAGACACCTCAACCTCGGCTGGAAAAAGACAGAATGAAACAGTCAAGACGACACTGAGATGTCCCTCTTTTCCAGATTTAGGTGCATTATTCCACAAAATCTTACCCTCTTTGCAGGAGAGGAAGCTTTCTTCAGGGTGTCGAGCAACACTAGTTTGAGTGTCTCCAGATTGGATACCACGAACGACTTGCACTGGTCCCTCTCTGCTCCACACAGCTCCTCCAGCACGCGGTAAGCCTTCTTCTGCATGCTCGGTTCCTTGACCTGAGAACGCACGCAATTACCAACAAACTCGTGTAAACCAGGCATCGAGTGCATGAACCTTTACCTCCAAATATGGTCTGATCAGCTCAAAGGTTTTAGTCATTGTGGCCTCGTCCACAAAAGGAGCCATTGCTACCACAAGATCCATCACGGACAACCTGAGAAGAAGAGCAGCTCAGAGCAGTGGAAGCAACAAGACTATCAAAATAAGTAAATACTGCTGTTTTTGCAACATTTAACTAATGATTTCACCTTAAATATCAGTGAATCTGTCTCAGCGCCTTACCGGATGAACTCGGAGCTGTCGGCGCTGGCCAACCTGTCCGTGGCTTTTTGCATGAAGGTGCAGATCAACTAAGAAAGATTGAAAACCGATCAGTTGTGTTGTTGACATTCAATACATTAAAATGAGGGATTTCTTGAGCACAATTTTTTGGCCCCGGTCTGATTCTGAGTCATTTCATTTGGATTTTAATTTTTAAAAATCCAATTTTTGTATTTTATTAACTTTCTTTTATCATTTAAACTCCTTAAACAGTGAACTTCTGTGGAGTAGTTTGAACAATCAAGCAAACATAATGCAACTATAAAGTAGAAAAAATAGTTACCAACTAACTAGTAATTAGTTAACTAGTAAAAATAGGTGATAATTAGTCATATGAGGAAAGTTTGGTGACTGTAGTTTTAGTATTTTCAGACATATTGGAAATTTTTAATCACATGTAATTCATATCACCATTAAAAAATTCCTTAAAATGAAAGACAATGACTTTCATGCAAATTTATTGTTGTTGCATGAATATGATGATGAATATTTACGACTAGCTCATTTCAATGTAACCTTTAATTTGTTTCAGTTGCTTTTTTAGACATTATTGATTTTTTTAAACACCTTTTCCTGGAATTTGCACTTTGTAGACGGTCCCTTAGCAGACATTCCACTGCAGTCTCTCTGTTTATTTCTCATTAAAAGGAAGTGGTTGTTTGAGTTAGGACAAACCAATAGAAACACTTGCAGTCTGATTTAAACCTTAATTAAAAGAGTTGCTGATCCTGGAAATCTGAACCGGTGAACATATTGCTAACTTCACCAAACTGTTTTTGTTCTCCGTCTGCTCAAAAAACTACGCGATCAGGCCCATTTTCCGGAACTGGACATCCCTAATTCGAGAACTTCTAGTAAAGTAAGATTAAAAGGAAGGTACCTGCAGGTCGGTGACAGTTAAATAAACCTTAATAGTGTCCAGGATGGCCATTCTGTAGCTCCCAGATTCTCCGGCTGCAGGCTGCTGGCTGTACACGTTAAAAAGAATGGGGAGGAAGTTTTTGGAGAATCTTCCCAATTCCGTCTTTTCTTCCTCTTTAAAACACCAAAAAACATTTGAGATTATTTGATGTTCCTGCAGATCCTTTTGTTAGTCAGTTTCCAGTGAAAACGTGTCGTCTCACCAGTGGAGCAGCTCTTGCTGATGAGAGTTCGAAGGGCCTGGCACACCGTGAGTCTCAGGTCTGGCCGTTCATTGATGGCCATACCCAGAGTGCGAGCGATGCCTTTGAAGGACGCCATCAGGTCCACAGGACATGTGCAGAAGCCAGGAAGCATGGTCCAAATCTGACATGCACAAAAAAAAGTGGTTCAGGTGTAAATTCAGAGGACTTAATGTTTTTCCTGCAGACAAAAAATCTTTAGTTAAAAAACCATTAGTTGTCACACCTGGGTGTGTGCATTTGATCTATCCCATGAACAAACTCATTCTTTACCTGAAGCTGCAGTGTCTGGTAGACTTTGGCCTCTAGTTTGTTTCCTGCCTGCTCCAACTCATCAGCTGCAACACAAAGCAGTATCGTTGGTCAATGTAAAAATTTTTAAATCTTGGGTTCTCACTTGCTTTTACCTCTTTGCTTGAGAGTTGAAGCCAGTGGGAGGAAATAAGAAGTAAAAAAGGCGAGGTTGGTGTTCTTTACGTGATCTCGAATGACAGGAATGAGCCAACTGCGCGGAAACTCCATGTCATCACTGGAAAGAAAGAAAAAAAGGTTAAAACGAGATTTTTTTTAAAAAGCCCCTCCACTGAGTGTCCTTACTTTTGCCCGGTGATGTTGAGGGGCACAGCAACCAGCACAAGCTGTGGACCCATGCTCTCCACAGCTCCTCCAACGGCCAGGTCCAACTCCCCGCAGAACGGGAACTGAGGAGTGGATCGCAGGTCTGCAAGAGACTGGAGGGACTACCCACCACACAACAACATTAGTGTTGAGGGGAACTTTATATCTTTCTTTATTTTTAAGAAAAAAAAACAATCTTGCTTGCTACCCTGGTCATGATGGCGTGAGCTTGTTTCCCTGCCACTCTATAAAAGCTTCCAAGGATCTGCAGCACAAAGGGCCAGGAGGCATGGAAGCGATAGGACAATCCTTCCTCTACGATGCTGGAATACATTTGCAATTATGATCATTAATGTAGAATAGAGGGAAAAGCTTTTGCTATTTGTTTCTAGTCATACCGGAACATCTTGCAGACATATGAGGGGTTTCCTGCTGAGGCAGTGGCTTTGACAGCACCTATCTCCTCCATATGAGGGGCAACACATTCACTTAGTAAAGTCTGAAACAGATAAAGACTTTTTTTTAGATGGATTTAACACAGCAAAGCGTTTTAGAGAGTTACAACTTGGTGTGTTTTACCTTCAGAGTGTTGGTTGCAGCAGAAACCACCTGAGTGTGTGGAGACAGCAGGCAGGACATGGCAGCAGACAAGAGGCGTGGGAGGTGACCCAGACTCAGCGAGCTCTGCAAGCTAACAGAGAACCAAAAACTGCTTCTTCTTATCAGAAATCTACAATGGAGTATTACAGTCACCGTAAAAATAAATAAATACATTTACGAGGGTAAAGTTTTCAATTTATAAGAAAAAAAGGTTTACATTTTGCAATAAAGTTGTTAATTCATGAAAAAAATGTTGTAATTTGGCCACAAAAAAAATGTAAGGAGGACAGATATTTCAGGTTTCAGAAAAATATGAACTGATGCTTCACGTTATGAGGAAAAATGTCTAATTTTATAAGGAAAAGCCATGCTTTTTTGAAATTATAGTTTCAAAAAAGTGGCCCAGTTTCCTGAAAATTCTTCTCAATGTCCTTATACACTAATAAAACAATGCTGACTCACTAAAAGACTTCGTACTTTATTACAATGCGCTCTACGTCTCTCATATTAAAACACAACATAGGGGTTTTTTTTTGCTGTTGTTTCTCATAAAATCTAACATTTTTCCCTCAAATTCTAAGACTTGAAAGTCATGATTTCATGGCTTTATTTTAGTAAAATTATCACCTTTTTAAATCACATTATAACAACTCTAGTCTAATAAAATGAAAAAAACTTTTTTCTTATAATTTTATGACTTTAGTCTGGAAAATTTTTTGCTTTTTCTCGAATAATGTCTTTAGTCTTGTAAAACTTTTTTCTCTTAATTTTGGGACTTTTTTTTCGCATAAATGTTTACATATTTTTTTGGTGGCACTAATACTCTGTTGTAGAAATCTGATCAGGTTTATGTCTACATTTATATTGTACCCAGCAAGATGAACATGTGCTTTCTCCATGACGGTCAGCCAGGCGAGCAGAGGCTGCAGGTCGTTCTCACTGGGAAGATAATCATACAGAGCCTGTGGATCATTAGAAGACAATTTAAATCCCCCAACAAGTTCATTGGCATGATTCTGCCCCTCCATGCTCTTACTGTGATGATTTGCGCGTTGAGTTCAGGTGAAAGGGTCGAAGTGTTCGGCTTCCCGCTGAACAGCCTGTAAAAGGCCTGCATGGCGCTGGCGGTTACCAGCTTCAGACAGGCAAAACAGAAAGACAACGTTTTAAAAAAACGGCAGAAAAAACACAAAAAACTGCAACGCTGCAGATGTTTCCATTCTCACCACATGGCTGAGAGTCATCACTCGCAGAAGAGTCTCACAGCAGGACTTGACGGCTCCCACAGGAAACGTTCCCAACAATTCCTTCAGGAGACAAAGCACATGGAGCGTAGTGGTGTCCTCTTTGCTGCCTGAGTAAAAATAAAGAACAGGATTAACTGCAGGGCCATAAAATACAATTTACATTCTTGACAGGGAAAAAAACACAAGTTTAACATACACAAAATACTAACTGTATTCTGTCCATCTTACAGCGTTTAAAATCTAAAATTCCAGTAAAGTTTCCAACATTTTAATGCTTTTAATGTGCTGTGTGTGTGTGTTTTAAACCCTAGTTAGTGCAGAAATAATTAGAAAAAAAAGTAATCAAATAATCTTTAGATTTACAACTTAAAATCATGTTTTCGTTTTTTTTAACAGTTTGAAGTTTAACAGTTTCAATATATTGTTTGAAGTGTAGGATAAAGACTGAAAGGATAATTTAATAATAGCAATCCAAATTTATTTATACCCTAAAAGACAAAAAAAAGTCAAATAATGAAATTTGCTATAAATTAATGTAACTGTTCATTTTATTCAAACCCAAAAGAGTGTTTGCCTCCATCCATTAAAGCATTAATTCAATTATTTTGTTCATTTAAATAGAATAAAATCTATGTTTTGGAGGAATGTCTAAATGTACTTGGGGTTATGTTCAGGAATAACATTTGTTTTGAGTCAGAATCAAACGTGACGCCTCACCTCCCGCCTGCTCAATTTCTTTGATGCAGAACTTGGCGGTGGTCACAGCTGCAGGGTGATGGGCCGGGGCGTTATCTGCAAACAGGAAGTCACTACCTCGAAGGACGGAGCAAACGCCCTGCTGTGCTGCTTTACGGATCTGAGAGGAAAGGGGAAAACATAATCAGGAACTTCTTAGAGTATAACTGCCTTTGATTTGAAACGTCAGAGATGAGGTGAATGTGAGGTAAACCTTTGGCTTGCTGTGCACCGTGAAACTGAGCAGGCCGTGGTAAGCCTGCAGAGTTGTTGGATAAGTCCAGACGGACACGTCCTGCTTCCTCAGTAAAGTGGCGAGGCATGACAGGATCTAATGCACACAGAAGAATATGAATTAATTCCAAAACCATTTTAAACACAACAAATACTCCTGGATTTAATAAAAAGCTTAAATGCTCTCACCCATCTAAGGACAGAGGATGAATCAGACGAGGCCTGTTTTGACATGATGTTCATCAGAGCCCTGGTTGTGTCTGAGAACTTAGACATGAGAACTGGAGCAGGAACACTGCCAAAAAAAAAACAACTGCTAACTGTAAGAAATAAGGTTTGATACCAATTAGGATTTTTTTATTATAAAACGAAAAGGTGCTAAGGATCTACCGCTTCATGACAAGGTTAAGGAGGTATGCCACAGCTGTCTGAGACTCTGGTGAATCCACGACTTCCAGGGTGGTCATCTACAAAAATAAACAAATAAATCTTAAAGACCCTGATTAAAAAAAAAAAAATTAAATGTATTAAATTCCAAAAGTTATTTGAATTCTAATTGATCATAATAAAGAAACGACAACTCACCAAAGCAGCAAAATACTCTGTTTCTGTCTCCTTTCCACCTTGACCTCGAATGACCTCGGTAACAGCTGCCAGAACTGCACAGATCTGCGGAGGAAATGGGGAAAAACTGAAATATGCTTCATTTGTAACATTTACCAACAAATGTGGGTAATATTTTTGCTTTAACTAGTAAAAAAACAAATCAACAAAATTATTAAAGTTTTTTTTTCGCTTTAATAATAAGGCTAAATATTTTAAATCTGTTTTTTTAAATATAATTTAGAGCTTCACCATTATAGCTCAAAAGGATCAACAATCCTGTTGAAATCAAATTTAAATTACAATTATAATTTCAGGAAACCCCTGCATGTGCAGCTAGACTTAAGCAAAATAAATAATCTGAGAATTCAAATTGATAGGTTAAAAGAACAATTTTAGTCAAACAAACACGCTGTTAAGTTTGTGTGTGATACTTTGTTAGCATAGGAAAATCATGTGTGATGACACTATTTTCTTAAGCATTTTTTGTGTTTTTTCATATCAGAATAAGGCAAAAATTACTTTTTTTTCCTAAAAGTGAATAACCTTCTGTAAATAAGTCTGTTCATTATAACATACAGGAATGATAATTTAGATTGCAACAGAACTTGAAGACAATAACTATAATTTTAAGAAAAGAAAGATTTTGAAGCATTTCCCCAGGTACGGTTTGAGGGATTTTTAATTAACAGTAAGTGTTGGCAGTCCTGCCTCACAGATGACAGTGGAAGAATAGACAAATATAGCGAGTCTATGGTGTGTTAGCATATGTAAGACTTAAACAGATTTGATCCAACAAACCTAATCATTACATTTTTGTTTTAAAATCCCACTCTGATCATCTTCTCATCCATGTGGAAAGGGCTCCCAGTGGTCTTTTAATTAAGGATATGCTGTTTTAGCTAAAATGTTAAAATCTGAGTCGTTTTCTAGGACATAGTTTCTAAAGAGCGGCAGGATTTCATTAGAAATCCTCAGATTTTTTTGGCCAGGACTCTTGGTATGGAGCAACCCAGCCCCCCTTTATCTCCCAGTTTCTGAGATCTTGAAGCAGGGAGATCGTGGAACTCTACAAAGACACTCTAAACACCTTATCATTTAAATTTGTATCAACTAAATAAAAGGTGGGTTGTAAATGCAGTACACACCTCTTTATGTGCAGCTGAGTTGGACTCCCAAAAGCGCTGCACCTTCCTGAATGTGAGGTTGGAACAGTCTGAAAGGCCGCTGAGAAAAGTGCCAGAGGTTCTTTGTGACATCTCGTCAGGTTCCTCCTCCATGCGACCATCTTTGCAGCTGCCTGTGCCAACCTCCAGAGTACCTGCCTGCAGCTCATTGTGGAGTTTGAGAGCATCAACTGTGAGATCACTCTTTCCTGAAGGAACAAAGAGAAAATGTGAAATAAAAGTGACCTCCTATCAAATTAAATCTTGTTTTTTGAAATTTTTTAAATACTCATATTCTATTTTTGTCTGAGGTTTATATAGATTAGCTGACCTGTAAGTTTAAAGCTAACTTGCAGAGCTTAACACAAAAAAATACAATTTTCTACTGAGAAAATTTGATCCATAAACTCCTGTTTTTTTATTAACTTTTTACAAAAAAGCAATATTTACATTATTTCTTAATGTAGAGATGGAATTGGAATTCCTCAATTCTATATGTAAGAATTAAGAAAACCTATTTGAGAAGAGGTGAAATGTCTTCAATAAAATCTAGGTGATTTCTTTTTAATGTTTTTACCTACAATCAGGATGAATCTATGAATCTACATGGACCTAATGTCGGGAGAAATCATTTATCAAAGTAACACTGTTTTTTTTAAATAA
Source organism: Adrianichthys oophorus (assembly GCA_036245035.1). NCBI lineage: Eukaryota > Metazoa > Chordata > Actinopteri > Beloniformes > Adrianichthyidae > Adrianichthys > Adrianichthys oophorus. The sequence continues at coordinate 10,852,218 of BSAI01000096.1, read as the reverse complement.
AATTATTTGTTATGTGAAAAATTTGATCACTCAAAAAAACCCTCAGGTTTCAGTGATACCCAATCCAAAACTTGTCTCAATTTTATATGTGAAGGAATCAAAGCACTATGTAGGCCAAAATGAACAAAAACTTAAGACATTACTAGCTTTAACACAATTTATTTTCATGTTGACCTAAGTCAATCACAAATCAATGATAGTCCCCTGAGTGTTAGTTAAAAATTTACTATAGATCAACTCTGTATGCTAGTTAAAGCTAACTGACGCACGGACCCACGTGCAAACTCACCAGTCGGTCGGCTGAAGAAGCGGCTCTTCGCGGCCTGTCGGAACCGGTTCGTCTGCGGGTTTGAGTCGCTACTGTGTCCTTTCTTCCATCGTTTCAGCTTCGAACCAGTCCCAGAACGAAGTTTCCCCGATTTGACCATTTCGGGGTGGAAATTGTCACGATCTCCTAACTGTGTGTGGCTCAGTTCAACAAATTCCCACCGTCGCTCACAAATGACGTCACTTATGTGCCCGAATGTTTGTTTTTCTGTCGATTGGTGGCGCTGTTCACAGCACAATCGTAACAGACTTTTTTTTATAGCATTATTTAGTGTTTCATTAATTTAAACATTTAATAAAAAGACAAAAAAAAAGCAATCATACTAATCAGAAGATAAAAAATATAATGTTCTAAAAAAAGATCGAGAAAGTTCAGTTGAACACAGTATAATAACCTTAGCTACAGATAAAAAAAAGCAGAATATGTTCCTAAAATCAGAAGTATTTTCTATGGCTTTTAAATCCCAGTTGTTGTTTTTATGCACAAGTATTTAAAAAATAAATAATAATAATAATATATAATATAATAATATAATAATAATATATATATATATTTTTTTTTTTTAAGATTATTATACTGTGTGTTTTATCTTTCTAGAAAAACGTTTCAGCAAATGAATGCAGGGTTGGTTAAAATGATAATGTGTAAAGAAAATACGAATGTGACAAAAGGTAAAACATCTAGGATGACAATTTGGAATCACAGACGTTAACTGTGTACTTGTTTAACAAGTGTCATACTGGATAGCAGTGTGGTTATTTATACTTACCAGGACATATTTACAGAAAACAACAGCAGTAAACATTGTCCATTTTGAAGATTTATTGAAATCCAGAGAACAGTTTATTTCACATTAAACTACCATTTGCTGAACAGTTTTTCACATGCTGATTTCCTTTAGAAAGGTGCTTTCATCATATTCCATGTCTTTATTGCGACTATATATTGTACACAGTTCCTTAAATAACAAACAAAAAATGTATATGTTATAGTAAAAAGTTGTTTACTTTCTACTTTTCAAAAAATAAAACAAGGATTTCCCTCATTTGAACCCCTGGGCAAAGAGTTTTATTCATCCATGAGCAAGAACACTAATGAGGAAGAGAGGAATCCATGTCAAAAACAGTTTCACAAAGAAACAGACACTGGGATGACAATTTTAGGGATACCCATGGAATCTAAAGTATTTCTGTGCTTTGTAATAATTTTACTTCATTTTGGGAAAAAGAAAAAGAGGAATACAAAAAGGAGCAATATAAAAGCAATAACTTCTATATATTTATATAAAATTGTACACAAAATTCCACAGCAGTGGAAGCTGGAGACTCATGCCAGACCCTACTCCTATCCCTGCAGCCCCATCTGACACATCCTTCCCTGATTTAAATAATTCCTTTACTCGTTATTTTGATTTCCCCTTAGTTAGTTATGACGGATGGGTTTGTGTTCACAATTACTTGGACGACAAAATCTTTCTGAATCTTTGCATCTTGGAGACGAGTCTTGTCTGTGAGGAGCTTCCCAGAGAAGAACCACCTTTGACGAGTCACTTCAATGTCCTCCCGTTCTTCCAGCTGCTTCTTCAGTTCAGCAATAGAGTCTGCCATGCTTGCTGTCAGACGCACATCTTTCCCTAAAAGAGCAGAGTTGTAAGTGAGATTTGTTGATAAAATACTGTGACAAAGACACTTTCTTTGTGTGGTGGCTGGTGTTACCTGTTGATAATCGCACCCGCAGCTGGAAGTCCTCTCTGCATGGTGAGGACTGAGCTTGTTTTTGTGTGCAATCAGACACTTTGCACTCGCTGGACGTCTCAGTGATGAGATTAATGGGCGGAGCTAAGGTGTAGGCCGGGAGCTGGTAACGGTTTCCCAGTTCATCATAGCTTTCTGTGAGAGAACCTGCAGACAAAAATGGATTTTAAATAAAATCAAATAAAAAAATATTAAATTGAATTAAACTAAATTTTATTTTTAATAGCACTTTTCATTGTGTACACAAAAAATAATGAAAAAATGCTTTACCCCCATAGCCCCACCCTCTCATTTCCCACCCCTTGAACCCATAGAAGAAAACTCTGAGCATAATTTCTTATATTTACATACAGTGAGGTACATTTGGTGACATTTTTTTAAAGAACTTTTGCTTTTGAAATAGTAAAGTAGTATGCAAAAGCACTATCCCATGTTGGGACAGTTCAGTTTCCTGTCATGGCTCTGCGTGCATCAATCCATCTGCAGTGGTCAAAGCAGCTCTGTGTGTTATGCAACCCTCACAGCAGTAATCTCTGGACAACTCGTGCTTGTGATTCTGTGAATGTTTCTTTGCAAAACTGATTACTGTGCATGTGGGCATCTTGGCTTTCAGGGGACACAACTTGGATGATGTCAAAATCTCAAACTGAGGTTTCGTACCGTGAGGCAGAGTAATGCAGGCTCCATCCACTATTGCCTGTGCCAGCTCCAGGTCATTGCACTCCACAGCCAGAGCAGCAGCTCTGAGCGCATCCCAAATCTCTTTCCGTCCGTCAAAGGCTGGAGCTGTATCCCAAAACTCATCCCTCTTGCTCCTGAGCTGTCCTTCTGTCATTGGGTACTCACTCTTCCATTTAGGACGCTCCTTCTTGAGAGGCTCATTGCGGGCTATGGAAAACAAAAGAAGGGCAGTGCAAATAGGGTTCATTCCAAGCTATTTATGTGAAAAATAACTTTTTGATTTATCCTTTAATATCATGAGAGCTTATTTTTTAAGGTGAAAACACCAGCAAAACAATTACTTTCTGTCATGTAATGTAAAACTACAATTTCAAAAGACATTTGTATGCACCAGAAAAACCAAAAACAGTTCATCTTAATGTTTTTCTCCTCAAACTCCATCTTATTTCTTCTTTTTCTTTCTCCTTCAGGAGTTTGATCCAAAAGAAGGATGTGGAGCGATTATCAGAGGAGACAAAAATGAAGATTTTTTATTTATAGCACAATGTGCTGCTGCTGTGACTGGGAACTCATTCTGTACATGTGCATGGACACACAAACACACCCATCAGCGGATTATGAGGTCAGTAATCCGGTTCCACATAACAGGATTTGTGTGGTCTGGCACTATCACATTGGTTGGAAAGACGAGCGTTTTTTAACCAATAAGAAAGAAAAACACTTCAAAAAAGAAAAAAAATGACAAGAGCATCAATTAAAATCACAAATCCAAAATGGATCCTAGTTTTTGAAAAGAAAAACTGGCAGTTAACTTTTTTTTTTTTGCTCTGAGATTTTGCAAAAGCTTTTATCTGCAACATCCTTTGCATGCATGAATGTTGCATCCATTATTTTTAAACCTTTCAGTGCTGTTGCAGGTGAAGACTTTTCATCAAAACATTAAAACTATGTTTTATTTTGTGTGTTTGATCAAACTCAAGCTTCACAATCAGCATCTTTCAGTCACTCCAAACTTGCGATTTAAACTTTTGTTCACCAATAATATGTTAGCGTTGATGTTATTATGTTTGCAAATAATCAAAAAGATTGTGAGTTCAAGATATTCACTTTAATTTAGACTTATGGGCTGAGTGGACTTGATGTTGTAACTAGAAAATATAACTTGGACTGGACTTGCATGTTATGGTATTGCTAGCTTATCTGAAAGTAATGCATTAAACAAAATTGCAAAAAAATATTTTTCTTTTTTTTTTATCCTTTCTATGAAATTTCCCCAAATAACCAATTCTAAGATGTATATTTTTCCACTTTTCCATATTTATTTGAATTTTCATTGGTTGACTGTGTTGGTTGACTAATGTGTTTTCATTAGAACAATTTGAGCTGAGTTAGATTATATATTCCTTGAATGGTTTGAGTATTTTTATCTTGTTTTGAAGTTGTTCTTACATACACAGTACACAGTTTTCAGATAATTTCAGATTGTTAATATTGTAACAATCTGGATTTATTTAATTTCAACTGAAAAAAAATCTAATAATTTTAGTTTTAGAGTTTAGTTTATTAAGAAAAAAATCCAAGTAAAAATATTTATCAACCAATTTATCAAACTCTAACAAACAAAAGCCAAGTAATGTAACTTAAAGAAAATAAATGATTGTTTCTTTTTTGTTTAATTGCATCCTCACCTGTAAACTCGACCACTTGGAATCTAAAACTAGCTTTTTAATTAAAGTTATTCTGATGAAGCTTAAATGATCCTGGTCACTGGATACTGATAATCAACTAAAACTTTCAACTCAAAGATGATACTTTTATGAAGGGTAAATGAAAACATTGAAATATGCATACATTTCTTTAAAGTGCAATAAAACTAAAGACTAAAACAATGAAACTCAAAATAAACTTGTTTATTTTTCAGGTATCAGATTTGAATACTCTAAATAACTAAATTCATCATTCAGAAGCCCACTACATGAAATGCAGAATTAATTAGATTTAAAAAATTGCATTTTACTGAATTTCTTCTTGTGTTTTCAGGGCACTTCTTATGTTTTTATACACAACTGAGAGTTGAAGATGGGGAAAAAATTAGCCTTTCTTGACAAAAAAATTACATTTACATGTGTCAATATAATTTAAAGGAAAAATTGTTTGTTTGTAAAACAGTCAAAAGAATCCGTTTTAGTCATCTAATTGAGTAATTTCTAAAAGTTTTCCATAATTTTCTTGTCCGACACATTTAAGTATTCCTACATGGTCCCGTAATTGAGAAAAGCAGGAGCAAGTCAGAAGTGCATGAGTTAAACTGTTCAACATCCTATCAGATCCATACATAAAAGTTAACTGATACAAATCTCTTCATACCAAAAAGGTTGTACTTACTTTTCACTATGATTTTAAAAGGAGCGCTTGGAGCGTGGTAGTAATGGTATTCCCTGGAGTTAGGCACTCCCATAGCTCAGAGGTTTGTGGAAAACCAAACTTCCAAACATCAAAAGTGCTTCAAAAATGGGTTCCAAAAAGCAATCGCAAAGAACAGCTGGGTCTGATTTCTGCTCGCCACAATAAAACCACCATGAAAAAGCTCAAGCTCAAAACCTAGAGGTGTTATGATACTTCCCTAGTTGCTTAAAAATGACAACACTCTCCAGATTTATCCTTTCTAATAACAAACCCACCACCTCAAAATACCATAAGAGCACTTAAGTGGAACGAGTTCAATGTATGGACAGTGTTCTTGCCAGACTGCAGCCTCCTTACACAAGAGGTCTAATCCTATCAGCTCTATTTAAAGACTGAACGGAAATACACAAAGACAACGTACTCAGACTATTACCAGACTCTAAACTCTGGTCAGGTCGTGCTAAGAGGGAAGCCACTGTTTTTCTGGGAATCTCCCAGAAATACTGTTCCACTATTTTAATAACTCTAACATTAAAATGCTTTATTATTATAACTTTATTATCATATTATTCCTACACCTGGTTATTTGTGTCAAGCAGGTGTGTCACCTTCACTGCGGACGCCTCGCAATTTCTTTAAGGCATTGATGTAAAGCAGTGGATCCACAAAGATAGAGCTGGCAGAGCAGTCTCACAACCATAACTGATGCTTAATTCAAAGTCCCGACAAGCTCTTATTTAGGAGGAGGGGGCTGAAAAGTGTTTATATAATCCCTCCTGTCAGATCAGGTCAGCTTAGATACATAACTTTGCTGTAATCCTTGAGACATTGAACACCTGCAGACTGAATATATTCAGATGACTTCTGTGTGGGACAAAAGGAAACATATTTTCAACCTTATTTGTCCTTCATTTTGAACTCATCTAACACAGCAGATGATGCATTTTCTAGACTTTTAAGGCCAAACAATGTTGTTTTATAGTTTTAATGAATGGGAAAGCCAGAATAATTAGACTCATAGATTTGCTATAACATTCAAGTCAAGGAAAGCTACACATAAACCACAAACCTTCACCCTATGAGACAACTCTAATGCATTTCTAAAGTTTGGATCTAAATTCTGTTGTAGTATTTCTTAATAATGCATTTTCAATAGATTGTGCAATGTTTTCATTGGAATTTGACACATATTTTGAGTTGATTAATCTTGTTCCCTTAAAAGCAACATATTTACCACCCAAACCATTATCCCTCCACCTCTGTGCTTTGGAAGCTGGAGATGACAAAGAAGCTTTTAAAAGATTTTTCTTTTTAAAGTACAGACAGAGATTTATTTATTTAGTTAGTTCGTTAGCTAGAAAAAGACATTTCAAGAAACTTGCTCCTAATAGACAACTAATCATTTGAAGTTACACTAAGTTTAAAAAAAGTCAAGTTTTGGTTTTTGGGGCTGTGATTTTTTTTTATAAATTTGCCATAATGTTGGAAAGTTGTAAAATAAATTGACAATTTCTGTTCAACTCTATACATTCAGTACTGGTATGATTACAATAAACGGATTGATTGACTGGGATGAATTTCTCTGTAGTTAATAATCAATAATTTTCCATCATAAAACAGGACAGAATTAATTTTTAAAGGTTTTCTCAAAATCAGACCACATTGTTCCATTAGGATTTTGATTTACCTCTATCCTACAAATTCACATGCCAGCAAACTGTGGATTAGAGTGCTCGTGGGGACACTATGTTGAGGTTTCAGCTTCTTACCTCCACGTTTTTTGCCTCTCATAGATCCTGGGGCGCTCCCCTGTCCATCCACGCTGCTCCTCCCCACGCAGCCTCCCATCACGGTCCCTGCATGCCAGCAAAAGCAGACAGATTGCATCTAGACTGAGTCAAACCCGACAAATAAATCAATTAGCATGCAAATACAATCTAGAGTTAAAGTGGTAAAGGAAGTGTACTGGAGAAAAGCATCATCAGGGAGCAATGACAGCTCAGCGCTTCTCGTCCCGGAGAGGTCAGCCCAGAGCAGCTCTAATGTTTATGTCACGTGTAGCGCCAGCTGATGGCAGCATGCTTCTCACGCACTATGTTTTTTGATGGTATCATTAAAAATACATGTAAGTACCAACACAATAAATGTGTTTTTGGATGATAATCGACGTGCGTAAAAACCCAAAATGCAATGAATCTCAGCATAATTAGGAATGATTAAAATCAAATATGTGAACAAACTGTCACCTACCAGAAATCCAGTCTGCAAGATTGTGCATCCTTCTGCAGTTTGCTTGCCACATCCGAAAAGAGTGCAAAAGCAGTCTTGGGTGCTTCCAAATCCAGACCAGAAGAGCAGCCCGCAGGATGACAGACGCACACTGAGACAGACAACTGTACGTCTGAACGCCTGATAATCTGCCTGATCCAGAAACTTTCATGGATTCCAGCCGCTCCTTCTGGGGGAAAAACTCTTTACTCCGTCAAACGGTAAAGAATAGAGAATTATACGAGGAGGAAAAGACTAACGCTCTTTTTCTCGTTAAAAAGCGGACCGACGGTCAAACTGGCCGCCGTCGTCAGGCGTCACTAACGGATAAACCTTATGCGCGTTTTTTTCAAGGGTTACGGTTAAAACAGCATGCGGAGGCGCAAAGACAATTACGGTATGGACTCATGCTTCATAAATGTCAGACTATCAACTTCTTTGCTTCAAGTTTATAGTAAGAACTGCTATGCTTTAAAAAACAAACTATGAACTTTAAAGAAAATTGTCTCAAAAGTCAGCTGTTCTGTACTTGTATAGCAAAAAGGAAGCAAAATAAGTATTATAATTGACCATTAAGTTGATGATAAATTAGAGTAAAATGCAGTTATTCAGTAAAAGTTGAAACTCTGACACCTACTGGAGAATAATAGTACAAGCTTGCTAAAGTGTAAGGAAGTAAATCCCGTTGCTGTATTTCTAGATTTTTCAAAAAACAAAGATCATTAGCATTTTCTCATATCTGACTTAAAAAAACATAATGACGACAACTATTTTTTTATTTACATTTTAAAAGACTTTTCTTCTAAGTAAAAGTCGATTATAGCAGTGATGATTTTATCTAGATGCCAACCGCGACTTGTTCCTTTGTATAATTCTCTTGAAACCAACATCAAAATGGATTAACATGTATTCTAAATTCAGAACTGATACTCTTCTTTCGTTTTGATGCTGTGATTTTAATATTGTGGTTTTACAGATGCATCTGCCTGAATCAACCTGTTTACCTCCATTACTCTGTCAATCCATCCCTTGCATCCCTGCAACTAAAACCTGTCAGATTTGACTGACAGGTAGTGTTTCTGGATATAATATTTTTAAGGGTTTATCCTTTAAATTAATTACTTTGCACTACTAAACATATTTAGTTTCTTTACACTAAGTATGTTCTTTAAAAAATGAATAATTGTCATAAGAAAATGATTTAAATATTGTACTTTATTAATAATGTACAAAAAAAAACAAATACAAATTTTCAGGACAAAGATTTATTTTATTCTCAAAGGTTTGAAAGTTTGAGGACTGGAGAGTGCAAATGTGCAGGGCGGATAGACAAATTACATGAACAGTAAAACATTTTATTCCGTTGTGGACTAAAAACAAATTAGCTTGAGAAACATCAAGAGCATTTCCTTACAAAATTTGCATTCAACAAATAACTTAATCTGTTTATTTTTTGTATAAAAATATTAAATCCATAGGTATGGCATTGCAACGCTTAAAGTCAAGTGCAACCAGTTTGTTTAATAAGTCAAACTTACAATAAAACATTTTTGGCCTTCCACTTCTCTGAAATCATATATCCCCAGTGCTTAAAGAAAAAGCCTTTGAGGTACAGGAGGTATACAGGATAACAAGTATGACGTCTGACAATTTAGCCAACAATTGTGCCTCCATCATACAGGAATCACATCCTTATTAACTGGGAAAATGTCCCATGTTAGCCCATCTCCATTTGGGGAATGTCCAGAAGGAAGGAGGACACGAGTCACCCAGTGACTAAAAAGAAAACCAAGTCCAGGTTACTATACAGTGCAGCATGGATCACGCAAATGCACAAGTGTCTGAGTAAACAAAGAGCTAAAAACAAACCTGCTTTTCTCCACCCCCAAAAAGATTTTCCAGTTGTTCAGCCTACTGTAGTCAAAGGGGTTTTTGTATACCTGGCAAAAAAGAGAAATAAATAAGAAAAAATACACGTTTTGTGACGTGAATCAACAATAGAAAAAAGGAACTCCCTTCATATTCTGTTATAACTTTAAGTCAAAATACATTGTGTCTTTCATTTTCCTTTCTGTTTCTCGTTTGCTTTGCCATCTGTGCTTTTCAAGTCCCACTCCAATCACCTTTTGATCAATTGTAAAACCGTTCCCATTAACTTTTAATTACGATTATGCTGTTTTTAGCCAAAAATAGTCATTTACTAGGTCGTAGTTTCTGCAGAGCAGCAGCCCCTTAAAACCCCAACTTTCCGTTACCGGTGCAACAAAAATGACAAAAAAATATCGGAGCTATCCAGCCGTGCAGTTTTGAGGCACATGCCAGCTCAGATGAGGAAAACAAAGATCTGTCAGAATGGAGCGGAGCGGTGAGATGGTGGCCCTCCCAGCATGTTTTCTACATCACAAATACTTTCTTGTTCAAGTGATTCACAACAATTTGAATAAAGAATTCTTCAAAAATCCAATTTTAAGCATAATTTTCTTTATACATGCCCTCCATCATCACAAAAATGCCATAAGAACATGTTAAATACACACAGGACAAAAACATTGATCGGAGTGGGTCTTTAACTGATACTATAACTCAAAGTGTACTGTTTTTTTGTTTTTCTTCTCTTTCGTTTTGCTTTTGATGCTTGTGTGTAACTGGAATATAGGAACTCCTTGAAAATGAAAGGTTTCAATTAAATGTAAGTACTTAAATAAAATGAATATCCAATGTATATCCAAACAAAAAAAAAGTCAAATAAATCTTGGGTAACATTATATATTTGGTTTTCGTTTAATACGTTCAGACTTTTTTGTATTACATCAATGAAAAAACAAATCCTATAATGATTTTTTAGTTTTATGTATTCATTTCTCACCTTTCCTAGTTTTGCCATTCGATTTGTTTCCTTTTTGTTGATATGTCTCTCAATGCTCGTCTCGCCTCTGGATATGAGAACCGCATGCCACACAGTTAAAGCTCCCAGGGCCACTCCCACTGTGCTAATAGAACAACGCGTATTACATTTCAGAACAAAAAAAACAAAGTCAGTGGAAACTAAAACACAACTATTCTGAAGGTTTGTCAAAAAAGAGAGAAACACTTTTATAACAGAGGAAAATGCTAAATTACCAACAGGCAATAGTTTTCTAAATGTTTATTCTTTAGTTTTCTGAGAATTAAATTGATTTTCTTCATCTGTGTACAACATTTAATTTTGTTTTTATATCACAAGATGCCAAAATCTAAGCAAAACATAAAAAGAAATTTCTATCCAAGGCATGAACAGACATTTGGGTTGATTCATCTCGAAACATTTTTTATACGATGGACCCAAAACGAATGACTTCATTTATTTTTGTAAAAACAGATGTTATGCATGATAAGCATTACATGACATGCAGGCTTTACCTGGTGAGCACCCACATGTAGACGATACATTTATGAATCATCTTATCTCTGAAGGTGTAAGGAGGGGCCGGCGTCTGGAAGATAGTCTTGATGAAAAAAAAAAAAGAAAGGATGATGTATTAGCACACTCATATAAGAATTATTAACTTAGCAGGATATTCCAGTACCTGACCAGAAGGGAGAAGCCCTATAAGCTGTCCCATCCCTGTTACAGGAATCCCTGGCTTTTCCAAATCCATATGCTTAAAGCGCTAAAGTGAAAAGACAAAGGAAAGTGAAGTCACAATAAATAAAAGATTAAATTCACCAAAAATATTAGAAAATTAAAAGACACAAAAAATTCAACTATCTCACCTCCAGAGCATTGTATGCATCAAGAAATAGGTTTCTGCCGCTGATGCTACAATAGACACATCCCAGGGTCATGAAGAGGCAGAAGGAGAAGAAGTAACGGTGGTTAAAATGACCGATGCAATTATTCAGCCAGGCTGAGAACAAGGCTTTAAGGAAAATTCCCTTTATTTTCTAGTTGAATGCATTTTCTTACAAGAGGCAGAAGTTTTGCCACCACTGTGTTCTTATGATAACTACCTGTTCCAGGTCGTTTCACAAAAAAAGGATACGACAGTGATGGTCCATTTTTAGAATGCACCTGCAAAAGCAAACAACAACTTTAGTCTTGCCGTCATGGTTGGCAGAGCTGTAATAATTCATTAGAAATTTGTCTCAGAGTTGTTGGCAGGACTGTTGGAGCAGAGCAACCCCGTCCCCCCTTCCCCTCCCCATTACTGAGAGCTCGGAGTAGGGAGCTTGTAGCGTGTGTTTTCTACTCCACATATACACTCTTTTTCAAATGGCGTTTTTTTTCTACTCCTGATTTACAATGACTTGAATAAAGAAATACTCAGAAATGCAATTTTAGGTTTAAGTATCTTTATCCATGTCCTCCATCAATCAAGAACGTGTTTAAAACACTAAAACATGATTTTCCTCGGATTGTGGTTTAAATATACGTCTTTGTAGGTGAGTTTTTAGCTTAAAATTGTCAATCATGATCTGACATTTCCACATTGTGTAGAAGAAAGTTAGGAAAACCCATTTAAAAAAAACTTGGTGGTTTTGACAAAATCCCATTTGAATCAGAATTTCAGGAAAAGTGAGTATGCTCCCATGTGTTAGGCAACACATCCCTAAGCTTTTGACTGGGATTTGTCCATCTGGTTTGACTGGAAGAAAAAAAAACAACAGATGCAGTAGGACTTGTTTCATTCATTCTACCCTTTGTTTTGTAAAGGCAGGAGGGATTTAGCTGACAACCATCACAAACGAGGGAGTTGCAGTTTATATTTGACCAAACCCTAAAACAAACTTTCAAGATTACAAAGCTTCCTTTCAAGAGCAAAATTGAATTGAGATGTTTCAGATGACAAACCTGTTGCAGATGCCACAGTGGTGAGTTCTTGCAGGTTTAGGTATAATGCACTTCTTGCAAACTGCCACAAATGGCCTGTCGTTTTTTTCCTGAACAACAAAAAAGCAGAGATTATTAAAAGCAGTCATATCTGTGGCTCAGCAAACAAGGAGAGCTGATGTCTCACCGTTGGGGGATATCCGGGGGAGGTCTTTGCAGCTTTGTAGTAATGAAACGCGATCATGATGAGGTTCCAGTGTCCGTAACAAAGATGCCAAGCAATCCACGCTGTAGAGTAGGTGTTGAGGATGAGAGGCAGGAGGATTGCATAAGCGATGACCACGATGGAGCCGGTCAGGATCACCACCAGACAAACAAACACCTTGGAGACAAAAGGGAGGATTGGCAAACAGAGGAGTCAGCATCTGCACATACATATACATTCAAATATATATTGTTTTTCTGCAGTCTGAAGACCAAAAATTAACTAAAGTTAAAGACTAATTAAGATAAAAAAGGTGTCAAAAAAGGAAACCATGACAACGTTATGGTATATTCCCACACTTACAGCGCCAAACCAGCGGGTGATATAATCCACAGTCAGAAACACTGGTTCAAAAACGGAGTCGAAAACCACATCGGAGTCCGTGAGCGAGTTGAAGTAAAGCGACTGCAGCAACAGCCTCATGTAAGCCCACGTTTCCCTAATCCACAAAGGCAGTCTGCTCCTTCCTCGCCTGCTGCACAACCTCAGGCGGATGTTGCGCCGCAGGTAACCCAAAGAACTGGTACAGCACCACATGCTGCATTGCTAGTGAGCAGCAACCTGCAAAACTATTCACATGCACAGAAAGACAGGCGTGTCATAAACATGCCACTCATTCACTCAAACTCATTTTTAAGCTTTCATTTTTAATCTGGTTTGGTTGCAAACATGAGAGCCAAAAATGATATATGAAATGTGAAAGGTGCCTGACGAACAACTGCATAGAGTTTCAAAACAGGTTGGAGTCACATTGATGTTTAAGAGAAGAGGTAGTAAGTTCCACTGGGGCAAAATAGTATATAACAGTCACAGTTACTGCAATATGTCCCAAAAAGAAAGATGAGACAAGTCTGTACACCATTACTCAATATTAGCTATTCATTTTAACAATACGATTTGTATCATAATCAATTTTTTTCATTTTGAAATGATTTTTTAATGGTATAGTTCCATTCAAATAACAACCTGCCCCAGACAGAGCGATCTGGTTGGATTGTAAGAATTCAAGTTAATTAATCATTACATCCCTACTCAATATAGATCATCTTATACCATAAGTGAGCCTGCAAATTAACATTGTGTTGTAGATGCAAGTATCATGAAGCTTCAGTAGACTTAATGTTATATCTTCAGTGCAAAAACAAACGTTTCAATGAGTTATTCGTATTGGAAAATGTATTTTAAAACATGTTTCTGCATAAAATATAGAATGGACCCTTACCATTGTATTGCACATATAAATGCAAGGCTTGTTGTTGCCCCAAAAAAGCAAAAAAAAAATATTTTTCTCATTGTATGCTTTTATTTTAGTAACTAAAAAAGTGGAAGTTGATTTTTTACGTCTAACTCTATAAGTTAATCATTTGTACATAGTAGAATTTTTTTGAAAAATATCTCTTGAGGAAATGCAGATTTTGTTGTAATTGCAGATTTTAGATACACCCTCTGTCTCCGTGTGAAGTATATAAAACAGTCTCGTTCTCCTGCATTCTCTGCAGGGTGGAGTTCGCTCTCCTGTCTGAGGTGAAAAGGGCAGTTGTCTCCACAGGAGCTGGCTATTATCAGCAACATAATTCCTATAGGATTTTAAAAGAAAACTGCAAAGCAGTTGTTTCTTAAGTCAAAATAATCATTAGTCCACAAATGACACCGTTGTTAACAGACTGACCGATCATAAAGATTACAGATGTCCCTTTTGTCTGTCTGCATGCCATAGACGGTTATCATAACACTCCGTGCTAAGCTGCATGTAAAAACGTTTTCCCATTTTTCCTTTTTACCATACTCACCGATTTATAGAAATAACAACCCCGCCGTGGCCACTTTTCTCGTCGACATTCTAGAAAAAGGGCTAAATCGGCACCACTACCATTATTTACAAGGACCAGCCGCAGATCATAGACCTGCGACAGTTAAAACATCTAAATCCTGAGATCGACTTTATACGCATGCGCCGCATTTCCAAAGAGAGGCATTATGGTAAACTGAGTCCGTTTAAAGCATTTTCTTTATTGTTTAAAATATACACTACAGTAATATCCGTTTTTTCCTCTTTATTTTTTCAATAAAATATAGGATAAATAAAACGTACAAACCCCGTAGATTAGCTACTAAAAATAACAAAAGAATATTATATTTTTGTCTAGAATTGTGGGATTTGAAGTTTATCCACGAGGGGGCTCTATGACGCTGCTCTTTCTTGCTGTTACACAAGTGCTGCCAACCTTGAGCGAGCAGCACCCAGCGAATTCAGTCAATATGTCGTTTTGTTTTAATTTCAGCGTTCCAGAGGATCCAACAGCATCTGTTGACTTTGATGATAAGGAACTCAAGACTGAAAAATCGGGCCAAAAAGCCAAGCGCGTGAGTAACAACAGCTCTGAGTTAGGCGGCACGTGCGTCAGAAGCCATGTACTCCTGTGGGGCACTGTAACCCTTATCACCAAACACGCTGACACTTGCTAAGTCACAATT
>BSAI01000096.1:10742455-10837221 GCA_036245035.1 Adrianichthys oophorus | reverse complement strand
TTTTTTTTTCCTCTCTTGTCTCCTTTCTTGCTACGCAGGATCACAAACATGTCCGTGACACTTTCTAAGGCACAATAATGCAAAGCTAGGATACAGTCTGGGCAGGTTGCCAGTCCATTACATGCTCCCCAACCATACAAAACTGACAGTTGAATCTGGCGCAACTATGAGAAAACTGGTCCAAGTTTCCAGTATTAGACATCTGTTGATGTTTATAGTATTTATTATTTTAAATAGTGATTCACACATTCATTGTGTGGTAAAACTAAGTACAATTGCCTACGGATGGATAGTCAAAGTGAAACTAGAGCTCATTCTTATAGATGGTGGATCAGATAAGTTGCTTTTGTGAGTGACAGTAATGTACACTCATGCAACATTAACATTATATAGGCTCCATTCCAAAGCAAATATTCTTCACATATTTTCAGGAGGATGTAAATCCTAGAAATGGAGCACAGACAGGAACTAAACGGTTATTTTTTGACCCGATGTGGATTCCCCCTTTTTTTTATTTTGGTTACAAGATCAAGGAAATCCACTGAATTTTTCTAACAGGGATTTTTCTGCGGAAGAATGCATCAAGTCCAGGCTGGTTTGTTGTAGTTGAAATGAGGAGGAAGAGAGGATGAGGAAATCTTTAATCGGGTCACTTAACAATGTAGCTATTTGGGGAAGCTTTCTTGTGTGTATAGAAACTGCTCTTTTAACCTTTTGGTCCTACTTTTCCATGAGGTCATGAGCACAGCCATGCTTGAGTGGTGCTTTACTTATGATGGAAGATCAAATAAAGCTATTTAAAGAGTCATTTTTTTACATATAGTGCGATGAATCCCCAAAGGATGATCAGGAAAAGTTCATCTAAACATGCCTACATTAACAAAGCAGGCTATTGTTCCTCTGATAATATTCAACAATCATCACAAACACCATTGGGGAAACATTATCAGCAGTTCAAACATGACTGTGTTTTATCACAGAATTTCCAAAAGCTTAGGATGTAAATGTAGTGTATAATTGACCTTTGTTTCCGTCTTAAATGTAGAAAATCAACCCGAATTGGTTTCAGTTTAAGAAAACCTTCGGTAAACTTCCAGCGTGTCCCATTCGTCATCATCTCTCATCTCGACAGCTGTTTGAGGCCTCAGGGGGAATTCCTGGTGCCTTGAGTAAAAAAAAAAGCAGCCTTTCCCCTCCTTACTTTATGGGAACAGGGGGCAGGGCAAGTCAGATGGTTTTCGTCAGAAACTATTATGTGTTGAATCACTGTTGAGGGGGCGTGCTTTTCACTCCCACTGCTTCCTTCTTACTGGGAAGTGACTGTCAAGCTTACCGTACAGAGGGAGTGTATGTTCAACAGAGAGGAGGAGAGGATGATGGGTGTTGTGGAAAGGTGGTTGTATTTAAACTTCTCTGCTCTGAATGTCAGACACTACGCTTCATCCTTCCTTGGAAGTTGGAGGGAAAGAGGGAATGAGAAAACTTTTGTGGAGGATCTGGGCAGAAGGAAAATGCTGGGAACTCTTTATGTGGAGGGTTATTTCTGGTAAAATACGAATTTAAAAAAAAAAAAAAGGTAGGTTTTTTCAGTAAAAATGTCAATATGCATTTTGTTTATTTTTCAATATAGCTCTACTGAAAGAAAAGTGATGTCCACATAATCTGAATATGAACAAACAACGTCTGTGAGGCAACTTTATGGAACCTTTAAGGAAACATTTTTATTCTATGCAAACTTAAAGATGTCTTGTAAAGTAATAGGTAGGAGAACCGGTTGTTTCCCACTCCAACTGCCGGAAAGATATGAGTTTCCTGAATGTGTTTAGGTGTGGCCTCGCTTAGATGATTCTCTGTACATTTTGTACATTAGTAGATTTTTAAAAAGAACATAAAGAATAGAAGACAGTCACTGAAATAACGCTTAAACTCGATACTGTCAGATCAACATTGACTCCAGACCTTGTGGTGTTTTTTTTTTTCTCAAGTGATGACAGTGAACTTATCAACCTGCACAGGTCAGTTAAGATCCAACTTTGTATGGTTCAAAGACGCACCAGCCAACCTTGTTCCTGCAATCGTGCTTCTCTGTATAATTTCCTGGGAGTGTTCGGTCATAACGGATGAGTCATTTCATTCCTTGGTCAGCACACTATCACCCTGATCTGATGCAGCGCTCATATATGAGCCTGTTAGACTATCTTGTTAGTGGTTGCAAAGCCTTTCCAAGAATGATGCTGCTTCTAACATAGTCAGCTCCTTCAGCAAACCCTGAAAACCTTTGAGTAAGCTTTACTCGTGCACACTCCTCTCTGCTTTTTTACTTTTCTATTTTTTTATTTGAAACTTAAAAAACAACTTTTTTTTAAGTTTCAAACTTTTTTTTCCAAGCAAAATGTCTTAAAATGTTGCTTTTGAAAGTACATTGCAAGCATAGTTTAAGATGAATGTTAAACATACTTTTGACTTTAGCACATATTTTGACCATTGCTCAATCTTTAAGTGAAAGAAGCAGAGTTGACATCATGTCATTACCCTGTTCTTTTGAGTGCGCATGAATGACTTAACTCAATCATGAAATCACATCACTTTATTTATTTTTATTGGTGGTTTTGTTGTCTTCTACACTTTTACTGTATTTTCTTTAATGCAAAACTGTGTAAAAACTACTTTGCTGTTCGAGGATCAACCCGCTCCTGAAGACGGCTTTGTGAGAAGTGCTCTACTATGAGAACTGAATTCCATAGATGATAGCGTCACTAGGTGTCATCTATGGGCTCAGTTCTTTTGGCATGGTACTGGTTTGTCGAACATGCCACAAAGCAACCGATCACATACATCATGGAGGTGGGGAAGCCAAGAGCCCTTGTGCAATGAAAATCATTGGAAATGTTTTCTTGTTTTTTTTTTTTTTATGTTGATGGATATTTGTTTAAAATGCCATGGAATTTCTTTCAGATTACACATTTCAATATACATGTCAATGAAAAATAAAAAGATGGATGTTAATTATTTCATATTCTAATAAAATGTTTTAAAATGATGTTTTGTGCATAAATTATTATGAGCTTTTGCTGTAGTGACAGACATTTGCTGGAAGAACAAGCTTATCTCATTCCCATCTCTAAATTTCCTCAAAAGCTGGAGCAATTATAACAGTAGCTAGCATCAATTTTAAAACGAACTTTTAAACCTTTTTGTGTTTGATTTTTCTTGACGAAAAGGATTTAAATAATGGTGCTTTATCAACATTGGAATACATTTTAGAACACAGATGCTTACAAAACTCAGAAATGTGAAAAATCTTAATTTAGATTACCGGTAGATAGAGTTGTCTAGAAGAGTGAAAACATGTCCACTTAGATCTCCCTAAAATTCTGTATCGAAAGCAGAAATATTGAATGAGAGGTTATG
Organism: Adrianichthys oophorus; assembly: GCA_036245035.1. Classification (NCBI taxonomy): domain Eukaryota; kingdom Metazoa; phylum Chordata; class Actinopteri; order Beloniformes; family Adrianichthyidae; genus Adrianichthys; species Adrianichthys oophorus. The sequence goes on along the minus strand of BSAI01000096.1, from coordinate 10,833,810 downwards.
AAAGCAGAAGCAACAAAATTATAGATTACTGTGCATCAAAGCAGTTGTGTCATTGTTTGGTTATGAACCAGGCTCTAGCCTGAAACTAGAAACATTAGTTTATTCAATGAATTTCTTCCTGAATCATATCACACTCACAGCACTGTCACACTGTAAGATTGAAACAGATACAACTGACAGGTTGCACAATAAGGTTTGGAATTCTTATCTTTCACCTTGTTCTTCACTGAAACCAGTTCTTCTCTTGTTGAAAGAGGTTTCCTTCTGTTTCACCCACACCTGATCCCACATAAAATGATCATAAAACACACAGTTGTTCCAAAAAGATTTAATCTTTTACTTGACTGGAACACAAGACTGATTCATTGAGGACTGTTTGTTTTTTAACATTCAGCGTATTTGAACTACATTATCCACAACTGTACATTAGAAAAGTTCTGTATGTTTAAAGAGCAAACCATAATACCAAAATAATCTGTTACAGGCAATTGTGGATTGGCTAAATTTTTATAATTTATATGATCTAATCATCCATCTTCTAAACCCCTTTTTTTGAGTCCTAGGGTTGCTGGAGCCTATTCTGGCAACTGTTGGGATAAGGTAGAGTACATCCTGGGCAGGATGCCATTCTGTCACAGGGCCACACAATCACACCTACACACCTAAGGGAAAATTCAAACATATCAATAACATATGAAGCATGTTATAGACTGTAGGAGGAAGCTGGAGTGCCCAGAAAAAACCCCACACATGCACAAGGAGAACATAGATACTCTGCACAGAAAAGTCCTGGCCAGAATTTGAACCAGAGCCTTCACTGTGTGTGAAACAAGAGTGCTAAGCACTACACCACCTTGCCGCCCAATTTTGGTACTATGATATATCATGCTATGGTGGGATTGTATTTTATTATTTTAGTTCCATGCTCAGAAACTAAAGAAAAAAATGTCCAACATCTTCAGTATCTCCAATTAAATAGTTAAAATTTAAAAAATCCAAAACTCACCCACCTGGATTCTTGGAGTATTTTATATTGTAAAACCATAAAACACATCAAAATTAAACAATTTGTTTACAATAAATGCCATCACTTAAAAAAAAAAAAGCTTTTTATGATTGCAACAAAATAATGGTTTTATTATAACATGTCACAGCATAATATAGAAACCGCTGTGGGGTCTTGATATATCTGTTTCAGAAAGGTGGAAACAAAAGCCCCATCCCCTAGATACAATAAAAAGTTTATGAGGAGGCCATCAGATTTTATATTTTAGAATTTTACAAAAATATATTTATAATGTCTTGCTGTTGAAGTGTATTCCCCATCTGAATAAAAACCTAATACAACAACAAGCCATCTGCGTACGCATCGGCTTCTAGTCACACTGTATGAATTAATTGAAAACTATAATAATAAAAGTGACAAAAATAACAATTCTTTGACCATCGTTTTTCATTTCCGATACAACAGCGCAAATTCTCCTTCCGATTGGGGGGTAGCACTGTCGATCTGTGACGTCATCATCCCTGACCAACCAGCTGTTTGGCTTTTTTTTCCCCTTGTGGACAATGAGCAACTGGCCCCTTCACTGAGTTTAGCACACCGAGGAGACTTCACTGTTACACAACCTCTTACTTTTTGGAGATTTGTTTTATTTTATTGTCCTAAAAAGTTACTGAATTAGTTTATCTTATTTTTTTTGTCTTACAAAGATAATTCTGGATTGTTTGAGGCCGTGGTATGGACGAGATACGGCCTGTTAGCGGTGCGCCAGCCCACGGGCTGGTACCACTGTTTCCTCCGGGGCTGCAGGCTATCTATGGGGAATGTCGGCGACTTTATCCCGACCAGGCCAACCCGCTGCAAGTTACTGCCATTGTAAAATATTGGTATGTAACAAAACACACTATTGTTAACGTGACAAATATCTTTTAAAGTGACTTTTAAAAATGTTTTTCATAAAGCGACAGCTAACGTTAGCAGAGACTAACTTTAGCTTCCTAGCTAAACAACTTAGCTAACATTTGAGAGATTTCTTCAAACAAAGGATGTTATTTTAAAAGAATGATCAATTTTGGCACCAAATTTTATAATGAAAGTAAATGTCAAATCAATAATGATAATAAAAGTTCAGGCAATATATTCCAGTTATTTGTCAGGTCCCTCAACATAGGTTTTCAAATGTAAACTTAGTTTTTTGACGGATGTACTTAGAGATAAACTTAACGGAAGTCTTTGCTATTTCATAAATTGAATGTTGTTTATACAATAGGCTTGGTGGGCCAGACCCTCTAGACTACATCAGCATGTACAGAAACATGGGCTGTCCTGGTCAGGACGTTCAGGAACACTGGCACTATGTGAGCTTTGGGCTGAGTGACTTGTATGGCGATAATCGTGTTCATGAGTAAGTTTTTTGCAAATGTATTTACATGCTTTTAAAATAATGTTTGATCCTAATGTTTATATGGTGCTACATCCTTTTCTTCCTTATACTTAGCTGTATGTTTTGATCTGTACAGTAGATCAGTACCCTTAATGGAGAGATTTCCAAGCCCTGTTAGTTAACGCTATTTATATTTATTTTCGCATCAAAAACATATGTATGTGCAAGTTTTGTCATGAAGTTGCCTTGTCAGATTTACAGGAGCAGATGGACCTAGTGGATTTGGCTTTGAGCTCACCTTTAGGCTCAAAAGAGAGGTGGGAGAGACTGCGCCTCCCACATGGCCAGCTGAACTCATGCAAGGATTGGCACGATATGTCTTCCAGTCAGGTAAGATCTCAAATCAGTGCTTTTTAAATTTCCACGTGCATTCAGATTATGCTCAAACATAGATTCTCATGGTTGGATAAACAATTTGAAAATGTGATGGACTCCTATGGTTCTTGATGGACGTTAAATCTATAAAACAGTTTCTTAAAACTGGTGGCTGTTAAGTTTTTTATCCTGTTATTAGTTTTAACCGTTCACCTTTTTAAACGATCCTATCCATTTCATGTAGTAATGTTGATTAGATTTTTCTTAGCTTCTAGAGTTTTTAATGCTATGTTTTCAAGCACCTAAGTTCCTTGTTTTCTTTTAAGCCTGGATCAGAAAAATGTGGCTGAGTTTGGGTAGACACAAAGCAAGGGAAGGCGTTTACTTTAGGTTCTCTTTTCCAGCTGAGGTCAATTTGGATGTGGGTGGGCTCCTCAACAGAATGAATGCTGATTTTTCTGGCCATCCTCCTTTTTGCTTGTCTTCTGAGTCTGGATAGGGAGCTTGTTGCCACCCAAGTAGACACGTTTGCCCAGATAGATGAAGGACATTTATTTAGTTTTTCTTTCCCACATGTGCCTTTGTTTTCTCCTGCTTTTCTATTCACCCTTTTTGTTATCTCATTCTTTTGTGTTCTTTATGCCTTGATTTTAAAAAAAATTCTGTGCAGTGTTACAGTGAAGTAAAGGAAACAGGAAAGTTTATGCTGCTGTTTGAAGACACAGAACCAGATGTACTGGACGTGCTCTCATGACAGTGTTTAAAATCTAGATAACCATAAACTGTATTGTTTGGACTAAAAAAAACTGCTTTTCTACAGAAAACACCTTTTGTAGTGGTGACCACGTTTCATGGCACAGTCCACTTGATAACAGTGAATCTCGGATCCAGCATATGCTTCTCACGGAAGACCCACAGATGCAACCAATCCAGACTCCGTTTGGCACAGTGAGTTTTCTCCAGGTGAGTCGTAATTATAGACAGCTACGGAGTTCATTCAGATGTAAAAAAAAATAAATATATATATATATATATTTTTTTTTTACCACACTGTACTATGTTAGGACTACTGAGTTTGTATATATCCATGACTCCAAGTTTCTATAATTATCACTAAAAAGGGATGGAACAAAATGTATATTTCAGTATCTCAGTTTTGGTTTTCTACATTTCATTCTGTTTGGTAAACATTGACCAGGATAGTTTTTGTGTAACAAAAAAGGAAAAACTGTTTAAAAAAACACTTCAATGGACAAGTTTCACTGTGACGCTTATGCTGTCCGTTGCCCTCGCTCTGTAATGTTATTGTGGCTCTTTTTTTTTTTTTTCCTCATATGTGGATCCAACATTTTTTCAATCTGAAAGTCTGAGATTTTTATTCTTGTGCTGCTGCAAACGTTAAACTCTTGTTTATCATAGTGTTCTTCTTACCTAAACCAAAAAATGTTAGATGAACATATAAGAAACTAAACTTTCTTTTCTAAACGTACTTAAGGAATTTGAACTTTAAAATATTTTCATTTTATTTGTTTCCAACTCAACAAGTTATGCAAATTTCTTATAAATGTGCATTTGCTCTGGTCTGTTTTTAAAGGTTATACTCAGAATGATTAGTGTAAAAAGCTTAAAGATTTTTCTGTACCTGAGTTCTGCATTAAGTATAATTACTGCAAATACAAACAACTCTTTCTCATGGTTTTCACTTTCATTAGATTGTGGGCGTATGCACAGAGGAGCTGCAGGCGGCCCAACAGTGGAATGGCCAAGGCATCCTGGAGCTGATGCGTGGAATCCGCTTGTCAGTAGAACGGAGTTTCATTTGCTTTCTTGACGTCCTCGTTTTGTTCTTTCAGAAAGAAAAAGCTCTCTGATGTTTTCACTCCCTCAACAGCGTGATACTTTTCTATACTCATTTCAAAATTGATTCTTTTTGTTTTTTTTTACCATCAGCCCACTTGTTGGTTTTTCTGTTCCTGTTTGAAAGGTTATTACAGCAAATTTGTTCTTTTGTTTTCCATTAGGCTATTTAGATTTGATTCATTGTTTTTACAAAGTTGAAGATAGAATTAAATATATATATATATTTTCAAATACTATATGTGATAAATAATACTGATAAATGTCGTGCAGGAGTCTCCTTACTTATAGGAAAACAAACATTTGAGTCCTTTTTTTGAGGGTGCTGCAAAATCCCTGATGAATTAAAAATAGTTACTTATTTCCTTAACAAAAAAGTAAAATAAAAAAAAATTGACAATATTCTACTAATCACAAAATTGAGCAGAATATATTTTTAGACTTTGAGTCAGACTGCAACAGGCTAAATGTTAAGATTTTGAAAAAATGTCAGTTGTCATTTCAGTGGGTGTTTGAACAAATGTGGCTCTCTTAGTTTATCCATTTTAACTGCAGCAATCATCTTTGGTCTCTGAATGTCTTGATTTAAGTTTTATGGGGATTCCCTGGGTTTATTAATTGAGGAATGCTGTTATGATTAATCTTTGAACTCTTTCTTCCACGTGAAGTTAACGCTCATGCTTGCTCTGTGTGCAGAGCTGGTGGCCCCTGGCTTATCACTGACATGAGGAGGGGAGAAACCATTTTTGAGATCGACCCTCACCTACAAGTAAGAGTTTATTTAACATTACATAGTTTGTGAAGTTTTTATTTGACATATTAGCATTAATATATTTTAGATTTAATTAAATACATGACAAGAGCTTTAAAAGTATTTAGAAGAATTATGGATTTGTAGAAGTTTACAGCAAATATGTTAGAAGGATTAAAAATTGTATTATTTTGAAGTTGACATTGTTTTTGTGGTAATGTTAATTTTTGTATTTGTTTGTTTATTTAAATACTAATGATTGTGGGGTTTTTATGGCTCTTCTAAGCAGGAGAGAGTGGACCAGGGTATCGAGGCCGAGGGCTCGAACCTGAGCGGTGTCAGTGCCAAATGTGTGTGGGATGATCTGAGTCAGCCGCCAGAGGATGAGGAGGACAGCAGATCCATCTGCATAGGATCACAACCGCGAAGACTTTCAAACAAAGGTAAAGCCCTCTCCAGGTGACCACAGGTCCTTAAAACGTCTTTAAAAGTCTTACTTTTCATTTAACTGAAATAAGGCCTTAAAAAGTTGTATAAATTGTCTTAAATTCCAGGGGAAAGGTTTTTTTTTTCTCGTCAGCGCAATGTGTCTTCAGGAGAAAATTGAGGGGAAAAAAAGACGAAAACAAAACAGATCAGAATTCCGCACACTGCAGCCAGGGGCTTCTCAAATGCCCAGGGCTAGTGTCACAGGAAGTAACCAAATCTTCAATATAAAGTATCGGTGATGCGTCTTACTTTCAAAATAAAACTATCAAGAGTTTTTTTTTTAGTTGAAAAAAAAATTAGACTGAAGTGCCGCTTACTGACATGAGTTCTGGGGAAAAAAAAAACCTTTGCTTTAACACCAGAGCTTCAGCCTAGTGTTTACATTCTTTGATTACGGTAACACTTCAACGCGATTAATGTAATTCCAGTGGATTCTGAAGCAGATCACCTGATATGCAGCACTGCACTGTAGTTGATTCTGCAGCAGAGGAAAGTGGATTTAAAAACGGGCTTTGCACAAAAATGCAATGCTTTAAAATGTAAAGTGTTGCAGAACTTTGAGGATGGAAAAACTCTGGAGAACATTTTCAGAAAAAAAACAATTTCTTTCTATCTAAATCTTTGTTTTTATCAGTTTTGTTGATTTGATTGACACGATCTTAAATTTGGTTTTGAATCATTTTATAAAGGTCTTAAAAATTCTTACATTTAGTTTCTATATGTCTGTAGACATCCTGCTCCTTCAATAGAGGTAAAGCTTTCTGCCTCAGAAGCAGTCATTTTCAGTAGATTGTTTTTTCTGTGTTTAAAACAGACACGGAGCAAATCAGAGAGACATTAAGAAAAGGACTGGAGTTTAACAGCAAGGCAGCACTGCCACCCATCAGCAGCCAGAAACAGTCTAACGAGAGAGCGCAGTGAGTGATCCTCCCACACTAACAGCAGCTCAACACAAGCTCTGCAGGACGTTTCCCTGCACCGTGCGCAGTAACCCCAGCCGACCCTGACATCTGAACTGTTATCAACATTGTTTTGAAGAAAAGAGTGTATTATATTTTGGTTTGCTAAGCATTTGGTTTTTTTCTCCTTTTAAGTTGGATTCTCTAGAAGAGGTGTAGCATATCTAGAAGTTTCTTATTGCATGTCAGTAGAAGAAATGCCATTTAACTCGATGATGGGTGTTTTTTTTCAGAATAACATGAGCTCATCAAAGATAGTTTATATGTTTCTGTTCTCTCTGTTGCAGGAGTCGGAAGGACAGTTTGGAGAGTGAGAGCTCATCCGCCATTGTTCCCCATGAGCTGGTGCGAACTCGCCAACTGGAGAGCGTCCACCTGAAATTCAATCAAGAGTCAGGCACTCTGCTGCCCCTCTGCTTGAGGTACAGCTCCACATTTGAGCTCCTTTTGGTTTTTACAGCAGAGGTGCACTTTACAAGCTGCCCCCAAGCACATATCAAAGCTCTTCTTGCAGGATCCCGTATGCTGCTTTAAAGTGCAAAAATACAAGTTTTGACTTGTGCCCTTTTAAGTCAGTTAAAAGCATTGGTTGTGGGAAAAAAAAGCTAGAATTGGAAGGTAGAGGGATTTAAAATGGCAGGAGTCCATGTACTTTTACTACATGTTAAATGAAAATTGATCCTTTAAAGTGTTTTATATGTTTTTTAATCATATTTTTAGGCCCATAAACAATCAAAGAAAGTGTTGTTTTCTAGTTCTCTCATTTAATGTTAAAATATGAAGATATTTGGTTAAAATGAGGCCTGCTCAGCTCTGATTTAGTTATATTTGGCTCCAGTGATATGCCAGCTGACCAGAATACACCCGTTTGTGGTTTTGTAGGCAAATAGACCGTGTTGTGAGACTTGATTTGATCTTGCAAGCTTTTTAGTAAACAAGTTTGTCCACATTGAAATTTATGTTGACTATGTTTTGAGCAGCGATCCAATGAATTACGACCGTACTGTTCCTTGTTGTGTTCTCCTAATCAGAGACATATTGTGACTTCATTTATGAGCTGACATTTAAAAGTATCAAGTATCACAAACCTGTCATGTTGGGTAGGAGTGCCTATGGTCTTCTCGTTCTCACAGACTGTCTCTAACTGAATTATTTGGTGACTGTCTGTACATGCATTCCACTATAGTTTCTATTATTATTTTTGGCACTCTTTCATTTAATGAGGAAAACAGGTTTTAAAGCAGAGAAAAATGTCAAAATACTTTTTTAAAAGTGTGTCATACGTCACTCAGTTGGAGGAGAGGAATCCCTTGCTTTTTTCCACACTTAAATTTACTGACAGACCTATGTATCATAGAATTTGTGTGGCAAAGTCATTGACTGTGTATGAGAACTGGAATGAGGACACACACCCGTGGTGCCACAGAAATGTTAACTCAGACTGAGTCGGACCAATCACTGCTTACTTACATCTGGCTCCAACATGGTGTCGTCTGTATAGGAAAGAAAAGGTGACAGATTTGACTTTATGTCGTTTCTATAGATGACGCCACACTCACTCAGTACAGTTCTCTTTTGCTGCACTCTCAACAACGCAATTTGTGCGTCAAATTTGAGTGGAACGCCTCTCTTTCTAAGTCCATCAGATTTGCTGCTAGACGCCTGTCCAAAAATGTGTCATAAACTTCACACTTCAGACTTGTGGGAGGACCTTGCGTCAAAAGATTTTAGCTTCATTGCTACATGGGAGCAACGACTGTACGTATATCTCATTTACAATGCATGGAAGGACACGGATGATGTTGAGAAATCAGGTTTGTTTATTTTGAAGCTCCCTACAAAATTATCTGTAATTACATCTCCATGGCTTCGGTGAGGAGTTCACCATCTATTGCAGGAGCTGTGTTTGAATGACCGCCACTTTCAGCGGCACCCAGTTTGACAACTTGGTGTCACGCATTAGTCCAATGAGGGGGAAAAAAATGAATAAAAGGATAGAACCTTTTTATCATAGCCTCGATGGAGAAGAAAGAAAAATATCATAAATTCTAAAGGAGAATGATCAGATTCTCCTCCGTGTTGGTTTTGGACTTCACCCGCTCATCGCATCATTAGCACGTCAAGTACCAAAGCAAAGTCCCTGATTGGTTGATGCAATGCGTCTTCTTTGGCAAAGTTAAGATTTTTTACCTCGCCCAAATTGTGATACGTAGGTCTGTCAGTAGACCTAAATGTGGAAAAAAGCAAGGGATTCCTCTCCTCCAACTGAGTAATAAGTGACACACTTTAACTTTAAGCAATGCCCAAATCACACTGTGACACCCAACCTGAAGGTTTCTGCTTGACGCTCAAATATTGTCTCAGGACTTCTGATCGCCTCTCTCTACATTGACTCAAGATTGAAACTGGACGCCTCTAATCACATTTGGGTGTGAAGGCAGCTTTATACAGTCAATGGATAAAGTCCTACTTTAAAATTCCTCTGAGCTTTTTTGTTAATTTTAAATACATAGAATGTTCTTTTGCCAATGTACCATCAGTGCTGGAGTCTGAGCATCGTTCAAGCCTTTGTTTCTGTGATTTCTGAATCACATCAGGCAAAATCCTCTAAATTCATCAAACAGGAGTCCTGTTGCATCCAATGTTGCACTTAAGTAAAACGATTCATGATAACTGGATCACACAGTTAAAAGGAGCCTTAAATATAGTTTTTTTTTTTTTGAGAGGCAAAGTGGTAAAGATCGTTCTAAAAACACTCTATCCACACAGCCACACAGACTGTGGACTTTAAATCATTATTTGATCCACTGACAAATTTAAGCAGAGAAAAAGCTTGTTTACAGATGCAACAGGAGTTCCTGTTATTTAATGACATGACTAAAAAGGCAGGTGAAGCAGAACCACTTTAGAGGATTTTAAAAACCATGTTCTTCTTCTTTGATCACTCGCTAGCCTGGTAGAAGTACCATCTTTTGTTTTATTCAAGGGAAAAAACACTATTTTTTTACTGTACCACATTAAATGTTCCTCTTTTGAACAGGTGGGATTGTTGTTAAACTTTGTCTGTAAAAGAAGATAATCTGTTTTATCTTTTGTCTCAGATTAATATCTGAAACCATATTTATCATTTTCTATTTTTTAAAAAGGCAGAACTTTTTTATCATTCAAATAAAAATGTATACTTTTTTTCAGAGTTTACTTGTATATATGAGCTTAAATACAAATGATGTGCTTTTATTTTTAATTTACTCTCACCACTTGAGTGTTTTTGTTGGTATAGTTCACGATGCGCTCTATTTATTTCATCTAGAGGCCGTTTGCTTCACGGAAGACATTTCACTTACAAAAGCATCAACGGAGACACAGCGATCACGTTTGTTTCGACGGGAGTTGAAGGTGCTTTTGCGACTGAAGAGCATCCCTATGCAGCCCACGGCCCCTGGCTTCAGGTAAACACAGATGAAGTTCTTGCGTGCCGTCATTTGTGTGCGTTTGTTTGACTTTCTGTTTGTCGTCACTAGATTTTGTTGACTGAAGAGTTTGTAGATCAGATGCTGGGGGATTTACAGGAGCTTAACATCCGAGAGGAGGTAAGCATTTTTTAACTTCTCCCTTTCATTTCCTAGAACGCAGCTGCTTTTCATTCATCTTTTATTCTTCTTCGTTTAGACAAAGTTACCTAGGGAATACAGTTGGCCAGAGAAGAAGCTGAAGATTTCTGTCCTACCAGACTCTGTGTTTGATAATCCACTACAATGAGGAATGGAAAACCTCCAGCAAACGTTCACGTCAATACAAACAATCGTCTACAGAGGAGCTGCTGCTCCCAAAGAGGACAGCCACAGACTGCATTTCTCCTAAAGATGATCCTGGGGATCAACTAAACACTTCTGTTACAGCCTTGCCATTTATGTTAAATACCTTGAAGATTATCCGCCAAGTTTCAAACCAGCCTATCCAGTTGGTCAACCAGTGAGAAGCAACCTTTAGGGATAAACGACAAGCTTTTCCTCTAACAGTCAACTCAAAATATGCACCAAATCTACAGTTCAGCATGTCTGAAGCATTAACGTCTGAAACTCACTTATATTTATTCCAGTGGCCTTAAAATGGTAAAAATCACAAAGTGAATCCATTAGTGTTTTTTTTCTTGCTGTTTTTCCTAGTAAATGCAAATGCTGGACATTTCTCTGTTTTGATACCAAAGTTTGAACAATGGCCTTGTTTTTTTTTTTTTATCCATCACTGTCTGCCTCTCACTTGTTTGAATATTTTGTAGCAATAAACTGAAACCTATAATAATTATTAAATGGTTTTCATTAGGTTTTTGGAAGATACTGCTGGTGAAACCCACTTCTTAACATAGCTCCTTTGGTAACTGCTTAGTTTTTTGCTTTACTGAGCATTTTTTACAGTTTTTAATAAGACATTGCCTTTTTTATTGAACCTACTTTAAACTGAGGACACCTTCTCTCAGATTTGACTTTCAGACTTTCAGATTTGTATACATTTCTCTAGTTAGGTGTCATAATATTGAGCCATGCCCTCTGTATTCACTAAGTGTTGCATTCCATTCCATTTCAACTAACCTGAAATACCTTTAATTGCAGTGTTTTCCTACAGAAATGTACTCACTCATAAGATGCAGTGGCATAGCTTTTTGTTTTTTATTATTTGGAATGAAAAATGTAAAGATTAGACTTTGTTATGGGAAAAAACTATTATCTTTATGACAGAACTGACTGTAATTCTTATGTGCATTAAAAAGTGTAGTAATTACACAAATAAAAGATAAGTTGGAAGATCAGTGGAACTCCTTTTTTATTTTTCGCAAAAAAGTCAGTCACCATAATAAATACTAATACATAATTCATGCATCTTTTGATGTTACGTTTGCATTATTCTTTTGTATTTGGAGCACAATGTATGTGCAAATTTACACTAAATCAATCTAAGACTGAAATCAGTGGTTTAGACTATCTTCACATATCAAACAAACAGGGATTGATGATAGTAAATAAAAGATGTCCTCCGCGTACAGACACTACTGCATTAAATGGTCGCTTGTGTGCAAAATGTTCATATAGCATATACATTATAAAGGTCAGGTTGACTCCTATTACTTTGAAAGAAATAACATATATTAGATAACCTGTTATTTTTAAATTCACTGTCAAAACATATGCGAGAAGTCTATATGTTATGATCAGATTTCTCAAAATCAAATGAAGTATGTCAGATATCAGATGGCAATGTTTACAAAACCCTTGGAATAATCTGATAACACGAGAAATCCGATAATGACCAGTTTTGGTGCGCACGTCAGACTTAACCAAGTTGTTTGGTCGCTGTGTGCTATTTGTGGTAGCCCAAAAACACATGTTTATGTATTTCAACACGTCTTAGTGACAAAAATAGAACGATGATTTTAACAAACATTTAATTCTTGTAAGCGTCTCTGCTATTTTCATTTATTTTAATCAGAAGTCGTAATTTGTTTTCCACCGACCCGGGCGTGGGCCCCTGAAGGCCTCTTCTGCACTGCGAGGGCGTCGTCAGGGCGGTGCTGCGACGTTCGCGTCCCCTGGTCTTGCTCGTTCCGTCCGGTAGAGGTTGCTGTGGTCGCTCCCTCGCCTCGCTCCTCTCGGCTCCTCCCAGTCTGTGTATCAACTCTGACGGGTCACGTTACTGGAGGAAGGGGGGTGTTTTAGTCGTTGTGGAGACACTGCGCTCCTTTCCGACGACTCACTATCTGCCTTTACTGACTGCCAAATATTCCTCAGAGAGTTTACGAGAAAGTGAAACGGACTCGACAACCGAACGGGAATCTGAGAAAATCCCGGTGTTGGGAGGTACGTCACGGGGACGGCTGTAATCCAAAGCGGAGGAACTGGATCTCATCTCGGGCTGAATGACAAGCTGCGCGGCGTTAAAGGTGCACCGGAGTCTGCCGACGGACGACATGGGAGAAAAATAGTTGGTACGGTTGCTTTCAGATTTATTTCACAGCAAACATGAACGTGGCTTTTTCTTATTTAGGAGTCAGGTTTTTTACGTTGCGTCTCCCTTCTTTATTTTTCTCAAATATTCAAATCAGAAAGTACATTCTTTGACATAAAAGTTAATCTACTTTAAATAACATACTGGCTTGTCCTGTTGTGTACTTTTTGTGTACTTAAGTTATTTTCTCTTGTTTTGTTTCCTTTTTTTTAATTCAAAAATAAAGTTGGTCATTTTTTTGAATTGAATTTCTGACTCAGACTGTTGCTATTTTTCAGCTGCACACCCTCAGCTTGGATTCCTCTGAAGTCATGGATGAGAGCTGGAAAAACTGCTTCGAAGAGGAGCTTCTTTGTCCCATCTGCCTGAATGTTTTTGATGAGCCAATCCAGCTGCCATGCAAGCATAACTTCTGCAAGGGTTGCATTTCTGAGGCATGGGCCAAAGACAGCGCAGCCGTCCGCTGTCCAGAATGCAACCACGACTATGACCAGAAGCCCACCCTGGAGAAGAACTTCAAGCTTGCCAACATTGTGAAGCGATTCAATGCTCTCAACAGTGACAAGGTCCCCCCCGTGCTGCACTGCGTCCTCTGCAGACGAGGCCCCCCGCTGCCTGTCAGGAAAGTGTGTCTGCGGTGCAAGGAGCCCTGCTGCCAGACTCACATCCAAACCCACCTCCAGCAGCCGTGCACGGCACCGGGACACCTGCTGGTGGATGCAGAGGAGCTGAGCGCCTGGACCTGTCCCAGCCATGAGGAGTACAGGCTGCTGCACTGTGAGGAGGAGCAGGTGGCTCTGTGTCCGTTCTGCTGCCTCTCCCACTGCACTAACCAAAGACACACAGTGCGTGATGTGGATACACAGCGTGTGCAAATGCAGGTAAAGAAAGCCATGGTCCAACACGCCAGTCGCCACAACATCTCATGGATGATCCATTCAGGTTTCCGTCAGCTTGGTCCTTGTCATTTAATCTGATTGTAGAAATTTGGACAGGTGAAAGTCCATGCTCTGGTTTGTATGACAGAAACAACCACGCATCACACACAGCATTTAACCTTGATTCTGTCGCCCAATACACATGGCCACGCCTTTCCATTAGTCGTAGCGTGCCCTCGGGAAAGTGCTGTGATTCAGCCTGCACCCACCGGAAGTGATCTATCTGTAAATTCAAGGAAGTGCACTGTAGAAGCTGATAAGTTCAACATTTAGAGAAATGTCACAATCAAAGGGAGATGTGCCAAAACCAAAAATGAGAATTTCCAGAGTATAATTCGCACATAGTATAAGTTGCAGGAGCCAGAAAATTCATAATAAAGAATAAAAAAATCACATATAAGTCACTCTGGAATATAAGTCGCACTTTTTGGAGAAAAGTGCAACTTCAGAACAAATTTGACAAGTCTGCCATAATTCTGTCTTCACATCAAACGCGATTCGCGAGTCAAATTCGCCCCTTTTTCAACTCACGTCAAAGTCATGTCCACTGCCTCTTTTCACGTGTGTCAAATTCAACGCTCAATGTTTGTCCAAAAATGTGTTCATAAACTAGATGTGTGTGGAAGAAGCTAACATCAAGTTTTTAGCCTGATCCGTTACATGGAAACATTAACTGGATATCTCATTTACGAAGCGTGGAAGACACGGATTAGGTTGGTATTTATTTTGAAGAGCTTTACAAAAGCATCGATAAACACTTCTCCATGTCTGGGTTCGTGAAATCGTGCAGTCTTTTTGATTTCACGGCGATCTTTGCCTTCTAATGCAGGAGCTGCATCAGAATTTTAGCAGTACTTCTGTGTCCCTGTAACCCAGTTTGATGACTTGCTGTCCTGTATTAATCAGAAGAAATACAAAAATAATAATGTCTCAATGCAAATAGGAAAACTATTATAAAGTTTAGGAGGAGAACGATTCGATTTTCCTCAACGTTTGTTTTGGACGGCGCTTCTTCTTCTGCTTAGCTGTCAATAGCTAATACTGATACGCACACCTACAGTCCCCTCTAGAGATTGTTAGCAGGAAACAACCGCCAAAGAGCAACTGGTTGTTAGCGAGAAAATAACAAATATATGAGCCAATATTTATTTTTTTAAAATCACATATAAGTCACTCCTTAGTATAAGTCGCACCCCTGGCCAAACTATGGAAAAAACAAGTCTTATACTCCAAAAACGTCCTTGTCAAGAAGAAAATTGGAATTTGCTTTCAGCATCTGTTTTCTTGCTGACTCATTGATTTTATTTTCCATGGCTGCAAAAGTTTCAGGCATGTTTCTGCTGCAGAGGAGATCTGAAAACTTCTAAGGAAGTTTAAAGTCTTCAGTCTCAAACTGTTGCCCTGGTTTTATAGCTATTACTTGGACAAAAGATGCCTGTTCAGCCCTTTCCAAAGCTGCTCACGCTACACCCTCACACACTCGCCTGTCTTTGTGTTCTTTCACAACTCCTCGGGAAGAAGAAGTCCTGGTTCGTCTCTGATCAGAACTGTCCCTGCTTGTGTCCTCACACTCCGGTTGGGCTGTAATTTGCCAGTGCTTGGTCATCTATTCATTCTGATGGAGCTGAGGCCTACTTTGGTAAAAGCATTTAAAAATTCCCTTGGCATCACTCGTGCTGTGTTCAGGAAAAACAGAGATGGAAACTGCCATAGCTGCAGCGGGTTTGTGTCTTTGTTATCTATTTTTTGTGGTAATTTTAAGATGAGAAAAGACAAGTCGTTTATTAATAATGTTGTCCCTGGGATAAGTGGAGGAGGTGGCCTCCCACGCAGCCTCACCTAGGTTCCTTTTAGGCGTCTTAGCAGGAAACCGTTGCCACCGGAGGCTCTGCTGTTTGCATTTGTCTTCTATCTGGGCTGGAGTGAGTCAGTTCCCCAGAATGCTGAGGGCAGTCCATTGACATCAGAAATGGGGAATAGTTGTCAAGTGATTGTGAAAGAGGCTCTCTGTTCATTGAGCCCCAGGCTCCTCATTTAAACATGAGCTTCCTGGCAACCTGTGGGTGCATGGGTGTCTAAGTGGGACAGCGCCGAAACTGATCATTGGTGGATTTAAGCTGGATAAAGGTAGGCTTTCATGCTGCTCCTGCCCCTTGATGCTGTTTCAAACACGCAATGAGACAGAAGAGAAATCAGAGGGGAGCTGAACAAAGCGAGAAAGACGTGGAAGCTCATAAATGTACAACCGTTAAGACACTCTGGGAGAGTCGGATATGAGCTTTCAGAGTTGAATCAGGTCCTGCAGGTGTAGTCAGGTAGGGGCGTGAAATGGGGCGTGTTCAGCTGAAATGTAAACAAGCCTGGGATGTGGGACAGGTGTGGGGATGTTTTTTTTTTATTACATTTTCTACCTTGATGTGAAAGTGTGACAGATCCAAACACTAGTTTGTGGTGTAGATTTATTGCCTTTTTATGAAAACTGGACTTAATGACCCCGTTAAGTATCAACTCAGGAAGTAGCCGGCTTGAAGAAGCCAAACTCCAATACACTTCTATTAAGAAATAAACAGATATTACTCAGCCTTAATATTTGTCAGAATAATCATTCTTGTGTTCTGCTACCCTTTTTAACATGTTCTTGCTAATTTGTTTTTCACATTATTTTTTTGTAGTGCAAGTTATTTAAGTTATAAACCGACCAATCAGGTGTCTCAGTAAAAGTATGTCGAACATTCATTTCAAACGTTTGATAGATTTTGTGTGTTCCACTTTTTAAAAAAGTAGCAGGGTATAGTTGTGGAGTTACAATGTCCACAACTATACACTTTTATGTACAGCAGAATTCTCCTTTCGAATTCTAATATAGGAAAAGTCTTTAATGAGAAGGTTTGAATTTTGTTATTCAGCTACTTATCTGTCCTTAAATGATCAATTCATTTGTAAATAGTTATTCTTGCAGCTGTCTCACAATTTCCAGTTTTTGATTTCTGTTCTGGCTTTCAAAAGCTGTCAGCACTCCAAAAAAGAAGTTATGATAATGTGAAAATAACTTTTTCAATTAGTCTTTATATTTTTACATAAACAATTGAATTGGCTTTATGTAACATGAGAAGAGTTCAAACTTCAGTAACAAAAAGCCTTTACACATTTTTTATTGAGGAAATTTGAAAAATAAGCGCAGATACTCAAAAATCAACATTTTTGTCCCTACATTTAGTCAAAAGAAACTCAGTAAATATAGCAGATTGAGCCCCTCCCAGAAGTTATGGCACTCTTAGAGGTTTTAGCCCTCAGAGGTTTTATCAGGTCTGTGACCATAATTGGCTTTTAAGGGCTGTGGCCTCTTCACAGTCATGCTTTTGTGATGTAAATTACAATGCTCCATACTGCTCACATCCTGAAAGAAAAGTAGTTAGCCCCTTTTTCATTTTTTGCACATTTGCCAGACTTACTTGTTCAAAATAATACAAAAAACAATCAATGAAGAATAATAAAACCTTTTTTAAATGATGATTCCATTCCCGAAGGAAAGTTTTGACTCCATGTGAAATTGCATTCCCCCTTCAAATTGCGAAATCTTAAATGAACTGGGCTTAATCAGATTATTTGTGCTGTTTTTTGACTGCCACACCCTTGCCTGCTGACTTCCAGGCCTGTCAAATCACCAAATCACTTCAATAATAAAACTGCCTGACAAAGTACAATAAGCAACACATTCCGATTAAACCGAAGGCAGGTCAAGAATAGAAGAAAAAAACAAATTCTTGAGATGCTTCACGTTTGAGGTTTTGTGACTCCAGAAAACAAAAATATGAGAGGTTTTGCACTGAGACTTGGAACAGTAATTAACCTTTTTTACCAGGAGGGACTCCAAAGCACAACAACTACTCACCCACAGAGTCTTATAAGAAATGAACTCTGCACTTAAGTCAGATCTCAGATAAGTTCAGTGATGAATCATTGGAAAAAATGTCACATGATAAGTAAAACTCTGCAAATCCTATGCAAAACATATTTCCTAAGTTGGTCATATTCTCTGATTCTTAATTATCACAAAATCTCAGAAATGTTAGATTTAAGTTTGGTGGTGGAACGATAATGGTGTGGGGTTGCTTTACAGTTTCATTGGACAAACCGGTACAACTGATACAGCGATGAATTCTGTGTTTCACCCAAAAATTCAAAAGGAAAATTTTGGATCCATCAGTTACTCACACTCAAAAGCATTTGCGTTTTTCAGCGGTGGAAAACCCACCAGCATTTCCGCCTCTGAATTTTACAAACATTGAAATAATTAAGCTTGTGGATTGGCCCATTTTAAAAGTTTTAAGAAGTTCTGGCTTACCTTAAAAAGGCCTTGCTGAGAACCTCTCCATTGTCACAATTACAACAATTTTTATTGAGAAAAACTGGAGAAAACTTCTTCACAGCTTTTACAGGAACCTCTCAGTTGAAGTTGTTGCTATCAAATGGGACTGAACCTATTACTTTAGGGAGCAATCAGCTTTTTCCACAGATCCAAGCAGGTTTAAGACAGTTTTTTGTTTGTAAATAAAATATTTTTTTAATTTTGAAGCACCAGTATTACTTATTTACACTGATTAAGTTTATATGACCATATATTTTGTTTAAATTATTGGGATGAAACAAATATTTTTAATGTTTAGTTTACTCAAACTTGCAATAATCATTAGTTTTTGGCTTCCTTTAAGTAAATTCATTAAAAACACATTACTAAGATCTGAAAAACGAAAAAAATATTCATTTTTTAAAAATATTCACATGCATTAGGAATCATTTTTAAACAAAAAAAGGAAATAGAATCAGAAATCAGAAAAAAAACCTTTATTTTATAAATAAAGCAAATTCTAAATAAACGTTTCTATACAGGAAAACTATAAGAAAATGTTTATGTTTACACACACTAACATGAGCAAACTATCAGAAGGAAATTATGACAGTACCCCCTCCTCCAAGGTTAGGCATGGGGTGGATATCCATGATAGTTTGGGCTTGTGTTACAGTCAGATTGGAGTACCACAATTTAAAAATCCACAGTGAATTGCCTATAGGTGGAAGGATTTGTCGTGCTCCTCAAGTCCTCAAATCTTTAGATAGTCTCAACAAGAATTATACTTTAAGAAACAGCTGTTATGTGTGAAAATCTTTTATCACGTTGGTTTTTAGTCTTTTTTGTTGCTTCATTCAGAGTTCCTGTCTCTGTCAAGACTTAAAAACTGTCTTAACATTTTCTTACATCACTGAATGATTCAAAGTTATTTGCAGTAAAGATGAGAGTTGTGCCTCTTTTTGCTTTTTGGTTTATTGTGTGCTACTTTTTCAAACTGATCGTCTGAAAACCCCAGTTTTTTTTCTCTTTTTACTGAAGTTTTTTCTCTTTTTCCTTTTTTATTTTCTCACTTTCTCTCTGTCTCTTCTCAGTGTGAACAAGCAGTCTCTTTGCTGTGTTCCCTTTTTTTTCAGGCGAGCAAAGAGCCTGATGCTGTGCACACAGACATGACAATCTGTCAATGACACAGAGGCCTTTGTAAACAATGGAGAGCAACGTATGTGGCAAAATGAGAGAGCCTGTGAAACACCCCCACTTTGTGCTCCCTCGCAGTACATTTAATATATAAATACATACATACAAGGCTTTGTTGCCATGGTAGCAGAGTTTCTGTTATTGGGGCACAGTGCTTTTTTTCTCCATGCTGAATCAGTTCATTAAAGAGCTTACCTGCCCTCTGCTCGTTAGAGTTGCCTCTTCCCCTGCAGCTGCACACTAATGTCCATGTTTTTGTGTATTTGTTGAAAATTTATGTTTACTTCCTCTGAAGGACCTTTGGCTCTTTTATTTAAAAAAAAAAAAAAAAAAAAAGGACCCAGAGGCTGACGTTGACACCACACTTGATGTTTTGTCTCTGATTGAACTTTGGGGTGTGCAGAGAGGATTTTGAGTGTTACTGGTGCCCT
This sequence comes from Adrianichthys oophorus, assembly GCA_036245035.1. NCBI lineage: Eukaryota > Metazoa > Chordata > Actinopteri > Beloniformes > Adrianichthyidae > Adrianichthys > Adrianichthys oophorus. Next base: position 10,814,078 of record BSAI01000096.1, on the reverse strand, counting down.
CCAAACGGATGATAGCATTTGCCTGCTGATGTTGTTTCCTCTAATCAGAGTTGAGGGGAAATTGAGGGCAGCAGGCAGGTTGGAGGGCACGGCAGAAGATCAACGTTTAAGGTTGTGCTAATATTGCATTCCTGCGTTTTAGCGTCTTGTCTTCTTTGCACAGGCCATGCTAATGAGGCAACAAGACCGGCTGGAGGGTCGTGTACAGAACATCGATGAGCAGCTCAACAAGCTGGAGTCAGACAAGACGCTGATGAAGGTAAAGTGCAACTTGTGTTCCGGCCGTCAATGCTTTGACCTCCTGTGTGCTTTCATTTTAACAGCTGCACTGAAATAACCCTTTTGTGCTGCGGGTAGCAGCAAACCGCGTCTCTGGCTATGACTGGCTGCAGCATCAGTACCAAAAATGAATTCATAAATGATTTGTCAGGGTTAGTTTTGAGTAACACACACAAAACAATGGTCTAGAAAACAAAGCTGAACATTTCATTCAAAAACTGTGTTCTGAGGCACAGCTTCCTATTTTTTTGTCGTGATATAAAGTCAACATTTCTGTGTGGTGAAATTGGGGCTTCAGGAAGTCACTGTTTCTCTGCAGGACGCAGTGTCTGAGCTGAAAGATCATGTGAGAGCTCAGTATCGGAGGATGCAGGCACTACTTCAAGCAAACCAGGAGGAGACCATGCAGATGCTGGAGAGCACTTACATGATGTATGTGAGGAAAAACTCCCAGCAGTCTTTGCAGCTCAATGAGAAGAGGCAGGAAGCAGAAAAACTCCTGAGCTCCATGCAAACCGTGTTCCAGAGAGCAGAGAGTGTGAACTTCATGAAGGTACCAATCACCTTTTCTGTGTTCAATCCTCTGAAGCTACGTTCACACCGACCTTTGCAACCGGACACTTCCAATGAAAAGCACATGTAAACGCTGATAAATGCGCGTTTCAGGTTATCTACATCCAAAACTGTGGTGTTCACGCATAGCTTCACAAGTTTCTATGACTTTTTTGGGCTGAACGTTAAAAGCACGCGGCCATTGAACGTGCGAGCTAAATTAGTTTGAACTTTGACCAATCGGACTCGGATACGGTAGTGACGAATGGATGTTATCCCCTTTAATTCACGGAAGTGCCGACCGTTTGAAAATTGATCATGGAGGAGAAATTAGAGCTGTGAAAGAAAAGCCTGGAGCAAGATTTGTGAGATTTTCACCGCTTTGATATTTCGCATCACACCTTCTCCAACAGTAGTTAGCAGACATGCGCTAGTAAACACTAGAAAAAGAAACAGAAGAAGAAACCCTCCCTTGCTTGTCTAGCGTAAACATTGTGAGCGAAAGGCGGCACTTGCCCGGTGTGTCCGTAACTTGACACTCGCTTATTTTTGTTCATATTTGAATAAATGCTGAAAATTATTGCTTCCAAGATATGCAAACCGATCCTCTGTCTTTTTCAGAGCACAAAACCTTACCAACTGCTCATGGACAGGTCAGTATTTTTTCATATTTGCTCTCTTTTGAAGTACAGAACTTTTAAAGGAAAAATTCTGATAAATATATTTATTATTCAACTTAACCAAGATTTTTATTTATGTGATTCCTTTATTTGGTGCAGAGATTTAAAGAGCCACTCTGATCATCTCTTTATCTATTTTCAAAGTGTTCCCAGCGGTCTTTTAATTATGATTATCCCATTTTTAGACAAAATAATACAAAAAAAGCGACAGTAGTTCATTAGAAATTTGCTTCTGAGTTGTGAGCGGTACTGCTGGCAGAGAAGTAACTCCGCCCCCTTTCCCTTACCCTCCCCATTCCGGAGCAGTGCAGGGAGCTTGTAGCTCGTCCATTTTTCTAAGTCACAAATAAGCTCTTTTTCAAACAGCATTTTTTTTGTCTGCTGCTAATTCATAGTGATTTGAATTAAAAAATACTTAAAGATGCCATTTTGATCTTAATTTTCTTTTCCTCCATCATAAGAAAAATGTCACAAGAACATGTTAAAAATATATGTATTTAATAGGTGTTATTGTTGCTATAACTCAAACTTTTTCTAAATGTTTTTCTTAAATTTTTCTGCATATTTTGGGTGTTGGTCTTCCTGGAAGCATTGATGCATAAATAGTTTTAGTTTAATTTGAAAGGAGGCATTTACAAAATTCCGTTTTTCAGGTCAAACACACACCTCAGTGCTGTAATCCCTTCAGTCAGGGTGGGCCAGCTCAACTCCCATAATTTTCTCTCTGACCTGTCTACACGAGAGAAGAATTTGCGAAAAATGCTAGAAGGTAGGACATATTTTAGTGTCAGAAAAATGCAGTGTAAACTTTCAGATGTTTAATTATTCATGGGACAGAATGTTGTCAGCATTAACTGTCATCTATGTTTGCCACACCCCACCAGAACCGTTCAATGAGGCGTCCATTCTGGAGCTCGTTCAATCTCTCGGCAGCTCCGCTGGCTCTCAGCTGGGGATGAGCTCAGGACTACAGAAGAGGAAATACAGCATGGCCTTTTTGGAGAGTAGCACTGAGAACTCCACCTCCCAGGATCCACCACCTTTGCTCTACAGTGGAAAGAAGCCCTTCCTGTCTGACCAGAGCCACCGTATTTCCTCTATGTATTCTTCAGAGGTCCTCCCCCAGAATCCTAACAGCAGCCTGGGTCACAGTCACCTCCTTGAGACCTCTGCCCATCATATGGTGGGTTTGGGGTCCAGTTCCAGCCACCACTCAGGGAACTTATTTCCATCTTCCCACTTCCCCAGTGGAGCTTCCTCGCAACAAGCCATGTACGAGGGGAGGAAAGTGCTCATGTGCACGCTGAACAACTGCTGCTGCTCCCGAGCGCCCGCCGCCCGCGCCCATCCTCCATACCCGGCCTCGGACTCCTTCCCCTCCGTGACCTCTCAGGAGTTCCCCCCGCTTCCTTCAAGCCAAACACTGCAGCATTTTCCCATGAGGGGCCTGGTGGAAGCTTCACAGGGTGCCAGACACCCCAACTTCTACGGGCTGTACGGCCAGTCTTCAACCAAGCATTACGGAACCAAGTAGCAGTCATTCACAGCAGTTTCCACACAGGCTTTCTGTTCCTTCCATTTTGACTCAGAAACGATCACTTTCCTACAGGCTTTTATGACAAAACTATTTTTGACATTTGTTTTGACACCCACCGCTGCAAACCACAGTAGCACGTCAATCACAGTCACACTCGTAAAGCCTTGTATTTATTTTCTGTTGCAACTGGAAGTGCTCCTACAAGTATTTTAGTCTCAAACCTGTTAAAGAAGAAAAGAGTTTTTTTTTTTTCTAATCATGAGTCCCGGCACGGGTCTCCAGTGCCTAAAAAAGACTGTTAACACTGAGTGTATTTGCAATTTCCGAGCTCGTGATTATTTCCTGTTTGTGGCTCAAGGCATGCAGGGAGTCTCTCTGTGCACTCAGAGTCCACGTGGCTTTAGAAAGAAAAAAAAACAAAACACTGGACTCCAAATGCCTGTCAGGTTTTTCATGCTTTTTTGATAGAAGATTGTGAATGAACCAAAATCTGTAAAGTGTTGACTAAATAAACAAGCAACATGAATAAAGTCAAAAGTACTTTCTTTCTTAAACACAATTTTAAGCTGATTTGGTGGACTTTTATACACAGTGTGCACTTTCTAAACTTTCCTGTTAGCCTTAAAGACCAAGAGTCCCAAAACTGCAAATACAGCCTCTTAGAAATAACTTCTAAAATGTTTCTTTAAATGAACAAAAAATCTTCAGATGAGGTAAAAAAAAAAAAGAAGTCTTACTAAGAATGCTTTTTTTTAATTCTAGTCTCTAAGACATGTTTTCTAATCTTAGACTAAGATTATTTTGTTATAGAAAAACTTTCTTGATCAGAATATTTTTGCCAAAACAGAAAGTAAGTAAAGCAGTTTTTGCAGTGAAACTAAAACTAGTGAAATGACAAAGGAGGCTTTTCTTGACCATCTCTCTTGCTCGCTCAGCAGATCCATCCATCCATCCATCCATCCATCCATCCATCCGTCTTCAGAACTCATTGAATCATAAATCAAAATTTTTGTTTCCTAAATATTGATAATAACTAACTTGTCAACATTTACTAAACTTTGAAATAATTTCCTTAAAATTAACCACAAATTACAGTGCAATTTGAGTTTAAGGTTTTCCATTGTCAAAAGTAAGGAACAAATTGATTTTTTATCTATTTTAATGTTCATTTTCCTTCATCTTGAATCTAGAGACTAAAAAAATGTCTCGACTGTGCTGATTTCGACAAAAGCTTGGAAAAAATGCAGAGTTAAAACAACTTGAAACCTGATAGAATGTCTAAAAACAAGCTTTTAAATCTTTGCAAGGAAACATTTTGCAGTCCAGACCCATTATCTACTAATGCAGGACTGTTCACTTCCTCGTCTACATCCTGGGCTCTCGTGAAGTCTCTGGCTCATCCCTCTTTGTCTTATTATTGAAGCTGCTTGTCAGGTTGGGTCAGAGAACAGGAGTAAGTGATGAGCAGCACCTCCTTCTCCTCCTTCCTCTTGCTGGGCATTATTTGCTAGAGCTGGGAGGGGATGAGGAGGCGAGGAGGGTCGAGCATGATAAAAGTGCAGAGTTTTAATGAGGGCTGGAATAACGGTCCTCTACTTATCTGTCACTCATCCTCCTTTCATCGGTTTCCCCTCCCCCACCAAAATGAGATGATGCAATAGAATGGAGGTCAAAGATGAAGGGATATCGAGCGAGGAGCATCACTTATTTATTGGCTGTACGCCCCCCTCGCCAAATGCATTGTGTTTTTTTCTTTTTTGATTCGGCTCATAATTGGCAGAAGTTGTGTTTAGCAGTCAGGGATGGAGACGGGGGTTTAACCAGCTTTGTGTGAGAACCAATTAGCATTCACCTTGTCCACTGCTGCTCCTCCTCCACTTTGTTTTCTATAAAGCATCCAGCAGATGCTCCAAAAAAGAAAAAAAAAGCTGTTATATAATCCCAACAATTAACAATGACGACTCTGTGCTTTTACAGTTTGATAATGAATTCATTTCATATGAGATTGATCATTTGAAGATAGTATGACACTGGTGTGAAAGCTTTATGAATTGTACATGGGATTGTGTGCTCAGGTGCGTCTGTGTGTTTGTGAGCAGGATTAGGCACCGTGCGTGTTTGTGTGCACTCACTGAGGTTACGTGCAGGGGAAAGGTGATGCACTGACAGCTGGGCTCTCTGGTGGCAGGTGTGCAGAAGCTATATGTGCAAGGACAACATGCCTCTGCCTTCCTGCCTGCAGCAGGAATTGATCAAGCAGTGTTGATGCTCAAAATGCTGCGACCTGTGCAGCCACTCTGTTTTTTGAAAGTGACTCGACATAGCGAGAGAGAAACCTGATTTCAGATCTGCATCTTTGTTTATTTAACACGGTGTGTTTTTCTCTTCTTTTGATTGACACATAGGTTTCTAGATTTTGGTGACAGCTCTGTATTTTGGCAACAAATCCACCAAAGAGAATTGGACTGCTCAAAAAACTAGAAAGACAGTGGATTCATGTGCCATTCCCAGCTACTGTTGGGCAAAGGTGGAGAGGTTGTCAGTCTTTTGCAGAGCGATTTCCACCATTAAGAGTTATCAATTAAAGCTGTCACACACTTAGGTGTGTGAAATTTGTTCTCCGCATTTGACCCGTCCCCAGTGGGAATGGTGAGCTACAGACACAGTCGCGCTCGGGAATATTTGGTGGTTTAACCCCCAATCCAACCTCTTAATGCTGAGTATCAAGCAGGGAGGTACTGGGTCCTATTTTTAGTCTTTGATATGACTTGGTCGTGGATTTGAACTCACAACTTTCCACTCTCATCTAAATATTTGCTTAAAAGAATGCAAAACTTAAAATTGTGGGGATCCATTGTTTCTCAGTCACAAAAAAACATCTTCTAAAAAAAATGCATTTCTTCAAATCTGTATGACTTGGTAATTCAGCACAACGCAGCTGCCCAACCAAAATCTGCTTATGCTAAAGTGTGCAAGGCAGATGGCAAAGCAGTGAGTGTAGATGATTCACTGTAATCTGATCTAACCACATCTGCCTTCAAAAAGCCTTAACTGATATCACTGCATAGTTATCCATTACTGGTGGTTTGCAGAGAGCCAGCAGTTAACTTTGGTGGAAGTTTCTGAGTTTATTCACCTCTGTTTCGCAGCAGTGAAATGAAAAGATTGCTTTAAAGCTGGCTTTCGTACAAAAAGCAGAATGCATTTGCTCCAAGGGTTATCATTTGTGTGTGGGAAGAGCAAAACAAAAAACATTATTCAATTCAATTGGAAATTTTCTGTCAAAAGTGGGATCAAGTTTCTGCCCAGCATAAACTAGAAAAAACTGGTCATATGTCCAGCTGCTGCAAAAAGCTGCTCACAAGCTTCTGTTAATGTGTGCCTCTAAAGATCTCCCAGAGTAGATTCACTTTGTCACATGCACTGCGTGAGAATCAGATGTGACTTGAGGTCAGTAATCTGGGGCAGTGCATGAGTCCATGCAACTCATTCTGTTTCTCCCCAGCTCAAAACACACATTTTGTTCTTCATCTTGAATGTTTCTGTTACAAACTATAAATTATTCGATTGATTTTTTTTTGCCAATGTCACTGGTGTTCCAGTGACAAAAAAGTGTTCCATAGTCTGTGCAACACTCATACATTAAAACAACAATTTCCCATGCTAAAACTGATAACGCATAAAGAAATCATTACTCTGTCACTAAAACATAACATTCAAATTACGTTGTTGCCAGATAAAAGTGCATTAGTCATTAAATAACCAGGAAACACAATAAGTGTTAAAATTGTTAAAACCAGGGAAAAAATGAAATTAAAACAAATCACCACCCCGTAAATAAAAAATAAACACACTACCACTGCAAGCTTTTAGACTAACTTTGCAAATGATTCCTGAAGAATCAATAACCTGTTTGATATGCCTTCATGTTTATATTTATATGAAAATAATATGCAGCAAGTTTTCACCATTTACACTTCAATAGTATTTTTGTTTTACTAAAATCTGTGCATTTCTTTTACTATTTTCATTAGCTTCTATAGCAGTGTAACCTTACACCAGACAAAGAAACCAAATGTGGGTCAAGTTATTTCAAATATGTTTGGCTATGTAGTTTGCTTTATTGCTTTGAGAATGTAACTCTTAAACTCTGAACAACAAAAGCAAACACAAAAAACTTTACTTGTAAGATTGTCTTTTATTGTAAATTACTACATTTTTAAAATGTTTGGTATCAAATACTAAATAAACATTTAGTTGTGTTTCAAAGATGTTGATCTTTATATAATAAAAAAAAAAAAACCTGCAACAAATCAAAATGTTAAAACCCAGGAAGAGGAACATTGTTTCCTAATGTGTTCTCAAAGTTCCCCTTAAATGCAGGCAACTTCTATAATTGTCTGTTTCTTTAGAACTTCTTTAAACTTGTTTGGTTATTTCTCATTTTTTTCCTTTTTGTTTGAGTGAACATACCAATAACAGTTCATCCCCTTACAAACATAGTTGCTAACTAGACTAAATGATTACAACAGAAACAGTTAACTACCGGTACTTTTAATGAGCTGCATATAAATCAAATCATTGTACAAGTCAAATTGAAATAATACTAATCTTTTTTGAGATTTCATTACAATGTTTTCATCAATAAACATTTTCAGGATCTGCTGGTGTTATGACAGGGGTGGGTAGATTTTACACAATGCAGATCGCCAGATTAATCTTTTACAGTAAAACCAGGTTATAAACCAAAAAACAACCTGATTACAAAAACCAGGTAACTGGACCTGAACCTGCTGTGAGCCCTTCTGCGGCACATGTAACTGCCACAACCATGGCCATGCGGAAGAAGATATAAAATGTGTCCATTTTGTAGAAAAAAGTTTGCAATTTTGTTAAATCTCAAAGTTAGAGATTCCAACAAGGGTCCACATTACTGCTTCTTCTTTGCAGGTTTAATGGCAGGCATCTCTTCTTCATCATCCTCATCTTCCTCCTCTGATTCTTCCTCCTCAGACATGTCAGAGTGTTCCTCCTGTGAAGCTGATTAGATCAGAAGATTAAAACCTCAAAGATGAAGGCTTTGCAAAACGACCAAAGCAACACTATCTGGTCTGAATCATATTTGTTTCCCTCAAACTATAGCATATTTACAAAGCAATATATTGCAGTTTGGAAGAAAAAAAAAGTATGATCAGCTCCAAACACATCAAATAGTTATTCTTAAACAATAAACAATTCTATGAAACTTAAGGAAAGGCATATCCACGATCCAGACTGTTTTTATGGGTATATGCAGCTTTCCTATTTTAGTTATAGCTTGTCATCATTTGCAACGGGTTTACAGCTTTAAAAAAGTGAATAATAAGGAAGAGGATAGGGTTTAGATTTACCAATGAGGTGCAGACCGCTGATAACAACAGGTCCTGATCCAGCTTTGAGTCTGATGGTCACTGGGGCTTTGAGTTCAAACTCTCCCAAACTAATCTAAAAGACAAAAATTCTTAAAACTTAAAACAATGTGGTTTTTATCACGTATTATGAACCACTCAAATGATAGAAAACATACCATTGGAAGGGACTTTATGTGAAGATTGGCAATAGGCACTGAAATATTCTTTCCCTGGTGGTTCATGGCTGTAACCTCTATGACGTTGCTCTCCTCCTTGGCACCTTCTCCAAGGCAAACCTACAAAAGAGAGCGGTTAACAGTAAAACAAGAAAACGACGAAAGAAGGAAAATGGGAAACAAAACGGTACATACTGTTCTAAGCTCAAGAAAATGCTCCAAGTTCTCATCTTCATCACCGTGGAAACTATAGAAGGGTACTTTGGACGATAATTCACAACCTGAAAGTATAAAATGAAACGTTTTAGACATGGAGTACAAACAAACAGCGGCAACCTGAGCTCTAGTTTTAGGTGAGCGAAACCCACGTGGGCGCCGCAGGAGCTGTACCGTTGAACTAAATCAACACTTCGCTTACCGAACAAGTAACTTTCCAGCGTAGATTGACGAGCTGGCCCAAAATCAAGAGATTCTTCTTCAGAGAAAGACATTTTCTCAGACTAAATAAGTTTTCCTTAGGGGTTTTTAACTGCCAACCCAATCCAGCACGAACAACGCGAGTCGCAGACAAAAAGCATATATGATTCGTCATCACTACGCGCGCCAATCAGGAGCCATTTAAGGTGGGGGCGGCTTGGTTTAGTTTTATTTCCATTTGGAATAATGTTTTTAGATATTTGTTACATATTTATTTCTTTTTACCCTACATCACTTTTTTTTTTTATTTTACAAACATACAGTTTTGTTTCTGTTCTTCTTGTCTGGGAATGTGTCTTTTTGTCAGTTATTTAGAGCAAACTGAAGTAAAAAAAAAAAATCAGGAGAAACGAATACTTTTTGTAACCAATAAAAATACAAAGTAAACAAAAAAAAATCAAAAGGGAAGTTATACATCAGGATTCATGAAAATGTTATCTACAACTAACATTTGCAGCATACTTGCAAAGTATAATTTATGTCTACACAAACCCTCTTGTGTAAAAATATTAGAAAAAACAAGTAGTCTATTTGTAAATTAACTGCTATAAACTGCATTTCATTGAATCTTTTATATTACAGGGCTTATTGTTGAAAATCTTATATACCGGATATATATATATATAGTCACGTAAATATTTTTATATTTTTATAAATCAGTTGAGTAGTTTCCATTGATTGTTTTTTCAAAATTGTGAACAAAGGAAACACAAAGCAAAACATCTATTTTTTCTAATTTATTCGTTTTATGTTATACATTTTACATAGAAAGTTTACAATAATTAATCAAACTTCAATGACTCCAAACCTAAACACAAAATGTACATTTGGAGCCCCTCCTCTTCTCGTTGAATCCAGTTGACAGAAGAGAAAGCTCTAGCATCAGCAAACTCTAAAATCAAACCGCCTAAAATAACTGGGAAACTGTTCAAGAATTAGATGAATGAGAGAGTTGATGCTGAACTGAAAGGCAGCACAGCCATGTATATGGAAATTGTAAAAAGAACTGCTTTTAGTACAAACAGAAGGCTAGCCAGTTTTTACAGTGTTTACAGACTGTCTGAGCACAACAGGTTTATGATCATAGCTGTAAGTGGCATGCTTCTGGAGAACGGAAGATTCCAACGAGTCATCACAGCAGATCCAATACAACTCATGCACTTTATGAACATACAGTTTAAAACATCACATTTACAGACGGCCACTAAAGAGCAGTACTGATCCTGAATACTAACAGAAGTCTGCTACTATCAACCTAAATGTGTCCTTAAATGATCAATTTACAAAAGCAAATGAGAACTGAGCGTAGAAAGCCTTCAATGGACAGACTAGAATAAATAAACAGACGCTCCAAATCCTTGCAGTGTAATTCACCTCTAATGGACAGAATGTGTGCACCACTTGAAATGAACGGTCATTTGTAAGTTTCCTGTTATTTATCAACGAGGATTCAAACCAAAAAGCTTTCTGATGCCGGTAAATTAAGATAACCAATATGCAAATACAGCTGAAATATTGATTTGACAGCAGATCAGAACATTTTGGTCCCAACTATTTATCCTTTTGAAAAGGAAAAAGAAAAAAAAAAAAAAAAAAAAATTTTTTTATACTATATGCCTAAAAAAAAAAAAAAAAAAAAAAAAAAAAAAAAAGGAGGAATTATGCTGAGAACTCGTGGAACGTTTTGGCTGCTTTTTAAAATTTATAACTACAATGAACTCCCGCCAATCCCCTTTTCTTTGGTGGTTAGTAGCACTGTTTCTTTGAAGGGTTCCAAAATCTCAAGTGCACGTTCAGAAACAATCTCTACTGCCCTCAGATCCATTTTCTGCAGATTTTAGAAGTTTATCTTGCACGTTTGAAAAACAAATTTGCTTATTCCACTTATATCCTGCATGTATTCCTTTGTTTAGCATAATGGAAAACTCTACTAAAGAACTTGTGTCACAGATCTGCTGTTAACTTAGTGTGGGGTTTCATCAGAAAAAGGTTATGGAATCACCTTTAACAACCCAGAAGTTGTGGGAAATAAAGCAAATGTTAAGGACCTCAGTCATAGGTTGTTAATGGAGTAACCACAGCTCTTTGAATCCAAATGAGCTGTAACATCCAATGGTGGCTTGAGAATCTGTGCTCAACAGCTGTGCTTCTTTACACAAATCCTAAGAGGTTTCCTGGAGAAAGCTCACATGGCAAACAAAGTAGTATAAAGTTTTGTCAGTGAAGGAGGCAAACATTTGAGCTGTCGGTTGCCCTCTTCCTTTCTATCAGTATCAAAAAGGCTCCTCAAAGACTCCGGCCCATAATGATGACATCTTTGGGAAATCCTTCCATTTTGGCCACCTCAAAGCATCCCAGCTTACTATAGAAGTCCAACATTCTCTTATCAGTCTGACGAACCTTACAAAAAGCTCCACGAGAACCTGAAAACGAAAACAAACTGTCAAATCAAGGAGTTCCAACGACAGTGTTTCTGATCGGGTTTACATTGAATGTCAACATGAGCTTCTGTTGCTCACCGTTAGCTTTAAGTGAAGACAGTAAACACCCCATCATGCTCTTGGCCACGCTGGGGTCTGTGACTTTGCCGTGAATGTCTACTTTGATGAGAGAAGGAAAGTTGGACAGAAAAGAGTCTGGAAGACCATCCTCGTCCTCGTGGAAACTCAACATTATCTTCTACAGACAGAAACAGATTACAATTTAAAAACAGGAGAAAATAGAACAGTATCTTTCAGACTGTTATTAGCCAAAGATGAGGTCATACTTCAGCCTCTGTGAGGTCTTTCTCACAGTCTGGTTTGTTGTATTTTTCCTGCATGAATGGAATCCAGCTCAGTTTGCACTTCTTGATGAAGGGCTTCACATCGACAGTGCCAACAGCATATCCGCAAATCCCATCTTCATCCTCCAGCACGAAACCGTAGTCTGAGCTCAATGTTAGCAGCCCTCCGACTAACCTACAAACCAAAAGCAGAGATTTAGCTCAATGCGAGACGTCAGGTTGGTTTGAAACATCCATCTTTGGATATTTACCTGTCTCCTATGAGGTCAGGATCCTCCTCAGAGAACAGTTCATCCTCCATTCCTTCACAGTACATTTCCTTACAGATTTTATAAACTGCAGTCTTTAATGGAAACAGACACAGCTGTTATTGTAGCTTCGAAGACCAAATATATTTGGCTGATTTTTGCAACAAAATCTATCAAATACTGTACATTTGTCTGTTTAAATAAATCTAAATGACAGATTAATGTTTATTTTGGAATAAACAACTTACCTCATCTTTGGGATAATATGGCCTGATGGTATACATTTTGGAAGTTGGCAGGGATGGTGGCGGTTGGTAGAAAAGATCGTTTGCCCCTTCTATTGGCAATAATCTCTGCAGGTTTTAAAAAACGAGGATTCAGTTTCACAAAGAGGAGTCGTGGCTCTGCTTTGGCTGAGCTGTGTATTTGTTAGGTTGAACCACTATCAACTCAAAAGGAACTATAGAAACTACAAAAAAAAGGCTTCCGGGTGTCAAATACTGTTAAGAAGTCGGTGCATTAAGTGTGTTCCTTGTTGATCTGACAGTGGACAACAAAATCAAATACATCGGTTTCCTCTTTTTTTTTGCAGAGAGACATGGTAAAACCAACACGAATAACTTTGTAGGCATCATGAGGAAATATTTTTTTGGTCTGACTAAGGTTTACTTGCTGAAGGAGATGCTCCTTTCCCTGTTTTTTTTATGCATCGCAATAATTCGCTGCGCAGGACCTCCTGTTGAGAAAAATAATGATGCTGGCGCACAAATACAGAGAAGACTCCAAGAAAAAACTGAATAAAAAAAATTCACAAACAAGCTCAAAGAATCAATTGTGTCTTATTTACATTTGAGTTTTGGTAGAAAACTCTGTTTTAGGCTAAAGGGTTGTGTTTAATCCTGGAGTTTTCCCCATTCCAATTGCGCTTGCGTTCACGCTGCTGCGATGCTTGCTTGCGCGCTTGCAAAGAGATGGCTTGGCAATTTGTGCGCTGTGCTTTTCCTGCAAAGAAATTAGGTGCCATGAAAACAAAACCTCGCCATGCTCGCTCGCGCCGCCTGCGCCAGGGAAAAGCAGCATCTCCTTGTGCAGTGGCTGAAAGAAACCCACAGTGAATGAAATCATAATGCATGTCATTTTGACAGGATAACCAATTTTACTCACACGGTCTCACATTAATTTAAAGTAAAACGAAAGACAAAACCTTTTTTTAAAAGAATAATTTCTTATTTTGGATATGGGGAAGATAACCGTCACAATCAGCCCACCTTTGACAGACCAAACCACTTCAACCTGCGCATATTTTCCAAAATAGTCTCTCACAGCACTTTTCTTTTTTTTTTTTAAATCGCTGGTATTTCAGTGCATTAGATACCTGGAACTCTCCTGCTAGACCTCCCCTAAAGGCCCAGGGCTCTTGGTCTCCTCTAAGGAACTGTGCTGAGGACTGACTACGACACCCTGTTAGGAGCACAGCCAAGCGGACATTGTTACCACAGAGTGGAGTTCTCTGATAGAGATGAAGGAAGTGGGGAGATGGGAATGGAGGGGCAATATGTATCTAAAAGCAACACTATTATTTCTTTGATTGAATCATTAAAACATCAAAAGGTCTCAATTTGAAACAGTCAAAAATATATGTTGGGGCTCAGGCACCTAAATCTCATGTTTCAGTAAGAGCTCTAGGAAGGACCACTTTACTTTGCTGTGGGACTTTTTTTTTTTTTTTTTTAAATAAAAAGCCTGGATTTTTCCTCAACCATCATCAAGCTTCTCCATCTAATGCTCCACCAATCATCCCTCTGTACTATCTTTTAAAAAGCTGACAGAAAAACACCAAAGCTAAAAAACATAGCAACCAAAGACCATAACAGAAAGCTTTAGCTGCCATCACCCCACTGATCATGGCATCGCCGTCTGAAGTCACATTCTCATTTTATCTGCCTTGTCACATGACGGGGAGGATAAAAACCAGGAAAAACTAGATGTAGTACTGCGTATTATCACAGTTGAAGGGCCTTGCAGCTTAACAGCAATAGCCATCATTGAGGCAAACCAAAAAGGAAACAAAGGAATAAAAAGATACAGAAAGCAGGCTGTGCTATTGGAGCTGGTAAAAACAGTACTGCTGCAAACAAAAGTCAGACCTGGTTGACAAGAAACCCTGTCATGTGACCAGACAAATGCTGCGCGCGTGCAGGACATTTAACCCTGCTTTACACATCAATCTCACACTGATGGCTCAAACACTTCCAGCGGAAAGCTGGAAACACAGCTGGCAGATGCACCCACATGAAGAGACTGAGCACGGCGGATATAATCAATGACTAACCTATTAAATAACACCACATAGGCAATATTTATATAAACATGCTGGACTTTATTACTCCTTTGTCCAGCCATTGTGCTACAAAGAGCTCACTTTTCATTAAATATACACTTTTTTTCTGCAAAGCTGTAAAATTCAGAGCCAAGCACAAGTTCCTCTGTGTAGGTGCATCAGGCTGGTTTAAGCCTTTTCTATTAGCCTACTGATAGAAAAAAAAACATGTTAGAGTTATGCTGCCAAAGAAAGAAATTTACACGTTAACACTTGGAATTCAAACCTAAATCGCCGCGCGAGAAGTGACTTCATCCGGAGGCCTGCTGACGCTCTTATGTTTACAAATAAACAACAAAAGTTGTAAATAAAAAAACATGAGAAGGACGCCTGCACTGTGCATACATCGGCCACTGTCGATCCAATAGCAGTAGAAACTTGTACTGTGGATTCTTCCATCTGTACATAATGAAGGGAGAAAACAATAGAAAATAGTCATTAGTAAGTGTTTTCAGAAGAATAACCAGGGAAGTTGTGGCTAAGTGCTGCCTGCAAAGCTTTCATTCACTGAGGAAAGATAGAAAAACAAGAAAAGCTTGTGTCGAGAAGTCCTAATTTAGAGTTTTTTGACACTGCAGCTTTCATGCAAAATATTTTATGTGAGAATCTTATGAGGCCAATGGTTATAGATATATTTTTGAGGTGTTTTTTTATTTTACTTTTTTTTTTTTAAGTTTGGGTTTGCTGCCTGCTGCGTACAAAATTGTTGGCTGAGACCTCAGCCTTACCATATAGCTGGACATGATAGAAACCTGTGAATGAAAGTGGGTTACAGGGAGTAACCTACAGGCCATGCTGGTGCTCCATCAAGCTCAAACAACACTCCAGAAAGTGTGGAAGTGTCCTCGCAGAGCTCAAGCTGCATCACGGCACACTATTTATAAAAAAAAATATATATATAAAAGTGCAACCAAAACCTTAGAAAGCCAAATGTCTTCCTCATAAGGTGATGGCATTTTACCCTGATGCAGATTGAGTACTTTAAAAGTAATCAAATGCAGTATATATAATATTTGCATATTTAATGATAAACAAGCTGATTATTTATACACCAGAATGGCCTTCCACGGTGAGTACATGAACTTGCTCTCCAAGCTCGCATGCGCTAGGGGCGTGTAGGCACCCATCCCCACTAGGAGAGGAATGGAAGCAAGTGTGTCTATGTTGGAATGCAGCAGTGAAGTTACTGGATACACAGCAAGCAGCAGCAACTCAGCTGGGAGATTTTTCACAGAGACCCAAATTTAATGGAATGCCAATATAAAAATATATATTTATTTATTCAACCTGGTAGCAATGCAAACAGCATTCAGTCTGAGCAGAAAGTAAAAAAAAAAAAAGAAAGCATGTTAAAAGAACAACTGTGCCATTGAAAATATTACTCTAATTTTGTTTAGCCTGCAGTAAGCTGATCTATGAGTTCCTATTCTTTAGAAACAGGAAATATCCGCCAAATTGGTGCTTGATGTGCACAAGTGATGCTCAGTCTCTAAGAGGAAAAACTGCTGCATCTTTAATCAGGAATGTTACTATTAAAATAGTTTTTCATTTATTTTTTGCTATTAAATGACATGCAGCTAAATAGGATCTAATGTAGTTTATTTTTAAAAACTGTTGATCTGGGGAGCAGAATTTTTTTTTAATATTCAAAAGATTTCTAAATGCTAAGCTAAGAGCCAGGGACCCGTCTTGCTCATTTTACGTACCTAGCCACAGGACAAAAGACTTGACCATAGAAATGATGCTCTTGATGTCCCAAATGTAAGGGTAGAGGTCGTACAGGATGGTGCGGTTAGCGATGTTCGACAGTCGGGTGAACATCTCGATGACAGAGCAGCACATGTCCTCGAACTTCTGTGCACGTGATTGCCATTCAGAAACCTGAGGATAACAGAGAGTTGAACAGAATTTTAAAGTCATGTTCTTGATTAAAAAAGGGACAAACTGTGAAATTCTTTGGGGTTTTTTTTCCAAACATAGTTGGGATCAATGTAGTGTAAACTGCACATAATTATATTGTGAAAGTTAGAATTGGAAGAAAAAAAGTTGGGAAACTTGTATAAACATAGGATGGTTGGACTGAACACACTCCGTTTGCAACTGCACCACCCAATGGACAGTATGAGAAGTGCACAACCACCATTTTGTTTTCTGTTACATCACCAGCAGTTTGAGTCCTAGTTGCTTCTTCATATTATTTGATTCTGTTTTAAAATATTAAATGTACCTTCTCGCTTTCCTTCCTTTTGCAGTTCACACTGACAACACTACTGTTGGCTCTTAGCCAGTTGAACTCCTTCAACATTTGCATGGCTTTGGGTCCATGTTCATAAGGCAGGTAGAAGAGTTCTGCCAGTAAACACAGGTCTTCCAGCGAGAGTGGCTCTGCGATGAACAGCGGCTTCTCGTTGGGTCCAGGGACAAACATGTCCTGAGGATGCAATTTAACAACAAGGTCAAACACAATCTAATTTCCACAAAGATTAAAAAAAATAAAAGAATTTGACATGATTGTTTACGGCACCTGTTTGAGCTGATCGTCTGTCTGCATGGGGGCAATGTCACTCCCAGAGTCCTCCTGGATTGACTCCTCGGGGGACTTGGACTCTACAAGACCCTCCTTGTCTGTGTCCATAGGCTTTAGATCTTCAGTCATCTTGTCATTTAGGATGGGACCAACATGTTTGCCCTCGGGGTCAGCTTCTGGCTCCGTTTCATCCAGTTTCTCAACAACCATCTCCATTGGCTCCTCATCTGAATCCTTCTTTTCAACATCCACCTAAGCACAGGATTAATACTCAGATAATAATGCTCATCCGCTCATAGCTTTGTGTAACAACAACAATGAAACTCACCTCCTCTACTTCTGGTGGTTTTGCAATCGGATGTGGAAGTGGATCCAAGCAAAGGGGGGGCATTGAAGGTGACATTATGGGCTGTTGGAAAACAGTTGTGACTGATGTGGATGAGCAAAGAGCTGGAGCTGTCAGGGATGTTACATCAATGGCTGTGCTTTTGGCACCACTTTGAGGCACCTGTCGACCTGAAAGTGTAAATGGTCAGCAGTGTGTTTATTTTTGTAAACTGTAAAAAAAAAAAAAAAAAAATGTAAGTCTAAAAGAAAATACTTGGGTTGCTCTTACTATTGTACTGGTGAGGCACGCCAAACTCTGAAAGCCATTCAGTAAGAGCCAGTTTTAGAGCGAGCTGTGGGCTGTAAAGCATGTCTGTCTCCAGCTCCTCATCACTTCCTTCGTTCTCCAACTTGATTTGGATAGACACTGTGCTCTCTTCACCGTCAGCTGATTTACAGAGATTTAGAAAGACAAAGATGTTAATACAACAGCTTGACCTTCACCTTGTAGTCCTTAAAAAATCCTCTTAAAAATCTAACTGAATAGTTTCTCAGACTTACACATGACCACATCTTTGCGAACGCCGTTCATATTTGACTTGTACCAGGTGGCTAGAGTGTGAATGGCCACAAAGTTGGTTTCAAACTCGCAGTTGGGATTGGTGAGGACTCCCTTCAGTCTTGGAATGAGCTCAGTGGAGCGACCCTTGTACGGACCCAAAAAGAGCCTCTTCTGGTCATAATCATTAGCATGAAAATTGTCCCAAATGACTGGGGCCCGTTGGAGGATTTTTGACACCTCCTCAATCGACTCCACAGGAATATCTTTGGAGACAACTTTGGGACCTACACATAGAACATTTTTAAGTAATTTGGATGTGCAAATTTAGACTGAAATAGTCAAAATCATCCTGGTATCTCAGACTTACCTGTCCATAATACATCTATGCTGGGGAGAAGTTTTTCACCAACTGTGTGCAGGTAGGGTGACTGAGAAACATTTGGGTAGCAGAATGTTCCACAGTACTCTTTAATGGCAGACAAATGCATACATCAGCAAACCAAATAAAAACTCAAAAAGTAGAAAGAATAGATGGTAATTGAAAGTACCTGTAGGGCAAAAAAGGAAGGTTTCTGGCTCTCCCAGGTACTGGTAGATTTCATTGGTGATGGAAACCTGAGCATGTGCAAAGGAACTAAACACTTCTTTATCAGCTGGGCACATATTGTGGTCAATGTCATCAAAAAGTAAGGCAAATGACTTGCAGCCAAAATGAGTAACCTAAAGGGAACAAGGACAGGTTGAAATTTGGAGTGAATTTCAATATTAACCTTCTTACACAAAATAATCTAATACCTGATCAAGTTTCCTCTTGAGAGCAGAAACCTCTTTTGGATTGGAGAAGGTAATGTCTAACCCAGGAGAAATGGCGTAAATGAACTCAATCCCATGCTCTTGTGCAGCAGTAATTAAGGTCATGAGTTGTTCTGCAAGATACAAAAATAAGTAAACAAATCTACAACATAATAAAACATTACATAATCCATATACTCCAAGCAAAAGCAAGATAGCATCTGAAATATTACCTGCTTCTTCCACCGAATACAGTTCTCTCCAGAACATTCTGTGTTTATAGTCATCTTTTGGTGCATAAAGGTATGTGTTCAGCCCCCATTTCTGCTGCCTGTGAATTACAGGGTTGTTGACAGTCAGAATCACATTCCACATCCCCATGCTGTAATTTTTCCTTAAAAGGGCTTAATTACCTTCTGAAGAGCTCTTTTCTCTGCTCCATTGTCCATGGGCGGCCATAAAAGCCTGCATATGGTAACAAAAAATTGCAGCATCATGCAATATTATCATGATAGAATAGATTTTAGTGCTATCTGCTCAGCACTAGGGTAAAATATACTTTATTTTTTAATAATCCGGATAACTAAAAGCATTTTAAGTGTCGAAAGATTGTTATCTAATCAGACAGCATGATTTATTAGCGTGAGCACATGTATTAATAGCATAAGAATCGGAGCAGTTGTCTGGGGCATAAACACATAGGATATAATTTTGAATATGCATTGAACAAAATTAGACTTTTCATTTTAAAAACATAACCGTGCGTTTTTGTCAATCCGATGGAAGCGAGTGAAAACATGTTCTCGCCCCAATTTCTTCCAACGCAGGCTAATACTGCTCATTTGAGTCATTTCGTACACAATAAAAAAACGGATCTATACAAACATTTAAATTGTACTTTCAAGAGCAAATGTTTCCAATGTCATGTAATCTTTCAGAAAACGATGCTTCGTCAGAAAATGAAGGACAGAATTTCACTCCTCAACAAATGCCTGAAGATAACGAAAGTTCTCGAAAAATATGAAATCTATTTCACCTTCTACGACTCCGCTGATAAATTTTCTGTGTCCCGTCGATTCCACCTCAATGGCGGAGTCTTCCACCGGGCCTGGGGCCTCCACGCAGGGCTCTCCGGAGACTGGGCTGGGGCTGCTTTCAACAACTAGTTGTTGAGTTTCCAAAGGTTTTTCTTTTTGAACCATGGTTCACGTTATTTTTCAACACAAAATGACAATGTCCGATAGTTGGTGTCTGCAGAGTTAGCTTTCAAAGCCACCGAGTAAAACCCGGATAAAACAAGTCGCGTCACAGTCTGTTTAACGCTACAAGCGTACAACAACGAATCGTTTAAAAACAATCCAGTCGCTGCTTACAGCGAACACAAGCAAAATTGCTGGCAGGTGTTAAATCAAATATTGCAAATTGATTAATGCGTAGGGAATACCAAAACGTCCAAGCGTTTGCGCCCGACCATTCTCTTCTGTATATATGGTAAATTTGCCCTACTTTTTTCGTTACTTCTTCCTGTTTACACCGTGTGCGCATGCTCAAAGAACCGGAGCAAACCGGTCAGGACCGGATCTGCCTGACCAAACAAAACACAGGAAAATTTCAATATTGAACAGATTGCTAACATGTCTTCTTCACGTGCCTTCAAATATAATCCCGTTTTATGTTGTCTTTTAATAAACTAAAATATGATATATTGTATATTTATACGCCAATTTCAAGGTAATGGCATGTGGGTTATAAAGGCGACAAAACGGAAACAACTTCTAAAAATAACGTAAACTCAAGTGACTGATAAAATCAAGAAGTGTTGTTCCCAAAAGAACAGTAATTTCTTTTGCTTGCAGCTTTCTTCGTGCTTGTTATTTCTGGAAGTTTCAGCCCTCATTAGGAAAACACCCTGCAAAATCTTGTTTTATGCAATATATACACGTTCTTAAGTCTAATAACAGCACAGCACACATGCATGTATATTGTTAAATTTCTGCCTAAAATATAGGATCCTTTAAGGATTCAATACAACACAAAACTATGCAATTTTTTTGCAACCATGACCAATTCAATTTCTAAATTAAAAGCAGCTTTATAGCTGTAAAAGAAAACTAGTTTCAAACATCTGTTACACTTTTAAAAGCAAAACCGATTAAGATTGGAATATTTCTATTCTGCTTTACAAATCCACAAAAATAGTTGCCAATATTAAAAAAAACAAAAAAACATTAAATGTATTACTTCTAATATGGACAAATGGAACCAAAAATAAACACGTGACACGCTGACACCAAGCTCTCCCTTTAAATCACCAGCTCAATACAAAGAACGGTTTATAACAAACATGCAAGTAAAGTTGGAAGCATACTTTTTATTTGCTGATGCATTTATGCTTATGACTGTGTCTAATCAAAACACAAAAACAGTTTACTTATTTCATAAAACATTTATTTCACTTTATTTAGACTTCTGGGACATGTCATTGTGTCACACAACTTCCCAAATTAGGTAAATTAGAGATCAACCTTTTAATGATTCTTTCCATACAATTTCTTCCACAAATTGTACATTTAAATAATAAAAAAATTAATAATTTTGCTTTTTTTTCCCCACACTTTTACCAGTTTCTTTATAAATTTTCACTTCAATAGAAGGGGTTAGGCTTTCCAAAACAAAAGAATAAATGAAGGCATGAAGCAAAATGAAAGTGTTGTAGATGCAGATCCACCAACGCATTCTGAGGTAAGTCTCGGCTGCTTCTTCCTGCAGGCGTCCTGTTACCTCCTTAGATTCTGCTGAGCCTGCTTCAATAAAGTGTCAAAGTCTAGTGCATTCAAATTGCCTTTTGTTGGCAATGGCTCATACTCTCTGCTTGAATCTAAAAATTAAAGGGAAAAACAAGAAAAGCACACAATTACAAAACTGTAAAACAGTTTCAAATACAGTATTGAGTCTATGTGGAGCCTCGATAAACTGGACTTTAAAGATTCTACTTGGGCATTGTTGCATTATAAAGTAAAAGATGACTACAAGTAGATAGGACTGACAACTCTTATTGACAACTGTTTCATGCAGTCAATGAACAACTACACCTTCCTGCTTGAGTTAATCTACTTCGTGTATTTACATTACATATTTTTTTGTTTGCCATTTTAAACTGTACAAACCTAAATCAGCATAACTGCTTTGACAAAACTGTCTTCTTCCACCGAAACAGAGATCAAACGGCAGCTCGTCAGGGTTGCGCAGCTTGCCTCCATTCTCAATGGCTGAAAAAGCGTCCTTGGTGTCAAAAAAAGTCACAAACCCGTAGTTGTCCCTGTGAAAAACAGTGAAAATCATTCCTTTGTTCTTTTGCTTCATCAGACATCCAGTGAAGGCAATTATTAACTCGTGTGCAAAGTAGTAAAAAAAATGTAACTTGCTTTTAAAAGAGCAACGTAGTTGTTTTTTTCTAAGAAGCTCCAGTTATGAACAAGTTGTTTGATTTAGCACTGTGGCTTGGCCTAAAAGGTCACAGACGAGACCAACAAGGTTCAAAGACAGTGCAAGTATTTATTCCTCTGGAGTATTTTTTTCAATGCAAGTAAAAAAAAAATGACAAATGGTATATGTCGCTGAAAACCTTCTCTGGATTTTCCTACCCATGATCTCTAAAGTGCAGGGTACATTCCTCAATCCGGCCAAATACAGAGAAGCGCTCCCTGAGTTCTCTTTGGGTCATTGTTCCTCGGATTCGTCCAACGTAAACAATTCGTCGCTCTTCCTAAGAGACACAGAAATAAAGCGGGCGATGAATTCATTGTTTTTCTAAATTTGTTTAGAAATCAATGATGCTCATTTGTAAATGAACGTACAATGGCTTTCTCCTTGCGTCTCTTCATTTCGTCTGCATTTACCTTAGTACCATGACTGTATCTGGGGCTGAAACAAAACCCTTTGGTCAGTTTCTTGCTTCATGTGATCAATGTGTTTTTCATTCAAGTTTTATCGACTGTACCTGTACAATCTTCTGCTTCTATTCCACTGCGTTTGTTTCTGAGGGGACCGAGACCGGGACCTGGAGCGACTCCAGGAGCCAGAACGAGAGGATGAATAGGAGTATCTCCTCCTCCTGGGAGGGGAAGGAGACGCAGAGCAGGAAGACCGAGAGGAGGAGCGGGACGAGGATCTAGAGCGGCTATCAGAGTCGCGGTAACTGTAGATTTAAAAGCAATAAACAAATGAGATTTCCAACTTCTTAAAAATGATTTTTCAGCAAATAGATTTGGGAGAGACTAACCGTTTTTTTGCAGGGGAGCACGATCTAGACCGAGATCTAGAGGAGCAGGAGTCTGAGCTGGTAGACGTAGGGCTGGGAGAGTAGTGAGACCTTTTCTCTGATCTGCGACTGGTTCTTTCTTTGCGACTATATCTGGGGCTAGGTGTGCGAGAAGCAGTATGGCGATGGTAGGTCCTCCTCTCTAACTGCTGTCTCTTTGGGCTTCTGATTTTATAAGTAGTTTCAGCTTCCAGGTGAGAAGGCGAAGCAGCCGGAGTCTCCAAAATAGAGTCTCCATCTGGCCCGTGGTCAGTCTTCTGTCCCGGAGGTTCAGTCTGAGGCGTATTTCGAGGTTTGGTTGAAAGCACAGTATTTGTTGGTGCCAGGGAGCGTAGAGTCGTTTGTGAAGGAGCATGTTCTTTAATGGTCTTAATAACGATAGAAGATTGCTGTTTGACATTCCAGCGCTTTCCTTGCTCCCATGCGGATGTGCCTTTGCTGGGAAGGCAGTAGTCGTGATCCATGCATGCGAGGTAAGACGGAACAGCGGCGGCAGCCATAGAGGCCAATTTACTGTGGGACTGTGCTGACAGCAGAGGCTGGGGCTCTGTCTGGATAAGTTTAGAGGGGCTGAGTTTGGTTCCTTCTTCAGCCTTTCCCTCTACTCTGAGAAGAGCCACAGGCGCCAAAGGTTTCCACATTTGGTGAGGAGGAGTGGCTGGAGGAGTCAGAGCTTGAACAAAAAGCAAAAAGAAGAAGCCGGTTACACCTCGTACGTTAGGGCTGTGGATTGTTACTTGGGTGACGATCTGATATGATTCACAATTCACAGATCAAACCAAAATTCTTAGTATTTAATAAATTATGTTTGAACAATTGTGCATGTATGTCCTTTTACTGGAGTAATAAAATTGATTTAATAATAATTATTTAAACCTTTATTTAGAACCATTTATTTTGGTACAGCTTCTTCCCCAAGACAGTTATAAGACGTCATGAATTAAATTCAATTTTCATGCAATTGAATTTAATTCAAACGGTCAATTATATTTAAAACTTTTTAGAAGTTGTTTCAGTACCACTTCATTTTTTTTGCCTAACCTAATAGTTATACTTTGAAAATGAGAACCTTCACCGACACTTTACTTTGAAATCATATTATTGAAATTATATTATTTACTTCCAGTGACAGTAGCGCATACGTTTCGTCTATACACTTAAAATCTAACATTATTCTGAAATTTTACAGCGACAATTACATTTTCTGAAGTGCAGAGTATTCGGATACCTGTCACAGCCCTCACATATACAGTGGTCCCTCGTTATTTCGTAACTTACCTTACATGGTCTCGTGTTTTGCTGATTATTTTTCAGTGCAATTTTACATGCTTTTTTTTGTACAGTGCACTGTGTTCTGTGTCCTGATTGGCTGTTGACCTTGTCGTTGACTGCGAGCAGCTCTTTTTCTACCATACTAGACTTATCTTTCTGTGAATGTTTGAACTTTGGGGGTTTAAACAAGAAAGAAAAAGTGCGAAAATGTTAGTATCTGTCTAAGTATATAAGGTGTGTAGAGAGGGGTTTCACTGCCTTAAAATATCTGTATCCTGCTTAGCAGCTTTCACATTCTGCAAGTTTTTGAGGACACTTTCTAAAGACCGTGAATCACGAGATTTCAAATGTCACAAATATTCTTATTTTTGGTAACACATAGCGAATATCTGAATATTCGGATATTACAGCACTACCACATGCACTCATTTGTAGCACTTTTGATCAACAGTTCAGCTTCAGTGACAGCCATTTTAGAGTCGAATTCACAGAGAAGGCAGGAGCCATTGACAGACACAAAGATGCATACATTTCCATAAAATGTTTTGTTGATTGTGATTTTAATTAAACTCTCAATTACCTGCAATGCTGGAGAAGTCATTAGCTTTTACACGCTCCACAACGGTTTTCTCTGGAGCTTCAATGCTGCAAAGGAAGCAATTAGTATCTTAGCAAAGAAGATAATCCTCTGAAACATCTGAAAAAACACTGAAGGACACAGAGGTTCACGGTAGGTCTTGGCATCTGGTAGATTTGTGTCATGTTCAAACACAAAAAAGTGATCTGCTTTTATTTTGAAGTGACCGGAGCAGCATAGGGGCTGTAGGGTAACTCACCTCGAGTTTCCTACAGCTGCTGCTCTACCACAGACCTCCGGTAAACATTGCTCCTCTTTGGCTGAAGGAAGAGGGAACATTTCATAAGAACACAGGGGCAACAGTAATGAAATATGAAGCAAAAATCATTAAATGGATTATCATACAATGTTAATTATGCTTTTTGCAGCGATAATTTTATTGAAACTATCAAATGGCCATCAGCTAAACCAATATAAACAGTTTTATCACTAAGGTATTCCTTATATTAAATGGGGAGTTTGTAACGAACCAGTCCAGGTTTTTTCCCCAACCCTCAGAGTCAGCAGGGCGAGAGTTAAATACATTTGCACACATGGCAGAATTCCAGAGGCAGAGCAGACAAAGGCACAAAACACTGTCCCTTAAAGGGGAATATTACACTAAAGCTCGCCAATGTAAAAGCAGATCAGATAAGCTTTAGGATCATAAGCATTCCATAGGTCACTTTTTGCTGGACTGTGCAGTTGTGTTTATTCTATATGCACTGTTAATGAAACCACACCTCGAAGATTGCTCTTTTCTATCCAAATCCACTATGACCCTCCAACATGCATCCTCCAATATAGTAGTCTGTTTTATTTACCGATTCTGAAAGATCTTTTATTTTGGAAAACTACTGGATTCTCTCCACCACATCCGACTTAACAAGTCACTCGGTCACAAAAATACACCCCCTACTTTCTTAAAGCAGTTGCCAAAAGTTTAAATCCCCTATGCTAAAAAATTTAACAAAAACAAACGTATTTGGAAAGTTTCTTTTTAGCAGAAAAGATCCAGTGAGGAGACAGAGGAAGAGCCTTCAACTTCAAAATAAAAGTAAGCTGCATGTAACAGACAAAAACCAGGAGACTTTACTCCAGATATGGATTTATTTCAACAACTGTTCCCACACCATAATAATGTATAATACTTAGGAACTGGCTGTCTAATGGTTGTGTATGTTGTTGATAAAGTTGATTAAATGGTGGCGTTTTGTTTATATTTAGAGAATATCAGTATTAGATTTTTTTTGTGCAGATGAGTCGCACCTTAAAAGTCAGACGAGGCTGAAGTTGGCGTCTGACTTTTTATCTACCAGTTTGACAATTATGGGTTAGAGGGAAATCTATTTCACTTTTTAATGGTTTCTACACAAAATCTAATGTACAAATACAGTTTAAACCAGCAGCAGATGTTTTACAGAGGATGAAAATAAACTTGACCCTCTAAAGTTAAGGAAAACTGTAGGCTTAAAAAATATATATATCTGACGCCTAATTTAGCCTTGTACAGACCAGTCTGTGGCCTGAAAAAGGTTGGAGACCACTGCTCTAATATCCTACAGTCCAATAATAAACAAACACATAAACACAGAACCCAAAATGCTTTCTGAAACAATCCATTAATAGAAAAAGTGGGCAAACTGGGACATGAATTGCTATTGAATACCTTGGGTTTCCTCAAACTGCTCCAGTAAACTGGTCAGGTCAGCAGCTTCAATTCCTACAAACAGAACACTTGACAGTTATACCAACATAGCAAAACAACAGAAAATGTGAAAGTCAGATATATACACGAAGATTTCTTTTAGGTGGCTCTCAGGGATCGACTAGCATTTTCTGGTTGAAGAACAATTGTTATTGTTAAAACGTTTCTCAGAATATTATTCTTGCACATTTTCAAACATTGCACTGAGGTTTGAAGGTAAAAAATAAAAAGATTTCCTAAAATAAACTTTATTCTTACCTATTTCACTTGTAAACGCCGCGATCAACTCCTGGGTGGACTTGTTTGCTTTTTGGAGGATTGCTGTGGTGCTTTTGTCTTTATGTTGTTGGATCGTTGGAGCCACGCCCTGCAGCTTTGAAAGAGTTTGGAAACTGTTCGCAGGAAGTCTTGTAGATTTTCCATCAGATGTTGCAGAGCTGCTTAAAGGGGTGTAAGCTGTGATCTCAAGCGGCTTCTTTGATGCAACCTGAATGGTGTCATTGATGGTGGTGTGTGTGATCTTAGGAGTTTGTTCAATAGCTTCTGTTCTTTGTGAAGGAACAGGAGACTGCGCTCCGTCTTTTGAAGGTTCATTCTGGGTGGTGACCTCTACAGAAGCTGGAGGTGCTACACTCTGAGGCACAGAAGGTACTCCAGGCTGGATAGGGGTGTGTGCGGTGTGTGTTTGAGTTAAATTCTTAACCGAGCTGGGGGCTGGAGGAGAAGGCGTATGGGGTAATCTGGACACATCCTGTGTTTGTTGGACTTTAGAAGCTGAAGTAGATGCTGCAGCTTTGTTGGTTGAAGACATCATGTATGCTGGTGGAGCCAACAGGGCTTCAGGTGTGGGCGGCGCACCTGGTCCTCTTGGCTGCCAGGCAGGTCTGACTTCTTCCACGTCTGTCTTCACCGCCTGAGGGCCGGGACGTCGTGGGTCTTTGGGGTTGGAATGAAGCAAGCAGGGGATGGGAGGGAGCTCTTTGGGAGGTTCTGGAAGGCTGGGCCACTTGGTGCTGTTGTTGTCTTGGACTTCCACCGGAGTGGGCTTCCTCAGCTGTCGGAGGCGCCTATACTCCTCCAGACTGAGGGATTTGGGTTTGGGCTCTGGCACCAGTAAAGCCATGCTAGCAGGCCCTGTGTTCTCTGAAGATCCAGGGTTGGGAGCAGGTATAGGGCTCTCTGAAGAAGCCGCAGAGGCTGGAACAGTTGAACTTTCTGTCACCACAGCAGCGGTGACCGGCTGGCTGGGGATATTTACAGCTACTGCTGTAGCGGAGGACTGTTTTTTCTCAGCAGCATTGTTTAAAACATCCTCCTGTTTTGGTGAAAGTGGTACCGCAGCGAGTTCTTTACATTTGAACACTTGTGTTGCAGTGGCCTTTCCTATCGTTTTAGTTTGACTACGTTTTATTTCTTTAGGGACTTCACTGGATACAGATGATGGAGGAACCCCTGAGATTTTGGGGTTCTTGTCTTCCTTGACAGAAAGCTTTTTTGCTTTTTTCAGTGATTCCTGGATAGTTTTACATACAGTGCCGCTTCTGAGGACCCGTCCTTCTGCAAGTTTAGGTAGTTCATCTGGTTTCTTTTTTCTCCGTGTGGGGTTTTTGGCTTTAACATCTTTCTTCAATGCAATCTCCTTCATATTGGAGCTTGGTGGAACTGGACATATAAAGCTCAGTGGACACGCCTTGTTAGGCCTTATATCGTCTTCGTCATCAACAACTATAGGCTCAGAACTGTCAGTGAGAGCCTCTTCAGCTTCATCTGAAACGTTATGCTCTCTTTCTGAAGACGCCTCCTTTACAGGGACCGAGATTGGAAGATCTAAGTTTGGGATGGCCAGAATCGGTTCTCCATTTTCCCCCTTGTCTACAACCTCAAGCAATATTCCTCCTTCTGGCAACATGTGCTCCCCCTGCTCATTCTCCACACATATCGTCATACAGTAAGGATGCATGTGTCTGACAAAGTCTCCAAGACTAACTTGTGGTTGGTCACCTTCACTTCCCTGATGAAAAGTGATGGGGAGTGGGAGAGTTAGCCCCTCCCAGTCTGGCAAGTTGCTGCTGGGTGATGAGTCTCCTCTGTTTGGGCTCAGATTGACTGAGCTATCCTCCTCTTCCTCCCCATCACTCCTCTGGACAAAATTCCTCTGCATTCTTGGTAAGCTCTGCATTTCAATAGAGAAAAAGGTTTAAAAGTTGAACTTTTCAAAGTGTTCAGCAAATAAAACTGAATGGAGAAGCTACCTTTCCAGCTGACAAAGGTCGTGCAATATTTAGTGAATCCTTCTCTTGAGGGGAGCAAGACAGATAAAGCATTCTCCTGAGCTGAGGAGTTAAAGATAAAAACATTAACATTTGCAGCTTGTAAGGAAGGAATGCCTTTCAATGTTTATGGTCACTAACCGGAGAGTGTTCTCTTCCCTTCTGATTAGACAGCAGCTCTGAGTCAGGTAATGTGTCAAAGGGCGACAGGTTCTCATCTTCTACATTATCGAGAATCTCTGTCAAAGCCGTCAGCAGCATCGTCTCACTCTCTTCGTCTTTAGTCTAAATTAATGCACCGGAAAACAAAGATTAAAACATACAAACAAAACAAACACCAGGCTGCTGGAATGATTGGATTAGTCTTGCCTCCTCTACTGTTGGCGTGTCTTTGAAGATGGAAAGAATGGAGGGATCTAAACAGCCTTGAAGGGAATCCAGACTTCCTCCTGAGATGAGTCTGTCCGACTAAAAAGAAAGTCAATACTTTAATTTTGGCAAAAGAGGAGAAAGTAAAATACTAGAAAAAGCTATAACATCTCACTATGGTGTGTCATGTTTAGGGTGGTTGCTACTGTTTTACATGGAACAACAACAAATCCGCTAAACTTTACAGTTAAAATCTGACATATTAAATCATTTCATCTCTTTGTTATTATACTATAAATAAAATGAACAACTTGGAAATATGATTAACTTTAGTTATTTGTTTTCGAATGAAATGGTACGTTCTTGTAAGGAGACCCACGTGTGTCCAAATGCAGATAGCAGCAGACATGTTTGCTATGCCCTAATGCCCACGTGTTCTACTACAACAAAACAAAATCAAACCCCAGTTTTAAGCCCCCAAAATATACAATAATAGGTCATTTTGCTATTCCAGCTTATTTTTTACCAACATGTCTGTGCTGGTATTTACGTATTTTGAATAATAAAAAAGTTAGCAAATCGCATGTGCGCATGTGTGAAAACGACCGACTTGATTTAGCACCAATCCTTAACATGTGAACGTGTTTGTAAGGAAATAAACACTTTTTAAAATCTTCGTTTGAACTAGATTTAATCGATAATGACGTGTGGCAGAAACTAGTCTGTTTCCTGTATTTAAAAACTCCCACAGTGAGTGGAAAACGCCTGCAAATTACTCAACTTTACAGCCACATGGAAAAAAAACATTTACATACAATTTGTAGAGCCAGATTTACCTAAAAACATAACGTCAGAAGTTAGCATTGCGCTTTTTAATCAAACTAAAGGTAGTTGAGCCGAGTTAAAGGCCACGTGTAAGGTAGATCATAATCCAGAAAATTAGCTTTTAAGTCAAATCCACACAACTTTCATGCATCTTAAATTAACACAACAGCATATAGCGGCACAAATGCAAAACTGTCACTGAACATTTTAAATAAAATGACTGATTATGTAGAAATGCTCATGCTGGGAAAGCGCCTCATTCCCTACCGGCCCGACCTGACCATCCTGCTCAAGCTAGCACTGAAGACATCTGCAGCGTGTTTAATAGCAAAAATATCAAATTAATAGTTGTAGGGGGGAGAATTGCTGTAAAAAACACGAATCGGTAAATATGCCGTTTAAGTTTTTAATTTATATATACTTCGGCTGAATCCACGTGTCACTTTTCCACCCACTGGTCGAAAAGCAAACACGATGTAGCAACGCTCAGACCACGCGTTCACAAAAATTAAGCTGCACATTATTTTATAAAGTATATTTACCTCGTCTAGTGTTTCTAACGGGGAAAAATCCATATTGCACGCTGTTAAAGTTTCCTCGCCTGCTCTCCACCGCGCCGCCATCTTACGAGCCCACTCCCCGCCCCGATATGTTTCAGAATGAGGAGTAGTGAATTACAGCCGGCAGGAGACACGTGGTCCAACATTCCCGGCAAAATGACGCAAACCACGCCGACGCAGACTGACGTCGCCACGTTTCAGTTTTTCCCCCCACAAAAAACTTTATTAATAGCTACAACAAGGCAAAAACAGTGCAAATACAATCAACACTTATACTTAAAATGTTTCTTTAATCAATAGAACAGAGGAAAATAGTAATAATAATAAAACATTTAGAAATATGCAGTTCCTTTGAAAGATAGAATGTTCTTGTCTCATGTTGCTTGTGTTATATAGTTTGGTTATTTAATTTTACGTCCAGAATACATTAAAACAAGGTTGTGAATTGGACAATTTTCACGTTTGAATGTGGAAATCCCCCCAACCCCCCAATAATAAAAAAGTTGAATTAGAAAAGTTACTTTTCAGACAGTCCATATAATTTAAAGTACAACATCAAAAATATACATTCAGATGTTTACTTTCAGTTGTGTGATGATAAAAACATTTCTTTGTATGCATACAATGACACACAAAAAAACCTCTCATATATATTTTTTAATCTTGGTAGTGTATCTTTAACATAATATACTCAAACTGTAAAATCTTAAATTAAACTTATTTTGTTTGATTATTAAAACAGTTTTTATTAACAGTAGTGTTAGCCTTTTCCCAACTTTTCTGTGTGATGTCCATATCTCCATTAAAAACTTCATTTTTTAGCACCATTATCTGTAAATGATACATGTTTTCAAAAATGAAAAGAACCTATAAGGATTGTGTCAAATACAACTGCATGTTCTTTAGGTGTCACTGATAATTGGAAGTTTTAAAGAAATTCTGATTATGGCATGAGAAAACCATCGTTGTTCATGACGAGTTACCTCTAAGCACTTTTCATTATACTATAAAACCAAATAAAAAACTAGAATTCTGCTGGAAAACCACAGCAGAAATTAATATCAGAATTTATTTTCCTACTTCACTTTACTTTACTAATTTTTTGCGCCCTATTTTGTTTTTGTCAAATACTTTTTTGTCTGTGTTAATAAAGTTTGAAAATTTTGGACTGTTTCTTCTTTCTTAATAAACGATTTAAATGCCATGAGATGAATATGGATGAGAACTGCTCAATTCCAGCAGTTTTCATAAGATAAAGATAAGAAATAATCTTAAAACAAGTTGTAAAAAGAAATTATTGAATTGTATTTATTTGATACAATACATTGTTTTGGATAAAAAAATGTAATGTAAAAAAATTAAACTCTTGTAATTCATTTTTGATGTAAAATGGTTATATCTACATGTATGAAGAGAAATTAACATTTTTTCAATATATGGTTGTTTTTTTTGCATTTTTGCAGAGTTTGCAGGAATCATCACTAAACCTTTAAAATTGAAAGTGAAGTTTGTTATTAGGATGATATGAAAAAACACAACTTCTACCTAAAAAGAAACATGCTGTGAATTTTCATCAAACAATATGAAGTAAGTCCATGTTGTGGAATGATGGAGCTTGGATATACTGTATGCAATGCAGGGGCCACAACGGAGACTGAGACGGAATTCCGTGCCAGGAAATTGACAATTCAGCCTACTACAAACTGTAAAACCTAAAAATACTGTGTTTGAAATCATTTTTATGCTATTTATGTGATTAGTTAGAGATCATAAAAATCAATTAATAACTGATTATTATTATTCCAAGAGTTTATGACCTGTTTTTTTAACCTTATTCCTTCTTTGGGGTGTTTCTTTTTTTTTTTTAAAAGAGGATTCCTCTATTCAAATACTTTGAAACTTGTTTTAAGATCTCAAAATTAATAACATTCTTCTTTTTTTAAATCAACGTTTGGGCCAGAAAACCAATCAGATGGCTGCTTAAGAAGTTAAAACATTCAAATAATCAATAAGCAAAAAGGATTATGACATTCTTTTTTTCTGATGCAACAACATGAACATGAGATGCAAAGAGTTTCAAAAAACGTCATATTTGCAAAAAAATGTATTTATTCAAAAATATTATTCAAATCTGAATGAATCTGAAGAAATTCTGAATGTATTTTTGCTAAAGTAACACACACTAACGTCATGAAAATTACACAAACAGCACAAACCATATGATCACTTAAAAGTAATATCCTTAATTAAAATCAATACTGAACTAAAACCCTTTTCTCCATTCTATAAATCTGCCAGACCTTCAATCTTCATTTAGTATTTTCTTGCTGCTCCTTGGGTAAGTTTCTCCTAGGAACCATAGCCCAGACATTATGCTTTTTTAAATCTGTTTTGCTTAAATAAATCTGTACAGCCCATAATTCCAGCACAGAGAACTCAGACCCTGTGTTCTGCACAGCTTTGGGAGCTGTGAAACGCAAAAGCTTGCCTGGTTGTTAGAGAAAAAGAGAAAGAAAGAAGCACCGCTGTGCCCCAGCACT
Organism: Adrianichthys oophorus; assembly: GCA_036245035.1. Lineage (NCBI taxonomy): Eukaryota > Metazoa > Chordata > Actinopteri > Beloniformes > Adrianichthyidae > Adrianichthys > Adrianichthys oophorus. Next base: position 10,780,885 of record BSAI01000096.1, on the reverse strand, counting down.
CTCGCAAACTGCTACCTACTGCTGCTCTGCCGTTGTCATGGATACAGTGACCCCCCCACACCTCATCCGTGCTCTTGGTTGGTATGGAGAGATGAGAGAAGTGGCTCTGGGTGCTGCCTCTGCGTCATATTCATACCAGTGCAAATGAAAGCCCCCCCAACCCCTTACTTGTCCGTCCTCCTCTTCTGTCCTTATTTCCTTTCCTTATTCCTTCCTTCTCCTCATCCAATTTTCACACTGTTAACCCCCCCACCCTCCCTTGTGTCTCCTATCTGCATCTGCTCATCACAGTCTCTGTCAGACCTGCGTGTTTTCTCCGGCTGACCAGAGAGGACTTTTTTTCCAGGGAGCGTGGTGGAAGACGGAGAAGAAAGACAAAGGTGAGAACTGAAACCACCACAGCTGTTGGAGAATATGTGTGCAGCAGAGAGAAATGTGCAGCATTTGCAAAACAAAGAGTGAGCAAATAATACGCTCGCACGAGCAACTCCAGATCTTTTAGAGCATTTTGAAGGGAATTTAGGACAACACGAGGCTGTCAGTGAGTGAACAACAGTCTGACTGTAGTGAAAGGAGAGCGGTCAAAGACGAGGTGTGAACCCCAGAATGCCTTGCTATATTTCTGTGAGCAAGCACTTCGCTGTCTGACACATGGTGTCATTGAGCTGCTGCTGCGTGTTCCCACAGAAGAAAGCAGGAGGCGGGTGGAGAGGGGGGACTTCATTATTCACTGAAAGCTTTTTGAGCTATGTTTGCATGTGTTTGGATGAACAGCAGCTTCTGCATCTGCAGGAGAGGGAAGGAGAGCATGGTCAACCCAGATTTAAAGCCAAAACATCTACAGAAAGCCCATTTCCATCATCACATCCACGCTCCCTTCTTCTTTTTGTGTGATTTTTGCTTCTTTTCTTTAGTATTGAAGCGTTTCTCTTATTCAATCCCTTAATCTAATTTCTTCTTTTGTTTAGATTCAGTGTGCTTCACTGACTGGAAATAGGAAGACATTGCTAGACGTACAAAAACAACACAAAATATCAGAAAAGAGAGCGCAGTCAAAACCAAATGTAACAAAATGGTGAAGGTTCTCATTCTTCCAGGTGGCGTTGTCTTGAAGGTGTGTCATAGCAACTGGACGTAAAATCTTCCTTAAAACGTTTCGCTGCTCATCCAAGTGGCTTCATCAGTCTGAAGCGTGCACGATTCAGTCCACATTTGTATCCTCCAGGTAGGATGCCCACATTCCTGTAATTGAATGACTCGTTAAAGGGAAACACAGAAGAGAAACCAGAGTATACACCTCTTCTCTTGTGATCCCCCTAGCCCCATACTAAAAATGAAATCATTTGACATAAAAAGTGATTTTAAGTCCTACGGAGGGCAATGAAAAGAGCCTACAGGTTAGTTGAAAGTGTTTTGGTCCTGACAGTGGTGCTTTGTAACTGTGGCACCCCCGTTAAAAGAGTAGATTTGTGGGTAATGTGTCTGTCTGCTCTTTCATTTTAGCACAGAAACCTTTTTTTATTCAAACTGGTCAATCTGAGGCAAATTTAACTAATATTTCAGCTAATTTGAATGTTGTTTTAGTTGTTGTTCACTTTTGGCACATCCCCAAATCAGCTTTCACTAAGAGTTTTACGCCGAATGCCCTTCCTGACATAACCCTTTTGTCCGGGATTGGGACCGGCACAGGGAATCCCAGACTTGTACCCCTTTAGTTACACACTCAATGTTTCACTGCAAAACCAGCTGGTTGCATCTATTTAACTGCATTTCGGTGGTTAGAGATGCAGGAAACTTCCAACTCTGGCTGCAGTCTTTTTATTTGTAGATTGCATGTCCTGTGTGTGCATGTCAGAGTGCTCTGACTTTTTCCCATTGCCAAAAACATGCTGGAAAAATTCCCTCAGGAGTGAATGTTTGCAATTGTCTGAATACATGTGTGTCTCTGTGATTGATTGACCAGATGTGCCCCACCTTTGCCCGAAGACAGCTGGGGTAGGATCCTGCATGTGATCCTAATTAGGCCAACATGGACATATTTGATAAATGGATAAAGTTTAAATCAACCACAAACAGATAGTTTCATTGTGTAAAATAATTAGAAGTCTGAGTCTATAAATAATACGTTTACCTGCATCTTTGATCTGTTTCAACAGTTTTTCTGAAACTTTTCAAGTGTTTGCTGAAGTGAATCCCATAAATCCGTCAGTAACTGTCAGTCCTAAATTTACCACTGTAAAAACAGAAATCCATCTGTTGTGCTTTACAGAGAGGTAAAATCTCAGGTCCTGGCTTTTTTCTGTGGATAATGCACCAACATTTACAGTACTTCAGACTAAGCAGACCCCCACATAACACTGTAAACTGCCAGAGGCCACGCATGACCGAAACAATGCACAAAACCTCTCAGAAAATCCTCAGAAGTGAGTTTATTTCTGAGTCAGAGTTAATTTTTTGTGTGCACATTTCCCTTCGAAAGCAGTACCTTAAAAAAAGATTAAAAACATCAGGAGATCAGTGTGTGAGCTGGTGTGTGTAATATCACACAAATATGTCAGTTTCTTTTTGACGCTGCTCTCCTGATTCACTCAAAACGACAGATATTTAGTCAATTTTGCAACTGACGGCAAGAGAGCAACAAAGCCATCCTGCTCCTGGGAGTCAGTTATGTGGCGGTTTGTGTACAAAGTGTGAGATTATGAGATTATTGGCTTGGAGAACATGCGCGTTTGGGCTGAGAGCGGTTATGGGATGGACAGGAAACGAAGCAGTGAAAGAAAGCACAGAAAGGAAATGAAAAAAAAAAAAACTGCAGACAGACTGAGAAAAATATCAACAGGCTGAAGAGATAATTGAAAGAAAGGTGAAGATGAAGAGGGAAGAAGCTGCTGTTGTACACAGAGCATGTGTGCACGTATCACGCACACTTCCTGCCTCCCATGAGCCTTCAGTGTCCCTGCGCTCCAGGAGGGCTTTGCATTTTTAATCGATACTGTCTGTCGTGATTAACACCAGTGTTCTCTCTGCAGCACAGAAAAACTAAGGGAGACAGAGAGAGATGAGAGTCTGTCACACATGAGGCACAGAGTGCATGAGTGTGTGTGTTGGTAAGGCAGTAATGACCCTCTGCCTCTAGGCTCCCACTGAGCATGTTTATCTTCCACAGCAGCACAGGGTAAAAATAGACAATGCATCACAGCCACACAGGCGCACACTTCGTGGGCATTTTGTCATTTTCCTCCCCTTTGCCTCCTTCTTCCTTTCTTCTTTTTGCACATGCTCCTTCTCTGCAGCCCATATTACTTACTCACACACAGCTCGGTCTTTTCTTCTTATTTCACCCCTCTCTCATTTTCCCTCCCACTCATGTTGCAATGAGTCTATTAATGATGCAGCTAGAGCGCCACTGCCAACTTCCTGCTTCTGACAGAGAGAGAAGTGTAGTTGTGTTGAACATGGCCTGTTTTATACCACTCCCTCTTATCTCCCCACCCCTCTGTCTGTGTTGTTTTCCTCAGAGTGAGCCCATGCGAGCAGCGTTTGGACTGAGCGCAGCTGTTTCGTTCAGAGAAGGGCCCACCATGTGAGAAGATGTCTGTTGGAGGTTGTGCTTGTCCCGGTGAGTGCGCACTCTTTTCTCCTCCATCTCCGTGTTCAGTGGTGGTGTCAGAAAGATGACTGTGTGCATGTTAAAGTGCTGCAAAGCCCTCTGGGGCCAGTGTCAAGCAGCAGGAGTTTGCATTTGTGCTGGTGAAGCCACTGGATTAAAACAAGCTGTAAAATGAGATTTCCGACAGAAAACCAAAGCAAACCTCCCCAGTTGTGCTGCCTTTCTGTGAAGATTAATGCAACCTTTTCACAGAAATAATGGTTATTTCCCAGGTTGATATAATGACGATCACTAGAAGATGTCAAGTTAGAATAGTTTAAACTTAACACTTTTGAATTTATGTAAGTGAAGTTTGATTTAAGAAATGGCTGAAGAACACTGGAATTTCTTTGAGGATTTCTATGCAGAAAAATATTGAGAAAATAGCAACACATGGGGAAAGTTGAGGGGAAATGTTGCAAAAACGCACTCTGTCAAGCCAATATGAGCCGCATTTGCTCCAAATACTGATAATGGCAACTAAAAATGTTTACTTCATCACTTTTATCTGAAAGCTTCTTTAAGTTTTTTCATTGGTTTAACTGTTCTGCAGCAAAATTTGGTCATTTCATATAGTCACAGATGAGACACAGATAAGTGAGGCTGCAAATTTGCAGAGTTTTAGATTTCAATGCATCAAATGATGAAAAAGATTTAGAATCACTCCCAAAACCCCGAATGTGCAACTTCTAAAATGACAAATGAGGGTTTAAGGGCATTATCGGCTGCAGTGGGACTCTAAACCATTATTAAGTCTACTTAATTTCCATTTCAGCTCTCCTTGAGGTGAGCTTTTGTTCATAACGGGGACTTGTTACATTTCTGTTTCCTTATTAAGCACTTCTTAAATTAGACTTTAATGAAATCAAAACTCGTAATCTCTTTTTTTAAATAAAGGTCATTCCAATCAAAGTTTGCAGTCGTTAACATTTAGTGTTGAAGGTCGAGTCTCCTCATTTTTGCCACTGAATCTCACCATGAGGAAATCGGGTTTTGTACAATCTGTGTCTGTCCGCACATGTCGGTCCTTGGCAGCTATGGATGTTTGGAAAGTTTTTATCGAGAGGATCTTGAAATCTACTCACCTCCAGGTGAGCGTTTGATTTTCTTTTCATTTGGAGGGATCTGTTTTGAACTGGGCTTCACTGGGAGAATGTAGGCTGCAGAGATGGCAGCTCAAACCTCAGAAGGCCAGAGGACGGACAGGGAGAGAGTACAAGAAGAAATTAAATCCTGACGTCTGCTTAAAGCAGGCAGATTAAATTAGGGAGTCAGATTAGTTTAATAAGGCTGTTCTGATTTATGGACAATTTGTTATTAGATTAAATAATACAACTAAGGTAATTGATGTGATGTTGTCACATCCTTCTTCTCCTCACCTTCCTGCTTCTTCTGCGTTCGTCTGTGACTTTAATGAGGAGTGAGCAAATTTGAGGATTTTTGCATGTTTTGCACAGACGTAGAAAATTTCAAGAGGGGGATCTGCTTTGTACACGCTGTTCTCTAACATTCGGAGGCTTACAAAAGCTTTCATGGAAATGCTGGGTATGTGCCTGCAGTCGCACACGTGGTCACCTTCAGGAGGAGCCTGCTCGAACAGGTTTAGGGTGGGAGATCTCACAGATAACAACAGAGCAACAGCAATCAAGGCGGCTTTCAGTTACTCACATCGAAAGCTGGAAATTGTTAAACGTGCAGACGCCACATTCTTGCATAATGGTCTCGTGGCAGGTCCTCCTCTTTGAGGCTGTTAAATTAAAAGAAATGATCTCCACTTTTATTTTCTGGTCAGTTCAGAATGGGGCTGCACAGAGAAGAGTGTAAGCCCCAAAGAAAACAGGCCTCTCTTGTCAGTCTTGTTGTTGGGCAACCTCCTGACACTCTGCCGTTCTTATGACTTTGCAGTGAAATAGCTCTTTAAAGGCTTCGCTCGAGATTCATCCTAAAACTCTGGAGCCAATCACCTCCTTTGTTCGGGCTAAATGATATAAATAGATCGCCTGTGAGCTGAAGATACTGCAACACCACCTCCACTCAACCATGTGGTCCCCATTGCTCTCTACTCTCTCTTTCTTTTCCTCCAACCCCCCCACTTATCTGACTTCAACATCTCCTTTCTTTCTCTCCTTCCTCTTTCGTTTCCTTTTCCAGTAACTGTGCTGCTTCATGCAGAAAGTCGGATGGGTTCTGATAGGAGAAAATTGACTAAAAGCTAAATGGCACTCAAAGGGCAAGGTTTTCTTTCTTTCTTTCTTTCTTTCTTTAATTGTGGTTATACAAAAATAACACTACCTCAGCTTTTATTTTGCTGCACCGAAAGTCCCCCCTCCTTCAGCTTATTACTTCTTCTTCGTCCCCTTCTCTTTGTAGCTCAGTGAGTCTGGCAGATCTGCTTTGCCTGATCAAAATGGCTGTTTGCAGAGGCAGACAGAAAGAAGGAATGCGTGGGAGACAGAGATGCTGGGGAGTCGGAGGAACGGTGGGGGTGCAGAGTGGTGCCAAGCTTAGTGATGTCACATCTGCTGCAGGACGACAGGATGGCAAATGAAGGCTGGCATGGGCCACGCTGCTGAAGGGAGGGAGGGGGGACTTAAGGACGACAAAAGGATTTTGTATCAAAGCACACCTGTAATTTAAAAATGTGTGAGCTGCAGTTTTCCAAACATGCCAGTTTGGATGATGAAGTCAATCGTGCATGCAAAGGAGGGCATGAATTTGTGATGACATAACTGGAAAGCTGTGAGACTTGTTTAGTCTGACATTTCTCGACATACCTGTAAGTCGGTATTATTTTGAGATGGTCACAGTTATTGACAAAAACCTGTTGCTGTAACAGCACACTGACAGAGAAAGTTTAATGATATTTGAAATGTGATCACAAATTAGTTTCCCAAATAGATATGTTTTAGAGTTATGCTACTTTAATAACCTATTTTGAGCCCCTCTGCTCATTAGTGTTCAATGAGAGAGCAGGGTTCTGTTTTCGCTCTTGTGCAACAGCTTGTTTTCATTTACAAACAACTGAGAAATCACCAAAAACTGACAGTTTAAGCTGCGTTCTCAACACACCAGAGGCTTTGGCTATTTTTGCGCAATGCATATCACATTTTATGTTTTTATAAATGATTTAAAAGCAGACAGGATTTAGCTTCTTTGTCAAACTACAACTAAATTGTCTTAATGTCTTTTTTTTCTTCGGGTATCGTTCACTTGTCACAACTGTGTCCATGACAGGATTGTGCCTCTTTTTCTGCAGTCTGGGAAAGCAGCAACAGGAGGATGAGCATCCTGTTCAACAGCATTTACTTCAGATTCAGTACTCAGTACTTCTTCATGCTTTCAGTCAGACCTTGTTTTTTAAAGATCGTCTGAGAGCTTTAATTTCATGTGATGGTTCAGTTTTGCAAAAGCTGTAAAACTCTGCTTGAATAGACGAAGTAAACCACACTTTTGAAGAGAAAATCTCTATTATACAGATTTTTTTGCATAGTATGGCTATCCATCACACTTTGGCTGGCATAGATTATCCAATATGCTTATATAGTAGTTCTCAGTTTGACGTCAGGCTTTTTAAGAGTGAAAAACACAACAATTTTTAATTCTAAAACCTTTAAATAGGTTTTTATGTGAGGCAACAAAAGGTGAGTGTTAGAAAGAACACATGAAACCAATCAGACCCCAAAACCTGCTTTTGATTTAAATGTATTAGTTAATCCCATGTTTTCCGTAGAACTGGAAACTAGGTTACATGTTTTAAAAAAACAAACCATTAAAAGAAAAAGAGAAAGAAGGGAATATAATGTATATTGTGGGGGTTATCCTGATGCTGCACTTCTCAAGGAAACAGTTACAAAACATGGCCAGCAGAGGACAATGTTGCTTTTCCTCTTTTATCCACAAAAACATTCAGTGATGATGAAAGAAGCTCTGCATCCTTAACATATGACCACTCAGTATGAATAACAGAATGCATTTGTGTAATGCATATCACATAAAATCATTTATGAGAGCCTGGCGTAACTAAAATACCTTTGCAGCTGATAAAGAAAATCAAAAATGTTTTTTGACTTTATGCATTTATCTTTGTGGAAATGCATTGTGGGATAAAATTCAGTACCGACCCTTTAATCAACAGAAAAAAGGTGACTATTTTCTGTAAGAGTTGCATTACAGGGGCATCAGACCATATTTGCAAATTTTAGCCATCACTTGTAGCAAACAAAATATCAAAAATGTAATTTAAGTCTTTACTTTAATAACAAATAAACACATATTTACTTGTCTAGTAATGATACAATTTACATATCAAAGAAATTCAGCTTTAAGTCTTCTGAATACCACATACGTTTCAGATTCTCGGAAATGTTTTCTGCTTTAATAATTATTGAAAATATAGTTCACAAACCATCTTTAAATCTCTGTAGTTTTAATCTAGCTTGGGACCACTGATAGAAGAGCATAGTTTGAAGAGGCTTTATGTTGTTAAACCTTACCTTTGAAGCTATTAAAATGTGTTAAAGCTTAAAAATCTGTGAAATTAATCAAAAAAATGTATCAGCAAAATTAGGCCATTTAGTTTTAAGTTAGGGGTCTGCAACCTTTGCTCCTAAAAGAGCCAATTTGTCCAGTTTTGTACTCACTAAAACCCAGCTGGAGCCACAAAGCCCCACTTTATTTTGAAAAACACACTTTATTATTTATTTAAGCCATTTGTGAATGAAATGTAACTTTTGAAAATGTACAACAATTTATTTATTTCAGTGTCATTCTTTTCTGTGTAAACAAATAACATTTCTTTCACTTTAGAGAGAAGTGCAAATAAGTTCATTTCAAAATAAAATACACCCTGTGTCAAATAAGATCCTCGTGGAAAGTCAAACATGACATTTTCTACCATGATAACTTTGGTTCACTTTTATCCCATCTCTCATTTTACTGTTGTATATAAATACAGCGGCATCTGTGTGAAATCCAATAAAAAAAAAGTTCACGTGTAATTATGTTCCTTTAGAATTTTGCCTCTGATCCGCTTTTGTGCAGCAGAAGACATTGCAGCTACATTTTTCACCTTCGTTAATGAACGTCTCCCCTTCAGTTTTTTATTTATTGATCAGGTGTCAAAACAAAAAAGAATTTGCTTGTTTACATTCCTCTACTGCTCTAAGAATACACCTAAGAGGCAAAAAAAAAACTTGTTTCTCTCAATGGGGAACCACCTTGTACCACAACAGGGGACACTGGTGTTCTGAAAAGTCCCAGACAAAACAAAATGGGGCCCCAGTGAGGGAGAGGGTCCTGCTTTATCCGGGTGTGTGTTTGAAAGGGGCGGGGGAGCCTGGAGGGGGCGGGGCCTTTGTTCGTGTCTCGGCTGGCAGGAACAAAGGGGTCCTGTAGTAGTGCAGCATAGGTAATTCTGCTCTTAAGTGTTGGCATCAACTGAAATGTACTGATGTAGTTTGAGTTTGCACGCCTTCCGGAATCAGAGGATACTTCAGGAGAGCTTGGGTTCCTTGCAGTTGTATATTTGGATATCGCAGGAATCATCAAAGGTGCGCTGGCAGCAGCTCCGGCTAGCAAAAAAGCTAGCTGGCTAGCAACACCGAACCGAGGTGTTTAACGACACCGCTTTTCGTCTAACATTTCTCTTCAGGTAACTTAAACTAGTTTCTCATTTAAAAAGGTTTTTAATAAAAAAACAACAACAAATTAAACTACGAGCTAGCTCTTGAGTGATATTTGAAGTGGATGTCATTTAGCTAGTTGTTTAATAGCCTAGCATGGACATCCGTTTTCTGCAGACGGTTAATCAAAGGGGGGGCCTGATGTTAGCGAACGCCTGCAATCAGGTGCTAAATTAAAGTCGGGGTGTTTATATTTAAATGCAGAAGTTGCATTCGTGAATGTGAGGAGATACAGTCGCAGCTGAAAGAACCCACACGTTTGGTCAGTCTTTGAAGGCAGCTTTGGATGTTTTAGTGGTTGCAGGCGATCCTGTGGATGCAGCTCTTTTGTTTGCAGTGTGGAGTTTGGGCGGACTTAAACACACTCAGCTCTCACTATGTGTGGTTAACCTTTAGAGGAGTTGCTGAGCATCCTCCGGTGTGAGGAGTTGTTCAAAGCTTCAGCTACTCAGCTCAGGTTGTTTCATTAAAACATGTTGAGTAGGTTTCCTTTAACCACAATTCTGTGACCTTTGGTGTGTTTTCCAAATAAAGTTGGGCAGAATATGTAGTTTCTGCAGATTAAAATAAAATAACCCCATTATTTTGTTTTCTAAGTGTTAAATGATTTGCTGCTGCAAAGTTGATCAGATCAATCAGTCTTGTATATCCTGATGCAGAATAGGGTTAATGGCTGGCATTTTTGGGGGTTGGTGTATGTAGGTTGGATGTAAAGCAGATATTATTGATTTTCTTTTTTGTCCCTGAACAGATTAACTCATGATTAAAAAATGAGGTTATGGTAGATGTTTAAATAAATAACGGTGCAGGAATGTATGGGTTTTAGTTGTGAATGAAAACATACTTTTAAAAAAAATAATCTTAAGGTTGTTCTTCTGTTAACCAACCTTTATAAATAAGTGTCCTAGTGGGATTCCCCCGTAGTTTGCCCTAAAGTGGTTTGTAAACGGTTTTCTTCTGGTATGTTTGGTTTTGCATAGAAGTTGGGAATGTTTTCCCCCCTCCCTGCTGGTTTTAATTAGACGCAGCCCTGTTTTAAAGTGCAAACTGACAGTGACCTACAAAGTATACATTTTGAAGCATTATATACTGCCCTCTAGTGGTGTCTTTTAGAAATGTTCGGATGATCTCGATAACATTATTTAAACAAATGTAGTTAAGACTTTTATTTTAGTTTTTTTTGTGTGTTTTTTTTTTAATCTGACTGTACCTTTGACAGCTCAGTTTTGTGTTAATCCACTGCTGTTTTCACTGAAATTAGTTGTTTTTATTGATTCCTTTATAAGACAATTATTGTATACATTTATTTATTTACATGTTTTAAATTTGCTAAAGCTTGGTTGTTCTTTTTGCACAAATGGAGCAAAACGAACCAGGGTGTGGAGTGGGGGATGGAGCCGAGAGGCATGTTTTGGATCACATGGGGGTTTGTTCAATGGCTTAAAAGTGGTACAAAATCACAAATACACCCATTTCTCTGATTGTTTTTCTGATGTTTGTTGGCTAATATAAAAAGCATTTTTTTCGCATTTAGAAAATTGATCATGCATTAGGGAATGAAAGCAGCAGGACATTGTGCTGGCAGTCTGCTTTTATTTTGGGCAAATCTCAACAAAATCATCCAGCATTAGATTACTTGGACGAGGCTGTGATTTGAATGAGCTAAATCCAAAGTAATCTAAATCTCCTTTAATTCTCTGCTCTTTTCCCCCCCATCTCCCCCTTTCATACGGACACAGGCTGTTCGTCAAAGTCATTCAAGCTGTACTCTCCCAAGGAGCCACCCAACGGCGGCAACTTTCCCCCCTTCCACCCAGGCGCTATGCTAGACAGAGATGTGGGGTAGGTTGTGATTGTAAAGACAATAAATACTTTATCATGGCTTCAGCATCTTTTTTGAGTTCTGCATATATTTCATGTGCAAACTTGTAATACCCCTATTTTGAATGGAGCACCTAAATGTTGCAAATTTTAATAGCTTTTTTGTTTGTGAAAATGTTAATAATTCAAGCTGATGATAATGATTGCATATATTTTATACTTCTCTGCTTTTGTTTTGTTTTTTTAAACTTCTTAAAAATTGCCATTTCATCACCAAATGTGTTAAATTGTCAAACAGGATTAAGCAGTCTCCATAGCTCTTTATATTTTATATAGGTTTAATTATATGTTTAAAACCCAGTTGTAGTATTTGATCCTGCACACCTTTAGCTTTTTGTTTTCAAACATTTATGTATTAGTAAGTCCTCTTGAGGCACCCAAACAGATTTTTAAGCAGAAAAAGCACAATGTTAAAATAGCACTGTTTTTATGTAAGAATCAATTATTATTATTATTATTGTTAGCTATATAGCTATATGCAGCCTGTCTCAGTTAAACCTTTTTGATCACATTTTAGAGCAAAAAGCAGAGAACAAAATTCTCTTTTTGCTTCACATTGAGGTTTAGGTAGTTTTTACCTGAAAATTGTGCTTTTGTTTGATGTTGAGAACTTTAACCATTTTCATGCCTGAATTTGTTTCACAATCATAAAAAAATATTCCTCAATGTTTTTTCATTCAAGGAGATGTTAAAGTAAGTGTTGTCCTGGATTTATTAGTGTGTTTTGAATTAGCAACATATGCCATGAAAAGGGGTAAGAAATTACAAGTTTGAATCAAAAAAGATAAATAAACCCTTTCAGGAAAATAGCTCTTCTTTTTTGCACAAATAAACCTTAAAGCAGAGATGGCTAGCCTAATACATGCACGTCCCTGAGAAGTTTTGCTGTAAGATATTGTTTTCTTCATATTTCTAGGCCAACACCCATGTACCCGCCCTCATACATGGAGCCTGGAATGGGGTAAGTTCACAAGTTTAACTTTAGGATTTGCTAAAACTGTAACTAAAGCTACATTAGCTTTGCAGTTTGCATTATTCAATGGTCAGTCTTGCTCTTTGCATTTTTGCTGAGTTGTTAATTTCCCTCATCTAAACCCATGGCTGTTTCAGGAGACCCACGCCGTATGGGAACCAGACAGATTACAGGATATACGAGCTAAACAAACGACTGCAGAACTGGACAGAGGTGAGAGTGAAATCTGTGTTTACCAACACAAAAGCATCTTTGCTCAGTTTTAAGATCCGTGGCTTCTGTTACGAGCACTCTGCTGCCATCTTTACAGGCTGTTTCTAAACATGCTTTGGATTTTGTGATAAATGAGACTGAGGCTTACTAATTTCATTTACCTTCCAATTCATAATAGGATTATGTCTTCAACTTTGCTGGATTGTAATTAGAGCTCCAAATGTCATTTGTGTTATCGTATAAAAGTGGCTTTGGAAAGCCATACAGCCGCATTATGTTTGAGGTCTGGGAATTTGTATACAAATGAATCTTATGCAAAATGCGTTTTTATTAGAGATTGTTGCTTTACTCCAAAAAATATTCAATTTTGTTTTATAACTGAGTTTGATGTCTGACTCTTCACCAATCAATAACATATAGTCAAAAACTCTGTCTGAAAGATGTTTGACAAAAAACTATTTCCACATCACTAGTCATTCAAACTAATAAAAAGTAAAAAGAAGCTATATATTTTAACTTCAAACAAGTGTCAAACTTGAGAAAATTTGCATTTTATGAGTGAAGTTTAATTTGAACACTATTGTTTTTAGGTAAACACTTCAAATGCTTTTTTCCTCCAGTTTTTAGCCGTTGTTGTTCAGTGCTTTCTAAAAGATGTTTCTTCCCTTGTCTTCAGGACTGTGACAATCTCTGGTGGGATGCGTTCACTACAGAGTTCTTTGAAGATGATGCCATGCTCACCATCACCTTCTGCTTAGAAGATGGTCCAAAACGATACAGTGAGAAACCATTTCTTTTTGTTTGAAGTATTAATGGACGTGTTTCTTCCTCCTGTGGTTCCACGTTCCTGTTGAGGTCTAACCGAATCCTCTGTTGTTCGCAGCAATCGGCAGGACGTTGATTCCTCGATACTTCAGAAGTATTTTTGAGGGAGGCGCCACTGAGCTTTTTTATGTTTTGAAGCATCCGAAAGAGTCCTTCCATAGTAACTTTGTGTCCCTTGACTGTGACCAGTGCACCATGGTGACCCAGAATGGCAAACCTATGTTCACACAGGTACAGTCAGCTGTACTGTTAATGGCTGCATTGATGTCCCAGGATCTGCTGACTCTGTGCTCTAATCTTTTCTTATTCTTAGGTGTGTGTCGAAGGCCGTTTGTACTTAGAGTTCATGTTTGACGACATGATGAGAATCAAAACGTGGCACTTCAGCATCAGACAACACAGAGAAGTCTTGCCCAGGAGCATTTTGGCTATGCATGTGAGTTTCAAAAGAGCATTGTGTGGAATCGAATGAGCGCGTTCATGCTTCAAACCTTTTTTTTTTCAACGTAATTATCCAGGATCCCCAGATGCTCGATCAGCTGTCTAAAAATATCACCAGATGTGGACTGTCCAACTCAACGCTCAACTACCTCCGTGTAAGAGTTGTTCTCTTTGATCCTTGAATTAAACCCAGCTACAGCTGAAAGAAATTAACAGACCTCCCCGTTTATCCTCTTTCACCTTCCCTTAAGCTATGTGTGATTTTGGAGCCGATGCAGGAGTTGATGTCCAGACACAAGACTTACAGTTTAAGCCCCAGAGACTGTCTGAAGACCTGTCTTTTTCAAAAGTGGCAAAGGATGGTAGCACCTCCAGGTAACGCTGATATTCTGGTCTAATTTTATAAAAAGGGAGGCTTTGTTGCATCGTCTCGATTTTCTCAAATGAGGAACTACGTATCAACTGCGCGTTTAAACACATTTCGTCGTTTCTCTCTTTACCTGCAGCTGAACCGGCCAGGCAAGCTCCGAATAAACGTCGGAAAAGAAAGGTGTCCGGGGGCAGCACTGTGAGCTCAGGCGGGGGCAACAACAACAACAGCAACAGCAAGAAGAAAAGCCCAGGCAACAGTTTTTCACTCTCCAGCCAGGTACCTGTAAGCATTTCATCTACTCCCTCTATCTGCACCTCCTAATTCAAAGGAGAGCTGGAGACTAAGAGCTTAGAGGGATATTTCTGAGTGTTGGTCTGCATTAGGAGGTGTATCAGTAGAAAAGGTTAAGGATAGCATGCAGTTTATTTTTTTAAGTAAATAGCTTTTAGACCCCTAAGCAGTGATGGGCAGTCCCTGGTCCTCTGGGGCCGTAGCATTTATGTTTTAGAGGGGAGATGAGTGAGCTCTATTCCTGCATAGCACCTCATTTATTTTAGGAGTGTGGGGGTAGCGGTTACTTTGCTCTGATTTCCATCAGGGCAGTTGAATATTCGGTTAGTCATCAGAGCTCGTAGTTTTCTCTGTCTTGGCTCACTTGGTTGGTTGTTTGAGTGAACGAGACCCGAGGTGGAACGAAAACCCCGTTTGTGACGCAGCACCCAAGGATCAGGGACGCCCACTGCTGGCCAGTAGGGAGGGCCCCGGGACCCTGGTTCTTGTCACAGGGGCGGGGGAGTCGGGGCCGCCCGGTTCATGCCCTAAAACCAAATTTGGCTCATATCGGCTAGAGTTCATTCAACTAGGAGAGATGGATTAGTAATGCTAAACCTGAACCCACCTGGAATTGCATCTAGACCATATGCCAAAGAAAGAATGCATTATCCACTTCGTTCATGCAGCCAGACATTCCGCCCGCCCCCTGTATTATGGGGATAATGTGTACCGGCACTTGCTGTCCCCTTTAGGATGTGATGATGGTGGGAGAGCCCACTCTGATGGGAGGGGAGTTTGGTGACGAGGACGAGCGTCTGATTACACGGCTGGAGAACACGCAGTTGGATGGGGCGAACGGACTGGAGGATGAGGACAGTTTCAACAGTTCGCCTGCACTGGGGGCTCGCTCGCCCTGGAACGGCAAAGCCCCCTCCAGTCAGGAGAGCAAGAATGACAACTCCCAGTCATCCCAGTAAAGTCCCCAGGTCCCAGCAAGCTGCTTCCCCCCCCAAAAAAAAACACTTTCCCCCAAAAACCTACTGGGATCTTCCCGAAGAAACACTCTAGCAAGAGGAGTCAGGGAGATCTGCCCGGAGCACTTGTGTTTGAAATCTTTGAAATTGTTAAGAGTAGAGTGGTTGATATGAGGGACTGAACCTGTCACACCAAGGAAAGTTTCCGCACATCGTTGCACACGATCAGTGGTGCTCGGCCTCTGTCCTTTGTCACTTTGGCTCTTGCTAGACCTCTGAAAGGTGTAGCGGCCGTGTCTCAGAGTTGAAGCCGGCTTGTCTGGTCATCCGAGTGAATTGCAAGCATGTCAGCGGGTTCTTGTTCCAACCTCGGGTCTCTCAGCTGTGCATTTTCCTTGGTGACCAGTTGTTTCTGTTGTGCTCATATCACAGGGGAGAAATGCTTTCATTTGATTTATTTTTTCCCTCTCATTTATTCTAATTTTTTTAATTTCATTATTATTTTTTTGCAGGCTGCAGAAAACTGTGTGCACTTCTAGTATCAAATTCAGTTTTTAAAAACTCAATTATTTGTTTTTGTAGGACCTGGTTGGAACAAAAACCTGTACAGTGCCGGAGCTTGAGGACCGAAGTTGAGAACCACTACGCTAAATGTTACACACACACACACACACACACACTCCACCTACATCCGTGGCAGAAATCAATGAGGTACTGGAGAACGGTGGTACTCGTGTCTGGACCAGAGCACCAGACACAACAGAAGTATGTTTTAAGTTTTTCTGTTTTTTTTTCTGTTTATTTTTTGTTTGTTTTTGTAAAAAATAAAAAAAATTAAATATAGACAGACGAAGCAAACAAACAACCCAGAATATCCTTTGCACTGTTTTCCACTATTTACTGCAATCTATTTTTCTTATGGAATTGATGGTGTATTTTTTTTCATTTTTCCTTTTTCTATTATTATGTAAGAAATGTAAAACATTTGAAACCTGCAGTATATTAATGTATAAGTATTGCTGTTAGATCATTCTTATTGTGATGGTAATAACTAATGTAAGCCTCTGCTCGATGTGTCACCCATCTGTGTCTGGCGTCCCGCCGTCATCAGGTTATGTCGGGAGAACAAGGCTTGTCTTTTACTACTGTTAGCGAGTCCAAAGCAGCACACTGGAATCACGCGTCCCAGCTCGATTTCCATCCATTGTCCAATCACGGTGCAACTGTTTGCTTTGTCTTGACATCTCCTAACTTGCGGTCCACTCTAGAGAATATATGTATGGAAAACCTCTTAAATTTGCTACTTTGAAAAAAAAAAATATTTTAAAACCAAGTTTTGACAGCATTGTAAAATAATAATAATAAAAAAGAACTTTTGTATTAACTTAAGCTTCCAGGAAATGTTTTTAAGGACAATAAAGAAAGCTGCAGACCAAGGAGCTCCATGTAAAGATTCTTAAACTCGGCTCTGCTTTCCGACGAATCATTTGTTGGCTTTACTCTTCATGTTTGTGTCTGTGCTTGTATATTTTTTAGGTAGTAATTTCTGTAAAGCTTATTCTATGTATTCCCTGAAACTGAAAAACCCAATGTTAAAAATGAAAAAGCCTCAGAAGTCCCCCCCCCCCCCCCTTTTTAATGTAATTTTTAATCGTACAATCAATGATTAAATAATTTTTGCCCTGGATGTATTGAGCTATATTTATTTTTCTATGCATTGACATATTTGGTGCAGCCCACCTGTACAGTTTCCATGACAACATATGGAGGAATTTGTGAAGCTGCTTGGTCACTGAGTGTTTAATTTAGATGTTTTACTTTGAAAAACATTTTTCGCACACATTCAGAAACCCACACTGCTACACTTGAGAAATTATTGAAATATCATAAATGGTATTCCCCAAGCATTGAAATACATGTAAAATGTTTCATATATGTAATTTCACAGTAAAATATAGGCAAAGTTGCTCTATTAACGCTGCTGGTCATAATTTGCATCAGGGATTGGCAACTTGAGGGCTGCAGTGTCTGCATGCTTTGCAGATATCCAAGCCCTACTCTTGGCTGATTACCTGGTTCAGGTGTGTCCAGCCAATTAGAACATGCCAGAGCATGTTTGTTCAAAAACATGCAGGAATGTGGCCCTGGAGGCCTGGAGTTGCCTATCCCTGATTTTGATCTTTTCCCTGTGCAGAAGTAGAAAGTTTCAACACTTCCAGACTCCACCAGCAGGGGGCTCTCAGCTCTAGACTTAGCAGCTGAATAGAAATTCCTTCACTAACATTTTTTCATCTGTAAGTCCATGCTGGGGCTGCAGCTCTCAGTTTTAAAATTTTCAGCATCTTTTTGTGGGGTCCCAGTTCAACACGTAAACACAGAATCCAGTCCAGGAGCAGCTTATCAACACTTGTGTTTGTTTCAGTTTCACAGCAGATACTAAGAGAATATGTGAGAGAAAGACGGAGCAGCTGTTGCTGCTTCTTGTAGCACCTCAGCCCACGGGGTGGTTTTATATCTATATATTTTGCGAGGTTTCTGTCATTGATAATTCATGTATGGTCTCAATAAAGATGAATTTTCACTGAAAAGCTGGGTGTGATGAGTGACGGAAATATAGCAGTTTTTTAAAATAAATTCTCATTTTCTTTTGTGATCCACTAATAAACACAACCACGGACATCTGCAATACTAGGAAGCTGTTGTGACATGCTTTTTGTATGCGTGTTGCACAAAACATAAATACGGAAATTTAGAAAAATTAGTCTATTAATAGTTCCAGTTGCAGGAATGATCAATTCTGTTGACATCACTTTATTTACATGTGTTCATTTTCCAAACCGACTTGTTCCCTTTTGGGGCCATGAGGTTGCTGGAGCCTATTCCATTGACTTGTGTGAAGGTGAAGTCAACACTGGATAAGTTGTTGTCTGTAGCAGGACCAAAGAAACACACACACACACATAGGGGCGATTTAAAATAACAGATTAAGCTAAGAAGCGTGTTTTTGACCCGTGTCAAGAAGATGGAGTACCCGGAGAAGATGCAGGCTTTACCAGAAGGACCCAGCCAGGATTCGAACCAGAGTCTCCTTGCAGAGTACTAACCACTACATCACTGTGCTATCTTTGAATTATGGTCTAAAATTAAATGTTTTTCGATTTAGATACATTCAATTACTTTAACTGATTAAGAAGTTTCAATCAAAACAAGGGAAAAAGACAATACAGGTGTAAAGATAAATCAAATCTATTTAAGACATTAACTCATTATGTTTGACTATTGCTTAAAAGGGAGGGAGAAGGAGCAAACTTACGTAATCCCAACCCTGTTTATTTGATTCTGTTGTACAAAAGAATGTGATGCATCTGTTGTGAATTTACAGGCTATATTCACAGCGGGAGACACTGTCAAAAAATGAATGAGACCAACATTACTTATGGGGCTCAAGAAAAAAAAATCCACTATTGAAACCAAAGCACAGCTGTCAGGAATATCCAAAAGAAGTTTTAAAAGGATTATGGGATGGATTGGTGGTGAAATTTGGTGATTTTCATATTTTCATTCAACATGGGAAAAGAAAACTTTTGATCTTCGCAAAAGTTCACCACCAAGTTAAGTCTACAACCAAAACTGATGTTTTCTTGACCTTTGACCTCAGAAAGAGGCCGCCATCTTGAATTTTTGTTTAAAATCACCTTCAGCACCATCAAAAAATGTAATCTCCTCCTAGGGGTTTTTGATCCATTGCCTCAGAACTCCTCAATCATCACTGGAAAGCTACTTGGAGAAAAATGTTTGGTTTGTGAACTAGGCAAATGTGGCATTTCCCTATTTCTCGCACATTTTCCGCTGGAGCACTGTGAAACTGTTATACAAAAATCCCTGGCTCAAGCTGAACCAAAACAACATGACAGAATATGAAATATTAGGAATGTGCGAGTGGTTAACAAAAATCGTCAGTTGCCAACTTGCAATTTTACAAATCAAAACAGAACCAAACTTGCCCCTGGAAAAAACGGAAAAAGCACATCTAAAACAGATCTGCCTGCGGCTGAAGGTGTTTCAGGATGACAAGATCATTAAGGATAATCACGGAATGGCAGAGTGGTGAGGCCACAGCAGCCTTCGTGTGCCAAAGCCACCAGAAGACAGAGTGAGTCTGTAACTGATGAGTGAACCAAAATGGAGGAAAAAATCAGCAGAAGTATGTTGGGAAATTACAGGAGGTTCCTTTTTCTGCAAATGTTTTTATGCAAACCAGGAGTGTCATGCTTCCCTAAAAACTGGAAACCCACTTCCCCCAACCAGACTTCAGTAAAGGATCCACAGAGAGGAAGAATCTTTGCACAGGTATGCTATGTGATCATATTTTGAGTCTGTGCTTAAGGCAGTTATTATACTCCTGAAATCCATTGCATGTTGTTTCAGCTCCTTTTTTGACATCCGAACTTTAACCAAAAATAGGGCTTCCCCTATTTAATTTTTTAATGAAGTGTAACACTCTCCCACTTACGCGGCGCAGAAAAACATATAGGAACAATCCAAATTGCCTGAATTGCAGTAGTTTAAGTCGGCAAATAATTTCCCTCCTACCTCCTGTTCTTCCCTCCCACTTCTCCTCTCCAGACCCTCCCTTCTCCTCCTCTCCAAGCCCTGCTCTCCTCAGTGCTAGTCAGCGAGCCACCATCCAGCACACAGTCATCTCCACAGGAGCAGCAGAACAGATCACGTTTCTTGCAGGAGACTGAGAGACTCTCATGCTTTTCTTTCAATTACTGGAGATGTTCTGAATAAAAAGGTAGGTTTGGAGTCTGTTTCTAATGCTGCACTCTGACTTCCATGGATCTCCTTTACATCTGTGTGAGACAGGAGAGTTGCCCGTTTGGTACTGATCTCTCTGAAAAAGACAAATTGTTCAAGTAGGCAGAAGTTCATCTGCTCGATCTTATTATCATTTCATGGAAAAAAAAAATGTTGAGTGAAGTGTAGAGTCCCACAGTGGGAGCTTTGTTTGGGGTTAAACAGAGTTGATGCAGGTACCGGTTTACACCAACACTTCTAATAACTTCTTCATAACTTCTAAAAGTCAGTACCTCCTACGCTTTAATGAAAGTGTCCAGATAAAGGGTGACTGATGCATTGCTGTGGGGGGAAACTAAACTCTGTGTTCAGAATTTCCCATTAGTCATGGCAGGAGTTTTGACGTCAAACGGCGAAAGACAAAAATATCTGTGAGAAATCTGTGGATCTTCTATGATTCTCCTAAAAAGATTATTCTTAAGGCTAATTGGGACCTCATAAATTGATTTGATCATGTCTACAGTATGATACAACTGTGTTTTTCTTGTTTTAAATTATTATTGGAGGTAGGGGGTAGTACGACCTAATAAAGGGAATAAAGGGAAATGGAAATGATTGAGTTTGAAGTTTGGGTGTACGATGAGGACGGGCAAGATTAGGAATACGCATATTGGACGGATGGCTCAGATTTAGATGTTTGAAGTCAGAAATGTCAGATTAAGGATAAGACGTGAAGGAAGAAGGAATCGAGGACAAAATATGGAGCTTCCAGCAAAGAAAGAGATGAATGGATGTGATAAAAGAAGACATCCAGCTAATGGGCTTCAGAGAGGAAGATGCTGAGAACAGAGTCAGATGGAAACAGCTGATTTGACGTGACAAACCCTGAAGGGAACCTTTGAATAAAGAAGAAATCAACATTGTTGCTTCTTCAACACAGTAGCGGCTTGTTTCAGAGATCTGTGCGGCTTTGTAGGGATGGGTTCTGTGTGTTTCTTCTTCCTTTTGGAGCAGCTGCTCTTTCTTGTTTTCAGATGCATCAAGACACAACTTGCTCTGTGAGTTAATCATCCTGGGAGCCTGTATTGTCCTGCTGAACATTTCTCACTGCGAATATGAAGAACTGCTGGAGATGGGGGAGTGCTGGAGCACTCAGGAGTGTAATGGGACTGATGGCGGTGGAGCTTATCGTCGTCTTCCAGTCGGTGTGTTCTCAGTCCACTTGTCCAGCAACCCCAGTCCAAGAGAACCTCACCCAGCCTCAGTATGACCTCACAACCGAAAGGGATCCTGGTGTGGGCTTTATGGCCCCTTTTGCCCACTCCTTCCTCACCACCGTCCAGCCTAAGCCATTTCCTAAAGGTCAGTGTCACCAGCAGAACCCACTGAAGCTGTCTCTGTGTTTTTCTTTCAGACAGTTTATGGGTTTATCTGACCAGCCTCAGTCGAGGTTACAAATTAAACCTCGTTAAATTTCACTGGAATATGTATTCAGTTGTTTAATTTTTGCCTCGAGGGCAAAACTCGTAAGAAAACTTGTATCTTTTACATCACTCACGCTTTTAATGTCACAAGATAGAGAGAACGGATTGACCAATCAGCAAGTTAATAGGAACTTCGTGTGTAGCTTGGTTAATCTTTAACCTTTTACGGCCTCCTCGTGTCTGTAGGTTACTTGTTTCATGCAGCCTTTTACCTGCTCTTGATGCAATACTCCGTCTCTATGAGGCATCCTGATTTCACAAATGACTTCCTACTTGATGTTTATTTCAAAAAGAGGAACCACTGGGCTCTATAACCTGCTGGACGGCCTTTGATTGTCTTCCAAAGGATTTTCTGTTGGTCTTGTGGGTAGATTTCAACCACGAAACTGCTGCCCTTTGAAGGGTTATGGGCGTCTTTCATCTTGGTGATAAAAAAGGCTTGACAGGTTGTGGGAACTGCCTTTGTTTCAGATGTTTTAAATGTCCTTCAGGAAATGCATTTATGGCTGTTTGATTTCACACAAATGCCGAGAACTGTGTACAGTCTGTGTGTAGGACACCTGAGCACCTCTTCTCAGTTACCTGCCTTTTTTTTGGGTGGGAATGAGAATCCAAAAATTGCAGGTTTCAGAGAAATTCTCAACCACAGGCTTCAAACCTACTACTCTGTGTGTAAGAATTTGTCCTCCGCAACAAAACAAAAAATGTCCAGATCGCCGTGTCACGACATATTCAGCACCACTGAAAGATGCCAGTGTCAGATTTCCACATTTACAAAGCAAACTCCAAAAACTGTCACAGGACACTACACAAAGCTTCGTTGGCCAGGTTTTTGTCCAAAGAACCAAGAAGTACAGACAAACGAGGCATTTAAAAAGTCCTCTTCAAGTTATTTATATAAAAAAAAATGTCCTTGTATTTCTATCCAGATTTGATCCAGCAAATAGTCCAGGGAAATGTGCTGCCACAGCAGGAATTCATCAACAAAGTGAGTAAATGTTTAGGAGAAACGTTAAAATCTAACCGTGTCGTTTGTGGAGGTGATTTCCTCAAAACATTTCACTGGACTTCGTCATTTACTGTGACTGCACTGTTATTACAGCAAACAGGAAGGAGTGCTGAGCCACAGCTCTGTGATGTCATGTTAGGCCAAAAAACCCCGCAACAAAAGCCTTCAGAAATAATATGTGTGGTGTTCTTGGAAGGCATTGACTGTGTGCGCTTTGTGTCCAGGTCTTGGTGTATGAAGTGGGCTTTCTGGTTTGTGTAGCTATTGGGATTCTGTACATCGTTTTTATGCCCATAATTGGTTTAATCCTGGCTTGCTGTCGCTGCTGTGGCAACTGCGGTGGGAAGATGTACCAGAAGCAGACGTCCTCCATTCACTGCCTCAGAAGAACTCTCTACTTTTTTGCGTGGGCAACTACACTCATCATCCTGTAAGTGTTTGTGGTTCCACGTCTCTGTTTGTTTGGACCCTGCTCCTGCTTCATTGTTTCTTTGTTCCTTTATGCCGCAGTGTTGGAAACATCTGCATGTTCAAAAGCAACGCAGCTCTTAAAGTGAGCGTGGAGCAGAGTCCAGTCAAGCTCAGCCAGGCTATAGGAAACATCCAACTCTTTCTCACGTCGGTGCCACAGGCAAGAACAAAGCTCTGTTTCAAGTGTGCGAAGATTTTGTCAGCACATATCCACTAGTATTACAACTCCTTCTTATTCTCAGTGTTCCTGCTGGAATTTATTGATGATCTTAGTTTGTCAAAATGATTTCCACATCCATGGCATTAGTGGTGTTTGGTGACCTTTGCAGGAGATGCAAAGAGCCATTTAGTTAAGCCGCTGCCTTCAAACCAGCAATTTATCCTGCAGTGTCAATATGCTTTTCTCAACACTCAGGAGAAGGTTGAAGGAGAAGAAAAGGCAGCCCTATGGTTGTTTACATACCCTACTTACACAAATGTAATTAGTAAGCTTTTTTTTTTGTTTCTTTGTTTCCAGCAAGTGGACAGTGTGGTGAATGAGACTGACAAAACTATTCAGACAGTCGTCAATAACTTAGATGGTAAGAAAAAAAGAACGTTTAAAGTGAAATGAAAAAAAAAAGTAAGTCAGTGTGTAATGTCCTTTGTTTTTTGGATTTACAGATATTGGAATTCAGCTGGGATCAGAAATCCAGCAACGCTTCGGAGGAACTATGCATCCGGCGCTGAATTCGGTTAGACACCTGAACAACGGTACAATGTGCTAACCTGAAAAAAGAAATTTTGTCCTAAAGGATTATCTTTATCATCGAACGGATGCTCTGCATACAAATGAGGCCAACAAATTCAAATGCAAAATTCGTGCAAATACTGAACTAGTGAAACCTGACAATGAAGACCTTTTTTGTTGGAATGTTTTGAAAATACATGATTGACACAAAATATTTTCTGATTAGTCTCTGGAGATGTGGCATATTAAAGACAGGAATCATTCAACAGGAGTTTCAAGAAACAAACTTTTTTCACAAAAAAATAAGCATGCACTTTCTGGAGATGAGGACTCCACTTTATTTCGCATCACATTGAAAAGAACAAAAAATACTGCAGAATATTTTTTAATATAATTGGAAATAAAGTCAAGCATGAAGGGGTTGATTTGTTTTTTTATAATAAAACAACTTTAATTTACCTTACATACAGACTATTAACAGAAAAACCAACGATAAAGTTTCTGAAAAATGTTTGGCAATTATACTTCTCCTTAGTTTACAGCTATTTTTTAAATAGTAATTTACTTTCCAATGTTTTTTTTTTTACAAACTTTTCCATTTTTTGTCGTCCTTTGAATTTACAGAAAGTTCAGACATTGGTGTCCAGCTCAACCACCTTAACTCCTCTTTGATCCAGCTGCAGTCCACCATGGACCATGTGCAGGCCAACACCACAAAGGTTAAAAACCAAATCAATCAGACCTTGTCCAACCCAAACTGCACCAGCTGCATTGTATTTGCTTCAGAAGTAGAGACACTGAAGTGGGACAGCTCCATTACAGTGAGTCTCTTTTAAAAACAAATCTTTCTGGAAACTTTGTTTTGTTTCCTCCTGACTGCTGCATAAATGGATTCTCTGAATGACTTCATAGCAAAGCAGATGAAGCGAAAGCTGCCAGCTGGCGCCCTCCTACCCATCAGCCCCCTGAGGCCAAACTGAATCCAAACTGTAGTATCACTAAAGGAGACGACAGGAGTGTTGCTTATAGGACGACAGGTCTTTAAGGGTTCATCAAGGTTAAATCTTTAAAGTTCTGCTGCTCTAAAAAAACAGAATCCTGTGAGAATGTGACCCCACAGACACCAAAACAGACAATGGACTTCATTGTCATTGCGAGAGTCTGATTTATTGAGGGCAATAGCTCCAAAGAAACCAGAAAGTACTTTGCGCATCCCAGTTGGGTGGATACGTTTTCCAATTTTCGTGGCGCTACGTGAAACTGAACTTCTACAATTGTTCTTGGCAATCCCTTTTTTTGTCTGGCGCTCAAACATTGTTGAAACTGTTGTATCACATGACATGCTTTTTTGTTCACTTTGAGAAGGACCTTTAGTGCGTTTACTGTATGAGGGAATCATGTCACTGATTTGATTCTGACAATCGTCATGGCAACCCAACTCGTGGTGAATTGTTGGAGGAAGTTTTAAAAATCTTTAAATTGGCATGTGCACATGTAGCTCCAAAGCTCTAGGATGAGTTTTATGAAAATCACTTACATGGGAACATAAAATTTCACTTTGAATTGTGGTGGCTTCCTTTAGCAAAGTCAAAGGTCAAGTCAATGATTGCTTTTAATTGTTTTTTTTTTATTAGTTTTGGCAGCTGTAGAGGTTTAAAAAAATCACTTTCCCTCTAGAATAAACAGTTTAAAACCTCCACATACATACATTTTATGACTTTAAATGTCCTAAATTTGTGCAAAATTTTTCGCTATTTAGTTAATATTTTTGCAGTTTGTGCAAATAAAGATATTTCTGGTCACCATAAATATGCTTATATTTTGTCATTTACAATCAGAAGTAAATATTTCAACAAAATATTTCCCTGAATCTGAAAAAAGAGGCTTTTAAAAACTAGCTTCCATTGATTTAGAGATAAGTCAGCTCCGACTGCTCAGGTTACAAAAAGCAGATGGAAAATCTTCCCTGAAGGACTTTAACAAGAGGATACGGGTAGAACCGTTTATGTAATGACGCCACTTTTGACGCAATCAGAGCTGATGTGACAGATGATCATTGTTGGTCATATTTGGCTTTTGTCAGAGCAGCTGACAGGTCCTCCTCCAATCTGTTTTCCTTCATTACTCCTACATGTCTCTGACACATCCCTTGTCTTCTGGTCTTTTTCTGTTCATCTTTTCTTTCTATCAGAACTTTTTTGTGTAATTTCACAATATGTCTAAATTAGGAAGTATTGAGCAATCTGTTTATTTTTCTTGATTTATTTGACAGTAAATGTCTTGTTTTTCCTGTGTTGCATTCTGACTCCCCCTTGTGGTTCTTTATGGAAACACGTTCTTTCCAAGTGAACATGTGAACCATTCTTTCCATAGATTCCAAACTTGAAGGGATTACATTCCGCAGTGGATGAAGCCCAAATTAATCTAAAGGAAAAAATCCAAAAGGTCAGTATAGCTTTTTTTAAATTTAGGGAGTGGGATTAAATCATGTGTAGAAAGAGAGTATTATGTACTTGCACTTCCACGTTAATTGGAGTTCCCTCCAAAAGAATCAAGATTAAAAAATTATAATTTTGTTTCAGGGAGAAACATATTTTAACAGCATCCCTGATGAGGTTAGAAACGATACCAAAGAATTTGTTGCAAGTGAGTGAACACTACCTTTATTGTCTCAATCTTTCACAAAAAAATGTTAAAATGAGTCTGTTTTAAGTTTGTTAATATTCTATTCTATTCTATTGTATTCTATTCTAGATGGCAAAGTGTTGCTGGCTAACATAAAGACACATATTTCCCAGTTCTCAATCCCCGAATCGGCTTTAAACCAAACTTCAGTGATTCTGAACCAGGTGCAGGCTGAGATTAACACCTTCTTACCCACAGTGGAGTATGCTGAGACTATCAGGTAATAAAAAAAAAAGACGTGGGAGTTGAAATAAATATGACTGGCAGAAGAACTCACTGACTGTGTGTGTGTGAATCTCTCCAGATGGAGGGTGTGTATTGCCCTGTGCTGTGCAGTTCTTCTGGTGGTGGTGTGTAACCTCCTTGGTCTGACCTTAGGCCCTCTGGGTCTGTCACCAAAGGCAGACCCCACGGAGCGTTCCTGCACAGCCAACTGCGGGGGCACCTTTCTCATGATGTGAGTACAAAAACCGAGTGAGCGGAAACATTCGGAAGTTTTGGAATGTTTGACCTCTGACCCGGCTGGTTGCAGGAGCGCGGGTTTCAGCTTCCTCTTCTCCTGGCTCTTGATGATCGTGGTTTTGCTGCTGTTTCTGCTCGGTGGAAACGTTTACACTCTTGTCTGCCAACCGTGGAACAACGGACAGCTACTGAAGGTAATCTGAATCAAGAAAAGCAGATTATGAGGGTTTATTTCTAGAGCAAAGCTGAGTAAACTAATAGTTGTGTGTGACAGAAACCATTTAAAAATGTTTTGTCATCCAATGCTTCATGCTAAATTTAATTTTAGGTACCGTAAAAAGGTATTTGTTGTGTGTTTAAAAATGTTTACTAAAACACTCTAGCAACTGATGCGGCTTTTTAAATTTATTTTATTATTAATATATATTTTTCCTTTTTTGTCCTTGCTATTCCCAGTTCATTGATACTCCAGGTGTATTTCCTGGGCTGGACCTTGGGCCAATTTTGGGACTGAAGAGCAACCTTAGTGTCTCTGATATTTATCGGTATGCAATGCCAGAAAACCCAGTTTATATGGAACCAAAGCTCAAATGCATTAGATATCTTTATAACAATTCCTCCTCATGTCAGTGACTGTAATCAGAACCGGTCCCTGTGGACGACGCTTCATCTGCACGAGGTGGTTGATCTCGAAAACCTGCTAAATGTGTCCAAAGTGAGTGTTTTCTTGCCACTTTTGAGCTTGTTAAGCCAAGAACTGCACTGGTGACATACATCTGTGTGTTTTGCTCAGTACACAGCAGAGGTCCAGCAGAATTTTGACAACACCCACATCAACATAACCCCAATCAGTTTACTGAGTGCTGAAATCACAAGCCAACTTCGCAGTCTCTCCCAAAACACTGTCAACACAACAGCATTGACACAGCAGGTAAACAATTGATGGTTAGATTTCAGGTTCGACTGAATGCAACTAATGCTGTTTATTCTGCTTTAAGATGAACAGGGTTTCCAGCATTAATCTCAATTCTAAAGCAGATGAACTTGAATGGTTAGCGAAGAATCAAGTGAGTCACAAGACAGGAACAACTGATCCATTGTTAATACTCAACACAGGACTCTGAAACTGTTTAATGTGTTTTCTTATTTGCTTTCAAATCCTTTTAGACAAATATAGAAATTCAAACTGAGCTCAGAAATGAAGCAAACCAACTGAGGCAGATCCAGGCTGACATTGAAACAGTCCTCATCCCACAGATGGTGAGTTACTCTTTTCCAGTCTTGTCACTTCCAGTTATTTTCTTCATTCTCGCAAATCAGTTATTGTTATTAAATACTTCTTTCTCCCCAAAGAAAAACCTGAATTCATCCTTCGGAAGTCTTCAGTCTTCTTTAGACACAGTCAATGTGAGTAACCTGTTCGACGGTGAAGTGCAGAGGTCATCCTCCTCTTTTTTTATTCGCTTTCTGTCCCCTCTGCTCCTTCCAGGGAACCGTGGAGGAGGTGCTACAGAAAGTTGGAGCAGCACAAGACTTTCTCAACAGTAATGCATCACAGATAATCAGGACCGTGAGTAGAGCCACGAGTCACATGAGTCTGAAAAAATGTGCTCTCCTAATGCCTGAGGTCAGTCAGTCATTTAGAGAGTGGAGGCGAGGAGAGGGGGGGTCTTTTGCCCTGCTTAGCTTTCCCTGTTGGTTTTACAGCAACAGAGCAGGAACTACTTTTTGTGTCCAGTCTTGAAGGTTGTGAGTGCAAAGGCTTTGATTGACGGAAACAAACATTGAAATAAGAAAAATTGAGTCTGGAGCAAAAGTTACTGTGACAAAGTGGAACAAATTTACCAAGGGTTGGAGGATTCTTCAATCCTGTGACCCTGACGGTTACATGGCTGCACAATCATCCAAGCAGAAATACTGGACTCACTTAACTATTGTCTTTAAATTACTAAATGTAGTTTAGTTATGTTAGAAATAATTCTAGTTTCCCTTCCAGTTTGTTCTTTTTTCAAAATCTAGACCTTTCTAAAAAAAAACAAACAATTTAACAAATAAAATCAATAATTTAAACTTTCATTACTATTTATCAGTATTGGTAAGAAGTTTTTCAAAAGTTATTCAAAAATGAAAACAAAAAAAAATCTGTAATTTGAAAAGGAAGTAAGTTGAAGTAGGGGTAAAAACAGAAAAACTATACAAGAAAATTCAAATTTACTTGCTATTCTTGAGCTTTGTCCCAACTAAATGTATATGGTTGTAATTCAAAAAGCAAAGAAGTAAAAGGAAGCAAAAAGTTGTTAATGTTTTATTTCATATAAAATCATCAAGACTGCTTATCTTTGTCATCTTAAAGTCTCACTCTGATCATCTTTTGAGCTTATTTAAAAGGGCTCCCTGCAGATATGAGCTCCATCATCAGATAAATGCCACAAGAACATGTTCAAAATGTAAAAAACAAGACTTTTGTCATAGTCGGTCTTTAAACTTTTCTTTTGTTTGTCTTTTTTAACATTTAAATTCTAGTATTTGTTTTAAGGCTGAGTGATCCACCTTCTTCCCGATGACTTCTCAGTATAAAGCAGCATAAAACATGAGAAATTTACCCTTTCTTCCCCTCTCCATTCCAATGCCAGGAGAGCAGGAAGTTTCTGGACTGTCAGCTGAATGTTTTCCATCTTTTTGCAGACTGGGCCAACGTCACAGTAAGCGTAAATCCTTATCTTTTGAGAGTAAAAACTGTATTTTTGCACAATCAGTGTTTAGCCTAATGCACAGCTTTTTGCAAAGATAACGCAACAGTTGGGCCGCTGTGGGCCGGTGGCTGGAGCCGTGGACTCTGTGGAGGTCATCGTCTGTGCTTACATGGTGGAGTCCCTGGTGAGGATCTGATTTGTCATTCACGTTTGGTTGCGAGCAGCCAAACAGAATGCTCTGAGCTTTCATTTTTCCTCCCTCAGAATGCATTTTGGCTCAGTCTGGGCTGGTGCATGATCTTCTTCATCCCCAGCATCATTTTTTCCATCAAACTGGCAAAACACTATAGAAAAATGGATGACTCTGACGTCTATGAGTGAGTATGAACAAACCGAAATGGCAAACGCAGTTAGTTGACTGATTAATGAGTGCTGGCAATGTCTGTTTCCAGTGATCACATAGTGATGCACCAGATCCCACGGGCCAAAACAGCATTCCACCCAAGTGGTAGCGCGCGTGTGGGGCAGCTTTCAAAAAGAGCCTGAAAACACGATCGCTGCACTGGTCTGGACAACATATAAGCACCTTTCACCATAAAATGGAGAAGCAAAGCAATTTATAAAGTGATTCAAGTATTCAAGTTACACATTTCGTGCTGTATCTTTAGGGTGTGAGGGAAACTGCAGGGATTTTTTTCATACATTACATGTTGCTTAAATACTTAACATTAACATAACGCATGCATTTGATCAATGAACACAGAGCTGGTTAGGGCTTTTTTTGAGGGTAAATTATGTTTTACGTAAACACTGGCGTGCATTTACCCCTGAATGTCTCTTTTCGAGAAAAAAAAAACAACAACAACACTGTGCTTTGGGATTGCTGGGAGAAAAGCCTTTAAACTTTTACCTTTACTTGCACTAACTGTGAAAATCACTATACCGGTATAAATATTTTGTAGTTTTTTGAGAACTTTATAATTAGCACTAAAGATTTTTTAAGTCCTATTTTTCAAATTTGATTTTGTACATTTTGATTTGGTGTTTATAAAGACTGAACTGGTATGATTTTGTACTGTTTGTTAGATTTCCTGTCACAACTTTTGCACTTTATATGACCAAAAGAAGTTATGGTGTGTTTGATCAGTTGAACAATGAAGGGTTGCAAACATTTTTGATACTTGTTCCAAAAAAAAAGAAAGATTGAATATAAAGAAAATTATTGCAGACCAACATTCTCTGATTCTTGTGATCTTTACTGTCTATTTTAAATAAGTGGCTTTCCATAGAACATTTTATAGTCTTGTTTATTCACAGTGCATAAAAATCTGCATCATTAGACATTGAAAAATATTTAAGATATGCTAATGCATCTTTTTAATGTTGAAATGTTCTAGCTTTTTTGTGTTGTTTGATAAAGTTGGAGTTACTTATTTTACTTGTTAGTTTTATATTTTCAAACAAGTTTCCTTTTTACCATTGATAAAAAAGTGTCCGTATAATGATACTACCACCGCCATGTGTGACTACAGAGAAAATATCAGTTTTCTCCACCATAAAATACACAATTTCAAATTTTTTTGTTGCATGGCAAAAAAAATTATTGGATTATTTTTAAAAGCTTGAATTCCTGTTTAAAGTTTAGGAAGAGAAATGTGCTGCAAAAAAAGTCAAAAAATTTTTTATAATTGACCTGATTTCTAGCAGAAATTTAGGTAGAAATGAGTAAAATATTATTGTTACACCAAAAACACCTTTAGAATATGTATTTACATATTTGGATTTAAACATAAACACATAAATAAAAAAAGTAACTTTTTCAGGAATGTTTCAAATCACTTTGAAACAAATGATCCATAGGAACACAGTGCATTAAGTCTACTAAATCTAAACTGCTTTAACTAAAATATTTCAAACAAATTATCACGAAACAACAATTTCATTTCAAAACAGTTTCTTCTACACATGAAAAAAAAAATCGAAATTTCGTACTATTTTTGCAGCTTGACATTTAGAAAAGGTTTTAAACAAACACAATGAAGCATCGGTAAAGGCCAATGCAGCCTCTGCTCAGACACATTGTTTAAAGGCTGCCGTCTATAATTAGAGCAGGTGAATCGATGACCTTACAGCAGCAATGTGACTGTCATCTGTGTAACTAGAGATGTCTCCTGCTGGAAAAGTCAATCTGGGAGATAAAGATGTGAGAATTGAGGGTTTGGTGAGGATCTGATTCTGCAGCTTTCTGCAACACTCCATTCTTTGCTCATTTACAGACTTCTTTCCATTGCCCGTACTGGAAAAAACAATCATTTGAATATTAATGCTTTCAAATTCAGAAACAAAAGGAAAAAAAACTGCTTTAGTCTGCAGCCAAGCATCATATATTCATCTATTCTGAAGTGAAAAAAAAATTGCAGCAACAGTTAATACTTTCACGTCATTCCTCTCTGGTTCCGTGTTAACAGTAAAACACCTGCAAACTGGCAGTACTTCTGCTTTAACACACATGCCCTTCAGATAAACAGCATGTGTCAGTGCCCACCTTAACCCTTAAACAGAAGCTCGTCAGTGTTTCCACCCTGCTGTAACTTCTTTGTAAATTTCAATACCAGTTAAGATAAAACTTCATTCATTCATTTTCCAATCCGCTTTATCCCTTTCGGGGTCACGGGGTTGTCGGAGCCTAACCCGGCTACTCATGGGCGAAGGCAGGGTACACCCCTGGACTGGTCGCCAGTCTGTCGCAGGGGCCACAATCACACACCCATACACACTCACATTCACACCTAGGGACAATTTAGAGTGACCAATTTACCTATGAAGCATGTTTTTGGACGTTGGGAGGAAGCCGGAGTACCTGGAAAAAACCCACGCATGCACGGGGAGAACATGCAAACTCCGCACAGAAAGGTCCCTCAGCCAGGACTTGAACCAGGAACCTTCTTGCTGTGAGGCAGGAGCGCTAACCGCTGCGCCACCGTGCAGCCCAAGATAAAACTTAAAAGATTAAAAAAATAAAAATAAATAAATAAATACACTGAAATTCTTCTACATGAAGAATATATGTAAGTGCATTAACATATGCACTAGCTTTTATTAAGCAACAACTTTTCAGTATTTTTATATTTATTTAAAAGAGAAATTTAGATGCAAGTATCAGATCTAGCAGATCATTATTAGACATTTTTTTGCTGTTATTATAACTTTGCAGCACTATAATCCATCAAACCACTTAAAAACCTTAAAACAATAAAATCAGCTGTTTAAAAAAATAACGCATTAAAAAGAGCCAACAGAGGTTTTACAGTGTTTAATAGTATGAAGCTCATAAATATTTGTTACATATACTTTTTTCAAAACAGATGTAGATATGAAAGAAACATTTCTATTGGTTCATTTCAGAGTTCAAGGCAAAACAATTACAGTTTAACTTCTCAACTCATGAATTTAACATGAGAGCCCTTTGTGAGGAAATTGGGGACTTTCCAGTGTATCTGTTTCTGTGTGATCCTCAGTGAGTGAAGATCAGCTCAAAAGGTTCGTCATGGAAGCTTGGAATGACAAGGAGAAATGAGAGGCTTTCTTGTTAGTCAAAGGTCTTCGACCTAAAAAAGCTTCAGTAGCCGCAACACTTCAAGAACTAAAAGATTTTTATCTTGCAACAAACAGAGTAAACCCCTAATTCTTTCTGTGAAATAAGAGCAAAGTGATGAGAAGCTGCAGAAATCTGACACTAGCTTGTAAATGAAAACGCAGCACTGTGGACTTTGCAGCATTTTTGAGTCTGATTGTCATCTTGCACATAAAGAGACTCCATTTCTGCGACTTCCACGTGTCATATTAGAAGTCCTGTTACAAAATAAATAAGGCTTTTGTCGCATATGGCTCCACATTTAGGTAGAAAAAGCACACTCTTTGCCTAGAAAGAGCTAAACAATACATTCAAAAGTTGCATTTTGAAGATTTAAGAGGCAGTTTTAGGCACCTTTGATCACAGCACTGAAAAAGAATGTCTTATCTGGAACACAAAGCTTTAAAACATCGTTGAAACAACACTGAAAAATGCAGTATAAGACTAATAATACTAAAAAAGGCAATCATTTCCAAGTAACTTCATTTCTTCCATGAAAGAAGACACACATTCTTATGAAGGCAGTAGGATGTGTCCCAAACACACTCCAGTTCTAATTAGATTACAACTAAAATTGAATTTAAAGTCCAACTGTGAGCCACTTAGCCCGGGTTCTTTGGAATGTCCAATGAGAAGACGGCAGATGAGGAAAAACAGACTTGGAACAAGGAGGCTTATCTCCTGCCGGGGTTACCGAGCTGCTCAGAAGCAGGTTCATGTTTAAGCGCTCTGAATTCAAAACTGAAAGCTGGAGGGGAACATTGACCCCACACTCTGCTGCACTCCAAACCAACCTTCACTCAAAGCAAAAACCGGTTTATCTCAATTCAATCAATTCAGCATGACTACGAGTGAAAGGACTCCATTCCATTTAATCACAATACAATAAACGTGGAGTTTCTTCTTTTGTTTTAGTGGCTCTTTTTACACAAATTTAAAGTCACTTCATGCAGGAATTTTTCAATGTTTGTGCAGATGAGCATGGAGAGTTTAGGACTTCATAAGGACCACAACTCATCACATTCACTGATGCGATTAGTGCAGAATAATGACTTATGTTTTAATAATACAGAAATATATATTTACCTTTATTAATGTAGTCTGTCAGGAATTAAAGCTAGGAGGGTGCAGTTAAGGCTTGGGACATAAATAATACCGATAGCTCTTATACACACACATTTAGTCTTAAAATGACCTGCAGTACTTACACTAAGAGGATATTCAGTAGTTTTTTTTTCTAGTTCTTAGTAGTCATATGTTTAAAATCTCAAAAAGTCAGTAAAGTAAGCTGCATTTGTTTATGCAGATCCGACAGGGTTAGCCGGAAGTGCCACCCTGCCTCTCTGGAGGTCCGTGTGCGTGGACCCTGCATGCATTTCTGCAGAAGAGGTCGGGGCGACGCTGCTGCGCGGAGCCGTGTCTACGCTGGGATCCCTGCTGATGCTGGACGGATCCATGGGGTGACGAGGAAGTGCTGGAGGGGGATACGACGGAGACTGCAGGATATCGGCGTAGCGCTGGCTAGGCTTGGTTTCTCTCTGAAGCACTTTCCTCAGCAGAGGCTTTAACAGTCCGATGGTCAGTTGGCTGCTGCAGGAGTCCACGAAAGGAGGAAGAGATGGAGGACAGGATGTGTAGAAAGAAGAAGGAAGAGTGGGAGAGTTAGGAGAAGGGAGGTTTTTGAGCACCAAGTTGAGGATGGTGGTGACTGTGAAGTCCTCAGGGCACAATGCCCACAGCAGGTCCAGGTAGGAATCCAGATCTCTGTGGTGAGCCACCTCACAAAGCAAAGTAGTGAAAATCTCCTTGTTGAGGAGTGGGCCCTGTTTGCAGAACTCCTGGGCCACCTGCATGACCTTCTTCCACTGCTGCTTGCCCATGAGGATCCTCAGCGCCTGAAGAACAGCATTAGGGCGCCCACTTACCAGCAGCAGTTCCACCTTCAAGTCTTGGTGCTGGTTTCTGTCTGGGTTGGAGCTGGATAGGATGCAAAGTGCTCGTTTGTAGAGAGGTACATGATTCTCCCCAGCCTCCCTTCCTCTTCCACTGGAGAAGCTCCAGGAGGAAGATGCCAGAGGCAGGCCCAGTCCTGCAGATCCCTGTTGCTGCTGGGCCAGCTGGAGGAACTTGGGCAGCCAGCTGGGTTGGAAGTGGAAGACTGACTGACAGAGGAGCTCAAAAACTGGGAGGACAGCTGGAGAAGAGGCCGCTCCTGCTCTGGCTTTGCAGTTTTGGTCCCCTCTCAGGCTGTGACTACGCTTCGACTGGCCATTAGAGAGCAGGTGGGAGGCCGTGGAGCTGGAGTGCAGAGCAGGACTGAGGACACACTTCCACATGTCGGGGGGAGCTTTGCTGGACAGAGACCCTTCACCATTGTAGTGCAGTTGCAGTGCAACCTGTGCAGCCTTCCAGGCCTGGCAGGGGAAGGTGCTGAAGATGGAGTTCAGGTAATTTAATGAATCTTTATCCAAATCGGAGATTGACAGAAGCCTCGCTACTTCTTTCTCCACCAGAGTGTAACACATGGTCTCCACCTCTTTAGCGCTTCCCTTCACTAAACACCCTTTCACCTCCTCCAGGGAGACCAAAGTCCTGAGCTCAGCTTCCAGGGAGCACATTAGTTTGTCTTGCCTGGTGACACATTCCCCCCAACCATTCTGCGACAGCTCTGCACCACTCCTCCTAATACTCATGCTGCTGAGATAGCTCCTGAGAATAGAGGCTAAAGAGATGGGAGCCTGGAACCTGCCCCCTTTCTTCAGCGCCTCCACGGTGAGCTGGGTGCTGCTCAGGCTCCTCTGCTGGTAGTATTTACAGGCTTCCTCAAACACAGCCTCCACCAGGAGGGCTCCAGAGTGAGCTCGATTCACCGCACTGGAACCGGAGAGCTTCCTCTTTGAGCTGCAGTCTTTACATTCCGTTTCCTTGTTTACTACCATGAACAGGCCACTTTCTGACAACAAATGTGGGGTCTGTCTGGCGTCCTGGTTTACATATAACAATCCGGATTTTTTCAACACAATCTTTTCCAACTCTCTGCCACAGTTTAGGTCTATCAGGTAGAGTTTTTCTTCTATTATAAGAGCCAGAGTGTCCTGGAATATGCACAGGCTGGTGAGACCTTGGTCTTGGACAAAGCAGTTCTCTGCGAGTTTGTAGACCCGGCGCAGAATCCCATCTTTCAGCAGCAGACAGATCCAGCCTGTGCTGAGCAGCATAAGCAGGCTTCCACAGCCTGTGCGGGTGAAGTTCTGAATCTCTGGTGGCTCCAGAATGGATAAATACCCCATGCAATCAGTCACCAGCCTTTTAAAGTCAGACTCTCTGGCTGAAACTTGTTTAACGGGGGTGTTATTGCACGTGGTGCTCACCGTGAAAGTGTCATGGTGAGGCGACCAGGTTAAGATGAATTTGGAGATGCTCGACGGCGGTTTGGCTTTCACATCAGGAAGAAGATGCACACATTCGCTGGAGCCAAGCACGGCAAACTTAGGACTACTGTGGAGGGTGATTTTCACTCCTCCTAAGATGACGGCGCCCTCCTCCACCTTGTAGTCCCGTCTGCAGACACAGAAGCGCAGGTCATTCCTCAGCGGCGGTGAAGCAGAGGCGCTTTCAGAAGGCGGCCTCTCCTCACACCAGATGAGGAGATGGGAGGAAGCACAGACAGACACCACTTTGGCTCGGGGGCTATTACACAGATCGGATGTCTGGAGAAGATGCCATCCAACCTTGCAGTCCTGAAACGTCCAAAACTCAGCTTTTCCGTTTTCATAAACCACAGCAGCCACAGCTGCGCCCTTGCTCCTGCTGTTCTTATGATCCAGATAAACAACATCCACTATGGGGACAGTCCGGGTCAGCCACAGATCCAGTTTCTTCTGGTTCTGGACCGGCAGGGGTCTTTCGAACTTGTCAAAAGTCGCAAGACCGACCTCAGGTTTTTGGAGGATGATGTGGATGTGACGTGAATCTGGGCTCACGCGGACATTTGACAGATCTTTGTTGGACAGATTCAACATGTCTGCCAGCTCCTCACTTCCAGCGAAGTCCTTGAAAGATGACACTTCCTCCAACACGAACCGCGACATTTTCAGCTTTTTCTTTACTTTCCCCACAGGAGAGCTTAACGTCGCTGCGTGTTAAGGAGCCAGCTAACTCGTGCGGAACATTAGTCTGACCTGGGCTCCGGGGAGGCACTCTATCTGTCCGAGAGGCATCTCGCTGGGTCCAGAGGGAGGATTCATCGCTCTCCCATGGCGAACCCACACTCGTCCACGGCTCCGGAGCTAATTTATCCACTGAGGGTAAACACGGGAAAAGTTTAAAGAGTAAACAGAGAAAGGCACTGCAGTCATTCCGATGCTATGCTAGCATTCCCCTGACATCACGGGATTGTTAATTTCCGGGTACCAATGATGTTTTGCACAGTAGGCGGGGCTAATAAATGACGTAGCAGCACTAACGCGCACGCTCAGAATGTGGCTTCTATTTAACGTAAACAACTTTTTTAAAACAAAAAATGAATAACCATTATTTTCTGTGACTTGTGATAGTTTAATTTTTCCTGCAATGTACAATTGTGTATTTTTTTTAAAACTCTAATAAAGTATACATAGGCCTGTAATTATTCTTAATTTTACAAAAAAGTATATAATATCTACTTTAAAAGTTTGTAATATTTTATAATATTTATATTGATAAATTATAGTATAATATACGACAAATTACATGTTTTTGACCCCTGTCTTCCTAAGTTGTTTGTGGTTTTGGGGAAAAAAGAAGTTGTAAGAAAATTGTTTAAAAATTTATCAAGAAAAAAAAAATCCTGCAAACACTCAAAAATTTCAGGGTCACGGTGTTGCCGGAGCCTAACCCGGCTACTCATGGGCGAAGGCAGGGTACACCCCTGGACTGGTCGCCAGTCTGTCGCAGGGGCAAGCTGCAAACAAACAAACAATAACATTACCAAAAATAATAACAAAAAAACCCTAAATATTTAAAAGGTAATTAAGCATCATAGGTCACCTAAATGGCACATCTCCAAATCTGATTCCCATTTAAAGATCAGAAAACGTTATCTTCAACATAAGCTTAGCAAATGTGAGCAGAATGTTATTCAGTCAGTCAGTCAGTCAGTCAGTCAGTCAGTCAGTCAGTCAGTCAGTCAGTCAGTCAG
>BSAI01000096.1:10571553-10742445 GCA_036245035.1 Adrianichthys oophorus | reverse complement strand
CAGTCAGTCAGTCAGTCAGTCAGTCAGTCAGTCAGTCAGTCAGTCAGCATCTTCCTACCTCCCCTGCATGAGTGCAAAATAGGGAGCCAAAGGACTATGTTTTTTTTTTTAACCCATGTTATCATAATATTCAGAAATTGTTTCAAAGCCAACCTCCACGTAGTTGCCATGGAAACAGTTTTTACCTTCACAGAAATAACACAGTTTAATTGGCAAGAGATGAAACCAGAACCTGTTCCAGTACATCCTTTTTAGTTCTGGCATCTTGATTTCTCTCCTGAAGGCAGATGTGATAATGCAGCATTGCAGCATTGGCAGGTGAATATAATGTTTCTTTTTGACCTGAAAAAAACCCCCCAAAACAAAACAAAAAAACATATTAAACTGGGAGTGAAGGATTCTGTAGTGACTCATAGTTTAAGTAAGCTTTTCTGCACTTAGAAAGGCCACGTTTATTACTTCAACAAACTTTTCCGGCAACTTTTGAGTCCAGCTCACACCGTGAAGCTATGCTGATGGGTAACAGATTTAAACTTCTTTTAGATTGTTAGAAAAATGCCAAATATCTC
Source organism: Adrianichthys oophorus (assembly GCA_036245035.1). Lineage (NCBI taxonomy): Eukaryota > Metazoa > Chordata > Actinopteri > Beloniformes > Adrianichthyidae > Adrianichthys > Adrianichthys oophorus. The sequence continues at coordinate 10,741,876 of BSAI01000096.1, read as the reverse complement.
AGTTGGCAGCAGAATGCACTTATAAGGGATATAATAATGCACTTTTGTTTTTTGTTAAACAATTGAACAGTCTAAAAATATTATAAGGTAATACTTAAGTCTTACTTATTAATGTTGAGACAGTACTGAAAATATTTGGAACATTAATTTCTAGTTTCAATAAGTACTTAAAAAAGCTTTTTTCTCTAAGAAAAATCTATGGGTAAAAGCTTTAAATGTCAGTGTTGTGACTGAACTAAAGCTCAAATGATAGTCGGGGGTTAATTTGATAATAGATCAAATCGATTACAATGACTCTTTTGGATCCAATAATGTAAATCATCAAATCATGTTGAAAAAGTTTGCCATGTTTGTGTCCTAAGTTATCAAAAACCTTTTGTTTCACATCCAATAATTTGTGGATTCTATTTTTTACTGTCCCTTATCAACCAGGAGGAGGCAGAATTGTGCTTCTCTCCTGGTACCTCAGTCAGATAGTGGCTTGTGCCTCTCAAACATAGGATGGGAATGGCACATTTGTTCAGTTTAGTGAGCCTTTTTTATTCATGTTTTCTAGTAAAATGGTAAAAAAAAAAAAAAAGAAAAGAAAACAACAACAACAGTGGAACACGATTGTTTTAAGTTATTATCACACAAATACCGAAGGGTTCTGTCTTCGCGTAATCACTAATAAGCAAACAATTTATACATCATTAATACATCAACTTTCTTGTCATTTTTGTCATAAATCACCATTAATCAAACCATTCTTTAAATTTGAATATTTATTAATGAAATCTTCGACTATCTTTATCAGTTTTTAAAATGTTCATGAATTGTGAATAATAAATGTTACTCTTTTTTTATTTGATTTAATTTTGTGGCAATATATGCATTTTTTAATGCATTATGATCCACTTTTTGATTTAAGCTTCGTTGTTTTATGATAGATTTGCTTAAAACTTCAAAATATATATATATAAACATATACATATATCTCAGGAGTGTTCAATGCTCGCTGTGTCTTTAGACAGGAAGATAAAACATTAGTCTAGAGGGGACTGGATGCAGTAGAGATTTTCCTCTTGAATTATAATGCACATAAAGGAAAAAACAATAACTGACAAGTGTTGCTTCTCAGGGTAAGGAAAATTGACAAACTGTCAGCTTAGCAACCCCTGTACATTTTAGTGTCATTTTTATCTGTTTAAAGAAAGACATTTCTTTGTGTGTTTCAGCTTTGAGTGTATCAATATGTCAAGTTGTCAGTCAGCTTCCTGTCTCCTAATGATATCGCTTTCATGTGGCTTTCACTGCTGTAAAGCTGTCACTCTCTTCCTACACATGGCGTTACAACATTTATGAATGAAATAATTCCGTTGTTCCTAAAATTAATTGTTTACATGTTTGGATTTCAAAATAAAACCTAACTTTAATAAAACATGTTTTTTTGGTTTACTCTGATGATCAATGGAATAAATTACCAACGTTTTATACAAAGCAATCCAACGGATTTTCATCATTATTTTAAACTTGACCTTTTGTTTTGTGGTGTTTGTTTTCAATCTAGGTGTTTGCATTTACAGAAAATGTATGTTTAATTTTGTCGAAACTAGAAAAAACAACATCCTCTAGTTATCATGAAAAGAATTTTTGTCTGCAAAACTTATGTTGTAGTCACATGCACCTGTATGGGGGGGTTGACCCATACGGGTGCTGCGGGTTTTTGGATTGTTTCAGTCTGTGGTGGGTCTTAGAGAGGAGCAGCCGCATCTTACAGGAAGCGCAGGTGAGGCTTATTGTTCACTTGAGGCTTGTGCAGCCACCTTAAGGGATGTCATAAAAATATAACGTACCATTGCTATGCGTGTGGTAAGTGTACTGCGAAGTATTTGTAAGGATAATGAAGGTTGCATACACACTTGTGACGTACAGGTGATGCTGTCATACGGTTTATGGCACATTCTAGACATTAATAAGGTGTGAGTACTGGCTTCTTTCTGACCGCTTGCAATTGCTACACGCACAGGGTGTGCAGGTGACACATAAATGCCTGTAGGACGCCTATGATTTTCTAAATTTGCTATTGCTAACCAGGGATAGGCAACTTTAGGCCTTGAGGGCCACATTCCTGCATGTTTTCCAACATCCCATTCTCTGGCATGTTCTAATTGGCTAGACACACCTGAACCAGGTAATCAGACATGAGTAGGGCTTGGACATCTGGAAATCATGCAGACACGCGGCCTTGATGCACTTGAACAGGACGAATGGGTTTCTTGCACACAATTCAGGATTCCAGGGTGCTGCATCTCACCTACTTCACCCTTACCTACCCTTACGTGTTGTCTAAGCATTCACCACTACTTGTCGCCTGCATGCCCTTAAAGAAAAACAGGCATGAAGATTTTGGCTCTACAAACTCACGGAGCGATCCAAGATCTTGAAACTGTGTGGCTATTTGCATGCCCTCTACAGGTTTGCTCATATTTTGCCCGCATCCACCTGTAGGGGCAGTTGTGACTGTGACATAAAACTGCGCTGTGAACCAGACTTTAAGGAGCCACGTCTTAAAAATCCGATTTTCACCTGCCAAAATGACACAAATTCTGCAACACAATATTACAAGATGACAGGGAATTTTGTCTATTTTTTGTCGCTCATGACACATACAGGTGTGTTGTGTAATCAGAAAACCTAATGGTTTTCTTAAACCATTTAGATTATGTAGGGTTACCTGAAAAATGTGGATTCTAAGAACAACGTAAATTTCAAAACATAACAGGCATTGTTTCAGTGATGGTAATGGTTTTGTTCCATTGGTTGCCCAGTATGGGGGATAGCAGCAGTAACTGTAATCAGTTTGGAAAAGCTCACACAAGAGTGGGAGCACTTATTAGAAAGGAAGAAAAGTTTAAGGTGATTAGCGAGATGGCAGAACCGCAACAACAGACGGTATCGTCAGCTCACGTGACAGAGCAACAAGCAAGATGATGGGAGCTCACAGCCAATGGAGAGATGTTATTGAGCACATAATGAGGAAAACTCATCTCGGTAAAAACCCTTAGAAAAAAACGTTTTTGCCGAAAAGTCTATTGCACTGCTGCTCATGACAGATTCCCACTGCCTCATTGGCTGTGCAGATAACACACCATTAACAATTGGCTTTCCCTCTAGATTAAGCTTCGGTTCTTATCTCAATGATCCATTCCCCAACTTTGAACATCAATACCATTAGGTTTCACCTTCCTCTATTAATCGGATTTATGACCCTTGGCTTAATGTAGGATGTACTTAACTTTAAGTTCCATTTCCTCTCTTGCACGTATCCTATCTTTACAATTCTTGGTATTCTATTTCTCACAACATCATTAAAGGCAAGATAAAAGCCGTAAACATATGCAATGTAGTACCGTTTGTGACCACAGATTGGCAGTTTTACTCTGTACCCCCGCATCAGTTTTTTTCCTGTTGTGTTGACTGAACTGTTTAATCGTATCTGAAGGGTCTGGGGAAGAGTGTATGTAGTCTTCCTCTTTTTTCTGATAGTGATACAAGTGCTTACAAGCCGGTAACAAATTCTGTCTCGACTGGGCTTCATGGCTGGGGAAACAGGTGTGACTCACTGTGCTTGCTGCAGCTTTGATTGTACAAAGTCTCACTGGAGCGAAACGATCAAAGAATTGGATTTAGCTTTAGTCTTCTCCTTGATTTCCTGTTCATTTCACCTGGCTGTCTCTTCATTAATAAGCCTGGAATTGTATCGAGGTCTTCCTCCACCTTTGGTATTTGCTCTCTTTCCCACACAGCCTCAGCTGCTACTCCCATGTCTCTGTCCCAGTATCAGGTAAGATAGGATCTGATGCAATATCTATTTTTGTGTCTCTAAAAACATTGGGTTTGCCTCAGCAACAGGAAACACTCAAACAATTATGAGTATATCCTTTGCTCTCTCAGAGTGTCTTCAAATTCATCTGGATCTGAATTCCTACAATCTTGACTGTAGATTTTGAAAGGTCGTCACCATTTGAGGTAAAGATGACAAGTAAAGGAGGAGCCAAGTTTGGATCTGCACTCTTTATTTGTGAGGAAAAGCTTTTTTTGTTGTGAGTGTTTGTGTTTTCTCCTCAAATTGTCCTACTTAAATTAACATAAACTTGTGATGAAGATGTCCATGATGGGGGCAGGGTTGATGAGCTGTGACATTATAATGTCTCTGCATTTGAAATCGTCTCTGTGTGTTCTCTTAAATTGCCTTTAATCTTTTATAGGTGGTTGTAATAGCTCAGCTAGAGATGCATTAGAAGCAACATCTGCTTACTTTCGCAGACACAAACACATTCAGTAGTTTACTGTTGTCTTTCTTCTGGTGCAGCTCTTCCTAATAGAACTGAGCTCTGTGTTCTACTCACAGACATATGGTGCAGTTCTTACTACAACAACCAGATCAGATGTGGTACATAAATGAAATACCCACTTTAATTACGCTTTTATTATGGGTTGGCAGAACAAAAATGAACAAAAGCTCTAATACTTCTGCTGCTTTGCTGTCAAACCTCTTCATTTAATTTTTCTGCATGCAGTATAATCAAAACAAATACCTCACAATAACTAAATTGAATTTTTAATTAGCAAAGCGTACAGGGCCATAATTGTTCTGACACAGTCAATACATATTGATTCCAAGAAGGAGGGGGCTGAAGCCAAACTCAGCAGGCAAAAGCCAGGGCACACTCTGGAAGGCTCCATCACTCCATTTCAGGACTTATCAACCCTTCTGCTTGAGGAAATGTTTTCTTTCTCTTAGGTATTGCAACCCACTGGAGTTGTCCAACATCTGGCATGTGCATTGTTTGTAGAAAAATGGTTTAGAGAGCTAAATTTGCTCAGCATAAAAGAAAATCTATAAAAATATAACTGGGTTGAATTCTAGACCAGGACATCAAATCAGACATGACTAGTTGGTCAATTACAGTTGGGCATAAGGACATATGGTAATAGTGTTGTGTCTTCTAAATGAGACCCCTGAATCCTTTCACGCCTGGCCGTCCTGCTTGTTTGATCCAAACTGCCATGGTCGAAGAAATACTCAAAGATTTCTCAACTCTGAGCACATTACAGCCTTTGAGTCATTTGCTGGGACCAAATCTCCCTGGCAAATGACCTTGACACTGATGGCCTTTACTTCATTAATTAGATCCTGAGGTAGACGTCTAACATTACATAACACTTTCATTAAACGTTTACCATAGACATGAAGGTAATTAAGTGCTATATTAATGCATATTACCTCAGTATCACCAGAAATATCAGAAGTCTTCTAAAAACATTGTAGATCCACAGAACTCTGAACTTACAGGTTTGTCCTACTCGGCTACGGGAAACAACAAAAATAATGGGTTTTGGCATGAGGCACACCCCTATATTGGAAAATGTTTAACTAGATTTAGAAAACGGTTGCATTACTTTGTTGTTGTCCCATGACCTTGTGCCACCAAACTTTAGATAATGCTACAAAAACACGCCTGAAATTCTTCACTTGTAATCTTTCTTATTTATCTCCCATTGTCCTTTTTTCCAGTTTCCATAAGTTAGGCAGCATGAGAAACGCAAAACCAGTTTGTGAACCATTAAATTTAAGCATGACAGATTTGAGGCGAGAACTACATCCTTGTGCAACACGCACGACTTAATTGTGCACGGGAAAGCTATAACTTCACTTGGAGTCCATGCAACATCTGTGCAATACCGGTTTATTAGGATTCCAAAGTAACTATTGCTGGTTTTTACATTTTCTTTTAGTTCTGCAATAGGTTGTGCGTCCTTAAAATATGTTCACTTATTTTCTGTAATACCGCTATTTATCTGTATTTCCACAATGTAATAATTTAGAGGTAAAACAGTCTCAGACTGCTAAACCCATGAGGCAGCCTAACTCTACCTCTATAAACAAACAAACAAAAAAAACCCAACTCAACAGTAAACTGCAGCTGTCACATTTTTTATACCATGATGGAAATATTCTGCAGTGGATCTACTGTCTTATGTCAGTATATGCTGTCACATACAGTAGTTTAGTAAGGAGGGATGGATAAATTTTTACTCAGACTAAGTCTAAAGTCTTTATTATATTGACAAATCTCTTTTACTGTATTTCTTTGCATAGATGATGACTGGTCAGTCCTCCAAAAAGGCCAAATAAAAACAATCAAAACTGAAGTCAAGCAAAAAAATATTGAAAAAATAATTATCAACAGCTTGGAAAAAAATAGGAGCTCCATGTAATATTTAAATTTACACAAAAAAGAGAAGTGGTGCAACGATTTAGGGAAAAACAATCCCCCAAACCCCATGTTGTGACTTAAATTAACAAGAAGGCAGATGCTCAAAGATATGGAGAAAGCGTGACCTGCCTACTGTGGCTGTTGTTCATCAAGAGTCCATAATTGTCACAACTGTTTTCTGGTTAACCTTTCTGGATGAAAGTTTTGGCTAAATGCCCACCATTAAAACCCTAAAATGTAATTTGCGATTTACTCTGAGTAATATTACCTTATTGGTTTCTCTTTTAAACAGACTGATTTCAAACTGTTGCCTTTCAAACCACAAACAAATTACCCAATGGGACTCAGAAACAGTGGAGAGTATAGATTTACAGCTTTGAATCCAGTTTAATGTCAACAGGCGTTTTTTTAAAGAAGAGGAGCTGCTGTCGGTGGTGTAAATTAGACTGTACATCAGGGAAGCTGGCAGACACTGGTGCTGTGGGCCTGATGAATGGATAACAGTACCTCTGTTCCAAAGAGCCCTTGGCATATGGCAAATAAACCAGAATGCACACCAGTAGACAGGTGTACACAGACACACACACAAACACACAATTCTGTTTCTGTGCCAAGAAGCTGCAGACACCAGCAACTTAGGAGCAAACACAAAACTTAGAGCTAATGTGACAAAACTTTAGGGGACAAGACGTAACAATGAACAAAAAACATTGTTCATTACTCAGCAAACCTGTGAAAAATAAAAAATGTTGGTCAATTTTGGTCCTTTTAGATTATAGGATTATGCAGCAAGTAAAATAGTAACTTTTTAAACTTAGAATTTTATGTAAATATAAAATGTGCATAGTATTTTTGGTTGTGGCTAACTGTATGCATCGACTTAGCAAATCTGTTAACTATTCCTGGTATTGTCTAATTTTGCTTATTTCTTACATAGCTGATGTTATTCGCACGTTTTTACATGTGACCAGCATAAATCGTGGTGGAAATTCCAGTTGGCCACACGTAATACGTGCAGCAAAGACGCACATCGCTGCTTTGCCCACACGTATTTTCAATGCATCCAAGGCTGGATTTTGTTGTTGGCTCCACATATTTCAAATTATGCTTAAAGCTATAGTCTCATTAGCTGTCACACACCTAGGTGTGTGAAACGTGTTCTCCATATCCCCTGGTGGAGCGGGGAGCTGTAGACATCCAAAAAGTCAAAGTCTGCCTTCCTGAAACACCAAACACCCAGTCCTCACAAAACGCTACCATGTGCTGTATGATCACATGACTTCTGGAGATGGACCCAGAGGAAAGGTAAGGCTTCCGGGTATGGTTAATTTGCCAAATGGTTCCCGAGTTGTGTCTGCCGATCACTGTGCTCCGTGTTCTGGGTGAGTGAAAGCTTACGGGACTTTAACATTACATATGACCAGTAACAACATTTAGCCTTAAAATACTTGAGCGCAATCCAGCAATCTGCATATTGGTTTCACGTATTACGTGTCACCAACATGAATTTCTATCAGTTTTTGAGCTGATTGTACATTCAAAGTTTTTTATGCAGGATGACACAAAAATTAAATCCTTTTTGCCTTTTATTTTGTGGTGTTTTGCTATAAATGCGCTTAACATAATTTATTTTAAGTTCCCCTAGGACGCCCACACAAACTACGTTCTGATTGTCTTATTTCCTTATTTCTAACAGTTAGGCTGCATGTAAGGAGTCCACATGACGCACACACTTATGTGAACAGCACTCTCTTTACAAAGTACGCTAGATTTCAGGATGGTTGAAAAAACAAGCCTGCATCTCTCCTACTCACCCTCACTTACCCTACGGCTTGTTCAAGTGTTCACTATCACTGTCATAAAAAAAGCCAAAACGTGCACCATCATTTAGGTTCACCGATCGATCAATGACATTATTATTTTGTGTGGGTCACCTGAGTGCCCAGTTAGGTTTGCCCATCTTTCCCTGCAGACAGCTTAAATCCACCTGTAAGGGCAGGCTTGTAAAAGGCTTTGGGGATATCATATTTGCTTTTTGTACCCAAAGTTTTTTAAGTGAAATATTAACTCTACCACAATGGAAAAGCAGTGTTTTTATCTTTAATGATTATGCACCTGCAGTTTTCCATCTTGGAATGAAAAAGTTTAAGGGAAAACCTAAAGCCTAGTTTTGTCTTGTTTTTCAGGACCAAAATATCTGCAGAGAAGTCTATTGCACATCAACTATGTTATGTTCTTATTGAGTACTTCAAAGTACTTCACACATTCCATTTTTATGTTTTTGTGATTGGAATAAAAATTGCACGTGTGTGTAGAATAGTTATCTGCAGCACATAGTAAAACATCCCTTTAAAAGCATTTCAGAGAAAGCTGTTGGTTTGTTCTCTGAAGAGAAACTTTGATATTTCAAGTCCTTCAAAAATCACAGAGATATTATAAAAAAAGGGTGTGAAAGTATAGACCAGAGTGGGTGTTGGACAGATTTGAGATTACTGTTTTTACCTCCCCCTCACTTGATATCCATCACTTTCTAAACATTCACTGAGCTGTAACCATGACTCACCCAGTTTCTTAGGTAACTGAGAGACAGGCAAGAAGTACAAAATGCACCAATGCGTGACTTCTATAAACAGCCAGGTAATTATACTAATCTGGGACATCGATCTAAAAGACACATTCATTATATTGATTAAAGTCACGCACACCTCCTCTGATAAGGGTTTTAATTGAAATCATCTGGACTATTTTCTATTTTGGTGTTTTTGCAAAGCATACCAATGTCTTTGTGCATATTGAAAAAGTCTTTTCGTGATAGGAAAAAAATAAGGTCACTTCCTGTGATGATTGATGATGTTTATATCCAAGAGCACTGACAGGAACGGATACTGTGATTAGCCGACACTGGAGCACAAACACATTCACACATAGATGTAACAACAAACATCATATAGACACACAAACAGCTGTCCAAAAAAATGTTGACGTTTTTGTTAATGACTCAAAATTTTTAACAAATATTAGTTTGATGCAACAATTTATATAAAAAGTACTCATTGGTATAAAAAGAAATTGACTTTATATCTGTAAATATAAGCATATTGACATGTTGATTGACATGTTTTATTCAGAACATTTGACAAATGAAAGTAAAAATGTCACAGGATGACACGTGCATCCACGTTGGAACATGTACAGTTCCAAACATTGTCTTTTGTGTCTCCTGAACAAAACAAACAAACAAAATTCTTTCAAGTCCTTTTAAGGCCCTTTGTTTATGATTTTTTTTTTACATCTATGCATAGTGGGGAAATTGTGTTTAAAATGTTATTTCTTTAATAAATACTTGCAGGATAAAAATCCTGCAGTCATTTTTTACCTTTTAAAGGATGGTACATTTGGAGCATACATGTTAGGTACAAATGCGACCATTAGGCTTTAGTATGCAAATATGACCAAAAAACAACACAATATACGCACACTACGTTCACACCAGCCTCGGCAACGCACGCTTAAGTAACCACTTTGAATGACAATTCTATGTAAACGCTGTATATGTGTGTTTTGGGCTTCTGCGTTTTCATAACGCTCGCGTTCATGCATTGCTACACACATTTTAAAGACTGTTTTCGGGCTCTGCATACAAATCGCACGCTCATCAGAATATGTGTTAATGGTCACATCAGGACTGTTTTTGACCAATCAGGGACACGGATTTGATAGAGACGTATAGATTGGGACTCCTCTAATTCTGTGCCAACCATTCGAACAACGATGATGGAGAAAAATCAATAATTGCGATTTGTGCCAGGTTAGAATTATAGTACACAAAGTCTTTCGTATATCCGAATAGAGCTGTGAAAGAAAAAGCCTGGAGCAAGATTCATAAGATTTGCTCTGGTACAACATCTTGTGCCAAGCAGCTTTCAACTCTAGGCAGCAGGCAGACACGCGCTAGGAAAAAGTAGAAAAAGAAGAAGCTCCTCCCTGCTTGTCCAGTGTGAACATCGTGTGCTAAAAGCATGTTTAAGAACGTGCAACACATGCTCTATAGCTTTATAAAAATATTGTAGTTACATGCTGTCTCCTGAATGTTTATGAAAAATCATTTTTGTGAAATTCATAACAAATTGGCAACATCTTAAAACATCACAAAATGTAAAAGTTGTTGAATTCTACTGAAGACTTAATCAGTTATCTTTTTTTTTTATTTCACAAAGGACATATTTAGGTCAGCCATGAAAACAACTTCTCTTTTTGTTTTCTGAAAGAATATATCAATTTCAATATTTTGAGTATCTTCCACCATTTCATCTTGTCCCCTTTTGTCTAGACTGAAGAAACTTTTTTGTAGTTTGCTTTTTTTTTTCCTGGCGTAGATATCATGCATCTGATTGACTGAATCAAACAGCGCACTGATTGGATAACAGTAAAAGGCTGCTGATTTGTTGGTTTTATGTAATGTGCTTGCAAAGTTCACTAAGTTGGAATAGTTTCAGTGGAAAACTGCAACACAAACTGCATTTTTACAAATCTTTCTCTGTCTATTTAGATTTTTACAAATGAAAATGTCACTTCACCAGAAGAAACGTTTAGCAGTTTGTGTTAGAAAGATAACCTTAAATTTGGAATGCCGGAATCTACATTAACATTGGTCTAAATTGTGCAACATGCATTTATAGATGAATTTATAGGTCAATGTTTTACAAACCCTATGAAGGCTGGTTCAACTGAGGTTTTTGGGTGCAGTCAAACAGCTGTGCTTGATGAATGAATCTTTACAGGTTATTTCTAGCACAAGCTACAATCAGTCCCTATTGTTTCCTTATTCACATTTGAGATTTATATTCATAGATAGTATTTTTCCATATGTTATCACATTAAATTTTAGGCACATAAGACAGATTCACAGTCACAAACTGTGCTTGTAAATGCAGTAATCATAAAACAGCGTGTTATTCTAATATTCCTGAGAACCATAATGGCGTCCAGACCTTTTTATCTTAAAATAGCATTCGATGATTCAGCAGTCTAAAGCTGTTCCCTCAAGATTATATGACTTTAAGGGGATTTGCACGAGTCTGCGTCGCTGTTTTCCCCCTGGCACTGTTGCAGGAATTTCTCAGCAAAAATCTGACGAGGGGTAGCCCATGATGCCACTGGCATGATGTGGTAGATATCGGTTGTGGTCTATCACCGTGGTATTAGCTGTGGAAACTGGGACTAAAGGATTTATTGGCTCATTAAAATCTTTGGAGAGGATGAATTATCCGCCAGATTGATTTCAAATGCTGCGTGTCTAATCTAAGGGGGGGTTTCCAACCTTGTTCAGTATAAAAATCAGCTCATATCATCAGTAAACAGAATATTTTGACCAATATTTTATTTAAAAAAAATAGTTTTGCTTTGTTTTCTGGCCAAAAGTAAATAAACGTATTTATCATAGATACTCAAAAAGCAAGCTGACCTCTCTTTTTGATTGAAAATTATCAGGTGTTATAAATATAATACCATATATTATTATTATTGGTGTTCTGACTTGAGATCACATGAAATGGATTTATAATTGAGAGTTTTTCAGTAGTTTTTGGTACCTTTAAAACCTGTCATAATTTCAGCTTAAGTCAATCATTCTGACATAAAAACATTCAATTCTATTTCAAGGAATTGGTGCATGTTTTTGCCCACTTTCATGGTTTTTGAAATATCAGTCAGTTTTATGCTCTCTGAAAACGAGGCTTCAAACCCTTCAAACACTCTTCTCTTTGAAAGTTATGATCTTGATCACACTTTCACCTGGAATGATCATTCACAAGTAACAGCTCAGCAAACGATGGGCGTCTTTCACTTTTCAGCTTTTAAAAAGTCCTCATAGGCTTTTCAATCTTTTACACATTGCACTACTCGCCATTTTTAAACAATTCCTTGATATGATACATTTCTTAGCATCTTTTTCTTTAATTTTGCTAAATGGTGAAGAGTCCATTAAACATAAGTTAGTAAACTCTCTTTGGTTGATGAAAGTAAAATCACTTGACAAAAGCACTTTAAACTATGAAGTCAATCATACTTGGCGTGGTACAAGTTGCCCTGTGTGAGTAAACCAGAGGAGCATCAGGACTCAGTGAGTCATCATGGTGGAAAAACAGTACAGAGGAATTCTTTGGATATGCTTTAAATCAACTTTAGTGATAAGAACTGGAGCTCTTTAATTTGATTGTTTCAGGAGTTGTTGAATGTGTGATGTATTGAAACTTCAATTTGTTGAAGTCTCTGCATGTTGGATTTGGAATTGGTTCATTTTAAGCAATCAAAACAAACAAAACAAAAAAAAAAACTAGGGAAGACAAACTAAATAAATATATACATATCTATACATTGATAAATCAATTTTTTGTGCTTTTGCATAAATAGATAACTTCTTGTTTTATGGTGAGGTACATGTGTTGTGTAAATTACATTTCCTGTCACGTGTCATGAGTTGCTACAAGGATCAAAGAAATTACAGAAAACTATTATTATTATTTTGTAATTGAGATTTTGTTTAAATCGTTGATTCACAAATTCACAAAACACAAATGGAATACCATATTTGTTGGTTATAGACAGTATGAATTATGATTTGGTAATGTTAGATGTAAAAATATTGACATTAGTGTTCAGGAAAAAAAGCACCTTATTTACCAGCTGTCTCATGTTGGATCTACACATTTGGATTGTGTGCATGTGATGAGCTCTCAGAAATGTGTGTATCAAATATGACGGAAAAGCTATTTTTTACAGCTAATTGTTGCAGTTCATCATACTCTGTAAATGTGGGTGTTATTTCAGCATGTTAATCTCTGCTAACAAACAAGCCCCAGTCACTGCTTTAATTTATGCCTAAAAACCTCCCTCCAGTCATTTCCTTCTCTTGTTACTGTTTGTTTTACAGTAATGCACTAAACACTCAGTTGCTTCTCCTGCTGCTCATTTTGGTGACAGATAGCTGGTCAACAACAGATGATCTTTTCTCTCCAATCTCTTGCTGTCTCCATCTGAGGTGGAAACACTTTCCTGTACAAGCAAGTGACATGATCGCCCAAGCGTTAACACTTCACATTACATGAAAACCACACAGATATGTGTATTTACAGCAAAAAAACAAAAAACAAACCCTGACTTGCCATTTCAACTGACAAGCTGTCTGCTGCACTTCATCCCTTAAAGCAACTGTCAGGTCCACTCCAATACAGCGTCTGTCTAGCTCAGGGAATTACTCATTGACAAACACAGCAACAACACAAAAGTTCACTCAGCTCGGCTGCATGGACATAGCTCCATGCTTTAATGCTGGCAGCAGGCTAGGATTGGCTGAGCAAAGGCACCTATCGCCAATTATCCTCAAGCAACTGAAATTATTGTCTGTGTGTGTGACTTTGACCACGTGAATGCTAATGGATGACTTTCTGCTTCTCACTCTGAGATCATTAGAGGACCACTCAGGTGTAACAGATCCCTGGGCTGAGGCTGAAAGGATGAGAAAGCCAGAGATAAAGAAGAGACGGAGGTTTTTACTTTTTCAGCAGAGAAAATAAAACAAATTAGTCTGACTCTGCGAGATCCTTGTCAATTGAGTAGTAAAAATGTACCATTTTAAGCACCAAAAACCCACCAGACCAAAGCATTTTCAGGTTCTAACTTTTTCTTTTAAAGCTACAACATCAAACAGCACAACATCTGTTCTGAAACTAGTCTAGTAAAGTACCATGTCCTAGTATAGCAACATGGTTAGACTGAGATTTTGGTCGACAGATTGTCATAATACTGTAATTCCATTTTTTAAAAAACTGGCAATGTTTTTAAGGAGGGACTCCCCGAAGAACAAAAACCACTCAATGGATCAGATTTTTAAAACATAAGCTTTCAAATTTTAAGAACAAATCTGTGTCCCTCTAGGTTCTGAAACATAAAACAACTTTGCAGAAGTACCCTGCATTGTAGCAGCACAGTAATCTGGTCTGTGTGGTACATGTACGTCCCTTTATCTGCCTACAACAGCAAAGCGATAAAAGGATGACACCAGGAAAGCATATGGAGATGCAACAATGATTCTCATCTATGCCACGTTTGCATAAAAGAGACACTGCCAAAAGAAAATGGCAAAGAACATCTTTTTTTGGTTATTTCTGTATCAAAGCTGTTTTCAGACAGAATTTAAACACAGTAAAACATACTTTTTGTTTACTTAAAGTTTATTGGAACATCAGGTACATACATGAACAGACTTGATTATGTTAAATATCTATTTTCAGAGAAAATTTGTGTTTTTAAAATACTTGTTAGTTTTACACACAATTATGTTACAATCTCATCTGTAGTTACATGAGCACAATTTACATTATACATTACAACCATGGGCTGCACGGTGGCGCAGTGGTTAGCGCTCCTGCCTCACAGCAAGAAGGTTCCCGGTTCAATTTCTGGCTGAGGGACCTTTCTGTGTGGAGTTTGCATGTTCTCCCCGTGCATGCGTGGGTTTTCTCCGGGTACTCCGGCTTCCTCCCACCATCCAAAAACATGCTTCATAGGTTAATCGGTTACTCTAAATTGTCCCTAGGTGTGAATGTGAGTGTGCATGGGTGTGTGATTGTGGCCCCTGCGACAGACTGGGAACCGGTCCAGGGGTGTACCCTGCCTTCGCCCATGAGTAGCCGGGTTAGGCTCCGGCAACCCCGTGACCCCGAAAGGGATACAGTGGATTGGAAAATGAATGAATGAATGAATTACAACCATGTTTGAAAGGAGGCAGGCAGAAACCTGCTCCATATTATTAAAGCCTACCACTTACTTATTTTGAATAAAGCCTTTAATCATATGACATCATTATATAACATATAATCATATGACCATTTCCTGAAAATTTAAATCAAACGTTTTCTTTTTTTTTACTTAAAAAAAACTTAAGCTTAACCTAAACTTAATTTTTTTAAAAACTGACAAATGAAACACATGAAGCAAATCTTCCCAGATGTCCTAACAAATTCACCCCAGGGCAGAGTATTTTTCAGAGAAATAACCAAAAAAAAAAAAAAAAAAACAAGAGCTACATCTCAGCCTTTGCAGCTCTCCCAGAGCATTTTAAATCATCAAGTGCCAGCCTAAACTGTAAAAAGAAAACAGTTTGAAAGGCTTCAAATAAAAAGTCTCTTCCATTAAAAGAACATGCAAACATGTTGGCAAAACTAAAGCTGTAAATACAAGGAAAAAAAGTTTGTTTTAAGAAAGAATCTACAAGGTGATGAATAAATGTAATTTTTAAACAGCATCAGAAATGTCTCAGTCATTGTTAAGCAGAACGATGACCTGGGTTGGAAACAACCTTTTCATAGAGAAAAATGAAGCTATATAAAACAAGGTGATATAAACAAACATAAACAACCCTGCAAAAATGATCATAAAAATAATCGCCTTACGTGGGGAATAAACCAAGTGACTTAATGTGAAATAATCTGTTCCACAGAGATAAATGCAGCATAAATGCAACATCTGCTTATATTGTATTTTGCAAGTAATATGTAATGAATATTTAAGCAGTGCATTTATACTAATTGTGAAAACTGGCAAAATATGATGCATATCAGAGGAGTAATAAAGTAATACCTGCATTTTAATATGTGACTTCAGTGTGCACAGTATTTAAGGGGCTGTGCTGCGGTGGAGGGGCGGTCGACCTCTGATTGTCAAAGGCTTGATTCTTTGCTTTGATCACCCATGTGTCGAAGTGTCGTTTGGCAAGTCATGATATGGCGGCTCTGCCACTGTTGGTTTGTGTGTGAGCATGGGTGAATGGAACTGTAAAGCGCTTTGGGACACTGAAGGAACAAAAGCGTTATGTAAGTATACACCATTTACGCCACAGCAAAGAGGGGGAATCTGCACAGAAATGGAAATTGTAAAGTACAATTCATATAAAAGCAAATTATCTACAAAGCTGTTGATGAAACAAACTCAAGCTGTCAGAATACCATTAAAAAGGTCATCAAGCTCATCTAAAAAAATAAAAAAAACAACAAAAACTAAAATTATATTTGTTATATGACTAAAAAAGCTCTTAGTGTTGACTCTGATTAAGAAGAACTAATAATCTGACATGTAAAGTTTGTTCCAAATCAGATTTTAGAGAGTTTTAAAATAAAAATATACTATTGTGACTCTGTCAAATCACACTAATAAGCTAAAGTGGAATAAAAGTCTGTTATTGCACAGCAGCATTCATCAATAAACAAGAAAAATAGACCATTGCTTTGTTTTTTTTACTTACTTCCTGATCCTAACTCACACTACACCCTTGATGAAATATTACCTCCATTATACAACTGAAGGGTGTGACCCCCTGTGGTCAGAATATGTGACAAGTGGGGTTGAAAAGTTTCTCTCCACTCCCACAGCAACACAAATGCAGATCATCTTATTTTTAGGATACCATTAGAGAAGATCTTTTCTCAGCTCTGAAAACCCTCCTTGGACCAAAATGCTGCACGATGCCCAATGTTAGATGTGATCTACTGTTGTTGCACACACAAACGCAGGAAAGCAGGAGCACATCATCATACACAATTTTAGTACAGTTAAAAAAAATGTATATTTTTTGTGAATAAAAGAAAAAAATGAAATAACATGACAAGGAAAAACGAGAATGAAAAATTGAATAAAACAACAAAGACAAATATTGCTTGGAATTGTGGATCAACAAAATCAACAAAAAATAATAATTATTACAATAATGCAGGCCTTAAAAAAGAATCTTAACTATTGCTGCAAAATTCTTAAGGTAAATATTGACATTGAAGGATTTCTGAAGCTTCAATGAGACACTGCTGCCAGTTCAGACGTAGCATGTTGGTGTGGTCAAGTTGTTTTTATTTTTTCATTGTGTGATAGTTTTCTTTTTCAATGATTTTGTTGAGCAAAATGTAAAAAAAAATCTGATCAAATCAAACTTTATTTATAAGTCATTTTAGGACAAAATTAACACACAGTTCTTTACAGAATTTAAACATGTTTCAAAATTATCATGAAAAAAAAACCAGGATGTATTTTCCTTAAATTATACACAGAAAGATGAAAAAAAAAATCTAAATTTTAGCAAAGGCATGTTTCATGGGTTGATTATTTTCTGTAAATTGTCCGCTAGCCTAGATGTGACTGTGGGAATATATCAGCTGTGTGAGTGTGTGGCCTTGCGACAGACTGGCGACTTGTCCAGGGTGTACCTGCCTTCGCCCAACAGTAACCAGGTTAGGTTCTGGCATCCCAGAGACCCTGAAAGGGAAACAGCAGGTTAAGAAAATTGATGGAGGGATGAGGAATGATAATTTTCTCTTATTTTAGTAAATGCTTTCTAAACGGAAATTCCTTCAAATTTTGCTAGTTGAAAATTTTGCCTAAAAATAATCATTAACACAGAATATTTTAATACCAAGCACTGCTGCATAAATCCTTTGTCGTTGAAGAATAATGCTTATGTCTAAACAGGGCTCTCATGCTGTTCAGCTGGAGACAATCACGAGGAAATACACCTTTGCATCTGCCACTTCTACTTTAAAGGTGACTAGTTTGCTTGCCCTTGGGTCCATTAAAAAATAAAATAAACTGTTTGAGTCACAATATAAAAGATTAAGTAATGATCATTACTGCTTATGCAATTGCAGAGCCTTGTGTTTTGCTGTACACACATAATGTCCCGTTCACTCTGCTGTGCAGTGAGGCTCAGGGGTAATGATGTGACCGCAAATGAATGCCTTCTTGCTTTATCCTCTCATTACGTTGCATTCTCTTGCATAGAAAAAGAAAATATCCCTGAGGTTCACTTTAGGCTACTTCTTCTTTTTTTTCCTCCTTTCTTGACACCAGTGGCTTGGATTACCAAATGCAGCACAGAGTTTGTCTGAGAACCAGCCTGGTTTTAGCGTTTTTCACCACATATGTTTCTTTTTGTCACAAGTGTTATAGCTCAGGATAGTTTGTATGATACTCAGCGGTAAAGGGTTCTTTATGCAAATGAGGAACAAGCTGTAGCAGACTTGGAATTAACAGCCACAATGGTTTTTCATGTTTGGACATCAAGTTCTATCTTTATGCATCCTGCTTTCTATTACATGACTTTTTCCATTTGCTACATCAGTTTTATGACATGTGTTAGTTATTTTCCTTACCAAACTATTAGAGCAGACATTAATTACTATCACTAAATGTTGCCACTGAAGGAGCTTTAAAAATGAGACCAAAAAACACACAATGCAATAAAAAATCTTTTTCAATGAAGATATACCAGGTCTTTTCCTGCTCACAGGTTTATTAAATTCTATATTGTTAGATTGGAGTCAAGTAGTTCACAACTATCTTTGAAGCCAAAGGAAGCTCCTTTGCAGCTCAGTTGAAGAGTAAAGCAAATTAGCTAACTTTTTCTGGAAGTTGGACTTCTTTCCCACAGACAACAGACGGATAGTTCATAGTTGTGCCTGACCTCCTTATGACAAAAGAATCCACAAACCACTGTTTTGAAGGGAAACCACTTTTCCAACCAAACATATATGTGGAAGCAGTTTATTTGAGTTTCTAAATTGAAAAAAATATGTATTTAGAGCAGTTATAGCTGTAAGTCTCATGCAAGTGCTGTTATATAGTTGACAGATCCAGACAGTGGGATTTTTCCTTGTCATCAAGCTCTTGCTGGTTCTTCAAACTGGGTGATTCTGGTGAGACACAATACATTCTGTTTTGATAAGGCCTTCACATTAAACCTTCCGTTTTGCTGTAAGCTCAGATGTTTTAGTGCAAATATTGTTGGTTAATTAAGAATAATAATAATGTTAAATCATTTTGACATTGACAGTTTTTATACAAAAGTACAAAGTCCGTCTTTGTGCATGGGTGATAGAGATTCTGAAGATGGTATAATGTTTTAAGTGTCACCAGAGTGGGTTTAAAGAAAAGAAATAGCAAAAAATGTGTTTGGACAGATGGAAAGGCAATGCATGACTGTAGCCATAAATAAAAATGCTGGACCTAAAATCTCTGTCTTTACCCATGGGAATAAGAGCAGTGAAAATGAAGTGGGATGGCAACACACGTGTTCCAAAGATGCAGCAGAGTTTGCAGCTTTTAATGGGTTATTCTATTTTCTTTAAGCATTTTATTGATTCTTCAGTTGGTGAATAATTCTAACACTAAACCCAACTGTCTGTCACAATTCAGTCCTATTCCTTTTGCAACATTGAAACCAGGATGGGTCAAATGTACCCATACATTGGTCTGGATGATAGCAGGGAACACATTAAAAATGGCCAAAGTGACAGCAAAAGAGGCAGGCATGGTTCTGTGACTCATTCATGTCTGCTGGGTCAACAGTTGGAATCTTTGGTTCGTGTTCCACATCGACTTTTCAAAAAACTTTGTAAACTAACCAATTGACTATTTTAAGCAAAAGTGTTGTGAATTTTAGGCAGTGTTTCTCATGGCTTCATAAAATAATAAAATAAAATAATATGCATTAAAATAAAACAAAAAAGTTTCTTTGTTGATCCACACATCTAGATTTACTGGCTCTCTGATCTAGGCTAAATGTTCACTTTTGCTTATCAAGCCTTTTTATGCTATTCTTAGGCTTTAAGAGTAAACTATATCCATATATATGATAATATATTACTTTTGGCACACTAAAGAACACATTTTTTATGTAATATGAGTTATTTTCGCGAGCTCCCGGAACTAAGACGGCTCGATCTCTGAGGCACCGCCTTTTGCTCCTTGTGGGTGCCGTCCGTTTCATGACGTCATCCTAGAGCCGGCCTCTGCAACATTTCTGCATCTCACCCACAAAAACAAACAACATTCCAACTTTTGCAAAGATGGATGTTCATATTGTGCAAATAAAATGAAAGTGTTTTGCCCATCATCAATAGCTCCGCGGTGAAAAGTGGGTGTGTGTGTTAGCCTGGGGGCGGTGCTGGCAGCGCAGACTCTTCCTGGAATGGGCTGTTCCTTGCTTACTTATGTCACAATGTGAGGAACCAACCATTTTTGTGGATTGGAAGGGGCTGGTGCTCAGAGAGCAGGGTTTTAGCAGAATGCTCACAGATGCATGAATGTAGCAAAATACCACTTTGGGGTTGTTTTTCGTGAGGAATTAATATTATATATTATACTTTATATATTATACAATATACTTAAAAGCTCAAAAAATTTATAGTATATATATAAATATATATTTATAGTATAGGCTCTTTAAGAAATCTGAACAAACAAGTTTTCTTTGTCATTTTCTCTGGTTTCGCTTTTTTATGTATGAGTTATTTGTCAATGTGGGTGAGTGTGTCTTCTAACAACGAGTTCCTATTTCATTTTAATCAAATATAATCTTTATTTATCATTCGTGGGATTTGATTGATCGAAAAATGTAAAAAAAAAAAAAAAACACCTTTTTTTAATATATTTTTGTATAAAAAGATTTTATAGAAAAACTTTTGATATGATCAATATTTGTTGCAGTCTAGGTCATCTTCTTGGGTGCAGTTTGAGTGGTTGGCTGGTTCAGACTGTATAAGATGAAATTGTCCCCGTGAAGCTTAGTCTAGCTGCTCACTGCTGTTAAAATTCAGTGTTCCAACAAGAAGAATGTAGATTTGACTCACAATAATTTATGAGAAGCTTGCAGGCTGTGGGTAAAGGGAAGCTGAACGGCTGAGTGTTTGGAAATGAGTGTAGGTTTTGGTGGGTAAACCAGATAAGCACAGTCTGGACTAGAAAGGGTGTAATACTTTTTTTTTAAACAGAGAATTATCTTTTTCTAGAGGTGTTCACTTTGCACAATGAAAAATTATTTAATTAAAATGCATTCATATTGACAGGTGCTGGTATTTCTGAGAAAAACAATAAATATAATAATAAAAATCTTCCAGTTCTCCAACTTTGGGGAAACATTTTGTACATTTGTTAGTGTTTTGCTTCTGATGTAACTTAAAATGAGGAATGATCAGGACAATACTTTGAGAATGTTCTTAAATTGGCCAATTAGGGCAGTATCTTAGCTTCAACTCTATGAACATGGTTCCTCCTCATGTTTTTTTCATGTCCTCTTAGGTGCATAACATATGCAAGAGATGGCACAGATCTTGAAGTCTGGTTCCGTGGATGACTTGTGTGTGTGTGCGTGAATTCCTGCTCTGAGCTCCCACCTGCTGAGAGGAGTGTGTTGGGTGAGTTAGGAGATAATTTTGAGGACTTCTGCAGTGACTGAGTTTCTCATGACAGTAAGGAAACAAGGCATCTAAACAGCCCTGTGAGCAAATTTCAAAGTAGCACACAAACAAAAGCACAAAGGGGGCATGAAGGAATAGGCTTAAGTGTGTTTAAAAATGCAACAGCTCCCCCGTTTTACTTGTTAGCATTTCACAGATTAAGCAAAAGTGTTCAGGCGTAAATTGAGAATAAATTCTGGGGAGCTATGCACCTCATTTACTTGCAGATGAATATTTAATGCACACATTAGTTGTTTTGAACTTTCAACTGACTCATATTTCAGAGATTCCAAACACAGACAAGACTAAACAAATCCGTCAGAGTTCAGTCAATGTGTTAGTTTGTTTAGGTACATTTGAAAACTTAATTACATGTGAATACAAACATGTTTTTTCTAATATTTTAAGTAATAAATGTTTTTTTTTCGCTATATAAAAAATATTTTGCTCTAAACTGCGTGAGCCTTTATTTGATGAACCAGTCTTTTTTTTGTTTGCTGATTTATGAATTTTAAATCCTTATAAATCTGAACTATATGTCTGAATGATGCTATGTAATATATATTTATATGTACAGTATATATTGTTTACTTAATCACAGTGTGTTGCTAAAGTGTTAAAAAAAATCAAAGATTTTTTTCATGTTGAGGTAAATTTAAACCATAAAAATAAAATGGTTTAAAATATAAAAACAATGAATGACATTTCCAACTTTTTTATTTATAAATACTGTTCTTAATTCCCTGAAAATTACTCAAATTCTTTGGAGAAAGGAAAAGGACAGTTTCAAACAGCACATACAGACTTCAAGCAATCTCATTAATCAAAGAGAAAACAAATCAATCTCTCTCTAAATCTATCCCTTCAAAGTCACAGACTATTCTCAGGTTCAGAAATGTCTGCATCCCAATATGTTACACCTTACAATATTCAAGAACACAGAAAAACTATTCTTTTCAGTTTAGTGTTTGACATTTGTGTGTAGTTTACCCACACTCTCCTCTTTTAATCTCGTTATAAAGGAAATTATGAAGAATAACTGTACATAACTGAGAGAGAGTCTTCAGGTTTATGATAACCAATAAGGTTGGTTTGAGTAATATCTATCTACTTTAAATGTGGTCATTTCTGTTGAGAAGCTGGACTGTCTGATGTTAAGCTGCATGAGCTCTACATTGGTTGTGTAATAAGCCACCAAATGGTTATTTAGAGACCTGACTCCATTTAGTCGTGGCTTTCAGTGTTCTTCCATCTGAAAGTGGTCTGCGCTGAAGTCCAAAAGTTTTTAGCTGACAGATAATGTTGGTTTTGCTTTTAAACAACTTTAGAGGGACAACAAAGGATGTCATGAGGCGACCTAATGATGACCAAAAAAAAGACACAACGAATTAAATAAAAAAGATTTTAAGTCCAGATCCCAGGACTCAACTTCAAGATAATGTTACTTGGATAAAAAAATAACTGCTTTGAAATGTGTGTTTTGATCTTGCTATGAAATGTTTTTTTCATTCAAATGTTATATTGAAATATTTTCTGTCAATATACTTCTTTTTTTTCTATTGAACAAACACTATTAGTCCTCAGTTGCAGCTGTGGACTAAAGAAAATGTGGGTTGCCCATCATTTCAAGATTAGCATAACGATGGTGCGCATGAACTCAAATGTCTTCTGTATGAAACTGAATCTTCATTTGTTCCTGAGCAGTTTGGTGACAAGAATGGCAGTAAAGTCTATCCAGTAGGTGTCTTGTGGGTCTGAGACTCTTTATTTTTCTTTACCACTCTGGTACTTATTGATTGGTCAGATCTCCCTTGAAATTAAAATCTTACCAAGGACTTGTGGTGATCGATCATTTACACAAGAAGCAGAGACTGGCTGTGGGTGGACAGGAGATTTAGAGTTTGTGTTACTGCGAAAGTTTGCAATTAAATATAATCATACAGACTCCACCATGATCTGTGTGATAAATAGGTTTTCTTTGATTTGTGTGTGGAAAATTGACCGTTACTCTGAGAGGTGGTCAATTCATCCTCCTGTGTTGCCTTTCCTGTCTATAAAAGTTAAAATATTTCACCAGGGAGACTCTGCAAAAGAGGAGACTGAGAGAGTCCAAACAGGTGTATTTTTTTGATATGATTATTAAACTGAACCATAGTCTTTTCTACATTTCTGAATGTACATACTATGTTTAATGTATATTTAGATTGTATATAAAAAAAAAAAAAAGTAAATTGAAATTTTCTACATTAATTATAAGTTTCCATTTGGTGGCTAAAGTCATTATTATTCCTCATTAACAAACCTTGCAGCCTAACAAGCCACTAAAACAAATGTTTTTGTGAGGAAATGGATTTGATGAGGAGGGAAATACTATCAACAGGTGGCTGGAGTTGTGTTTGAGTATATTTTGTGCCTGGAGAAGTGGACATGCTCAAAGAATTGGTGCAAAAGGCAGTGGGAAGTGCTGCTGATGCAGAGAAGACCTTTAATGTCGCATGGCGCTTTGGCAACACTTAATCTTCCTCAGTGTCTGTAAAATGTGAAAGCTGGGTGGTGAAATTGTCCTAACCAGGAGAGGGAACCACCAGTCTCTTACAAATGATCATCTTGAGGGTGTGTTTGATTTATGCTGAAAACTAAGGGATTAGGCTGAAGTTTTCACTTTGGCATCTGGACTATGATTCATCTAAACAAAGATGCCCAGACTTACTTCTCCCAGGCCACCTTCCTCGGCTCCACTGGGAGAATCCCTAGGTCTTCCCAAGCCAGCCAAGAGATGTAGTTTCTCCAGCGTGTACTGGGTCTTCCCCGGGGTCTCCGTCCGGTGGGACATGTCCGGAACACCTCCTCAGGGAGACATCCAGGAGGCATCCAACCCAACTGAACAAGCCACCTCAGCTGGGTTCTCTTGATCTGGAGGAGCAGCTCTACTCTGAGCACCTCCCAGGTAACTGACCTCCTTCTCCAAAGTAGCTCCCAGTCCCCCTGCAGAGAAAACTAATTTCAGCTGATCTTATCCTTTTGGGTATGACTCAAAACATAACTATAGGTGAGGGTAAGATCAGAGGTTGAATTGAGAGCTTTGTCTTTTGGCTTTTCACAACAACTGACCAGCGTGACCTTTTTGCCTTTCAATCTCTCAACCTACCCAGTCAGGACAAACCAGCCTATTTGTGGTCTTTGACTTGGAGGTGCTAATTCTCATTCCAGACACCAGAACATGGCCAGCCTGGCTCCATCTTGGAATTCTATCCATATAAGTTTTGAACAGAATTGCATCCTTGCCAAAGCTCAAAATCCAGTGGGAACAAATCTGACCTACTGCTGGCCAAGGGAAACAATCTCCTGCTCTGGTTAAAATGAGATGACAAGGATGGAACCAATGTTTCCAGAGCACCTTTCATAGACCACCATGAAAAGACTGATTGTTTTCTTTAAATCCACAAATCACATGAAGACTGGACGGGCGAACTCCAACAAACCCATTAGCACTTTGTGTAAGGTCATTTGCTGCTCTATGGTCGAGATAAAGCTGCAGTATTCCTCCTGAAGCAAAGGTTCAATTGTTGACCAAATTCTACTCTCCTAGGCCTCCAGATCCTCAAAGTATTCTTTATACCTTTTGACAGTGTCCTCAGTCACCATCTAGACTCTTGACAGTATTGTGAACACATTGAAAGCTCAGGAAACCTTTAGGTTCTGATGGCTTGAGCTGAAACTTGGTGCTCAAGCATTGTAAAGTGAAGTTGATTGGTTCCTACATTAGTTTTAGAAGCACAGAAGGCTTATCAGCAGTAAAAATGAGCAGTCTGCAAGTGCACATGTTGCTGTTGTGAAGATTTTAGTTTGAATTCTAATCTTGCTACTAAGTGCTAGTGTTGTGAGTCACTCCAAATTTCTCTGATCTTTCTTTAACATTCTGTAAATTACCAACTAGATCAAAGCGTACTGATTAAAAGTTAATAAGACTACATTTAGTAGATGATTTTTATCCAAAGTGGCTTACAAAGCATCACTCAAGCAGAGATGAATGCACTACGCGAGGTCATGTAGGGTTAAGTGGTTTGCCCAAGGACTCATCAATTGTGTAGGCCAGAAAAACCACCAGCTCTTCTCAGCAGAAAGCTCATAAACCTCCTGATCTAAAGTGAACAGTTCTTTAATTCCAAACATTTTTCTGCATCATTTGTGATTGTTTACAGATGAATATTAAGAGAGAAAACATTTACTACTGTCTAAACCCTGATAATAGCAAGAATGAAAAAGCTAAGTAAGACCGTTGTGGAGTAGCTACAGTATATGAGCAGTAAGGATCAAGTATTTGTTCATTCTAAAATCCCGCATGTGTCCTTCTAAACTATTTTTTTTAGCCAGGAATTGTTTCCTTATGTTTTCTATGCTCAATTTTGGTTAAAAGCTTTTTCTTGCAACTACTGTTTGATGTATTCACATCATTTGTCTATGTATTGTACTTAAACATCTTTCTAAAATGTATCCTCACTGGTTGTTAGTCCTTTTTGAGAACAAAAGTGGTTTTGGATTTTCTGCATTTGTGCTTGTTTATTTAGAAACTATAAGGTGAAGTTGTGCATATTTTCACAGTTTTTTTTAACCCTTTAAGTATCTCCTTCTTCAAATACTAAAATGTTTTTACTCTTTTTTTGCCCATTATCAAAATTCTTCTCCATCTAGACATCGCTCAGTTCCCTAAACAAAAATGAAAGTTTTGCAGAACAAATTGCAATTTATAGACAGTAAATTTGTAAAACATATAAGTGGGTAACAGAATCGCTATTCAATACATTTTAATTGAATAAGACGGTGTCTAATAGTGTATTGATTTTGTGTTGTTGTTTTTTTTATCTTTTGTGCGTTTTACTTGTTTGATCCTGTATTTTAAATAGTTTTTACCTGCCTTATATAGTATATATTGATTATAGATTCTATCTGGGAAACTATATATATATGTAAATATATATATATTCATATCTACCAGAGGCCTGGAAGGGTCCTGTGCAGTGCTATTCCTAGTACTGCTCTTCTCTGGACTGAGATGTCTGAGGTCTCTCCAGGGATCTGCTGTAGTCACTTCTGCAGTTTGGGGGTTACAGCCCTGAGTACTTCAATTTCCACAGGCATCACTGTCACCTTCCAAGCTTTTTCCAGTTCTTCTCTGAGTCCCTGGTATTTCTCCAGTTTCTCATGTTCCTTCTTCTTGATGTTACCATCGCTTGGTACTGCCACATCCAACACAATGGCTTTATTCTGTTCTTTATCCACCAATGTCTGGTTGGTTCACCATTACCATCTTGTCCGTCTGTATCTGGAACTCCAGCCACTTGGTTGTGGCGCTCCATGTATTCTTTCCCGGCCAGCATCTGCAGTTACGAGCTGGATTGTTTCAGGCACTTCTTTGCAAAGCCTACACCTTGGGTCTTGTCTGGTGTGGTAGATCTGAGCCTCTATCACTCTGGTGCTCAGGACTTGTTCCTGTACTGTCCTGTAGGCCAGCCTTTTCTAGCCATTGGTAGGACTTCCCATGCAGGGGCTTGTCCTCCCCTGAGGATCTGTCCTCCAGCACTACACTGCTGCTGAGGTGTAAACCAGTTCATTGGTTTCTGTGATTGTTAGTAGGAATTGCCCTCAATGCTTCATTCACAGTTTCCAGGAGACTTTCAGGTGGTACTTTACTTTCCCAAGTTCTGGTTGGGAGTGTGGTACAGCCTCCTCTCTGACCTGATGTTGTGACTCTCCTGTGGTGGTACAATTGTGTTGTACTTCATCAATCTCAAGTTGTGATAGCAGTTGTAATTTGTGGACGTTAGAACGTTGAGCTACTAGTTGTTTGGCAGTTAGCCTTAATTGTGGGCTCCAAAGCATCCATTCACTACATATTCTCTGCATGTAATCTCTCTCTCTCTCTCTCTCTCTCTCCATCTATCTATCTAAACTTTATTTACTTATTGTTACTAGTTTTGATATGTTGCATATTTTGTTTGTGCAGAAAATGTGAATGATTTCTTTGAAATCCTCAAATTGATTTTTTTGAAAACTTGTTTTATTTCATTTTTTTGGGTACTTTTTTGCCATGTTGATTTAGAATTGTTGATTATTCTCTTTCAAGCACAAGTGCATAACCAAGAATATACATGTACATATACTTATCTTTACATTATTCTATAATGAGTTATACGTTGGCCTATGATTTTTATAAAAGCCAAATTTATGAACTTTAATTCAAGTGAAATACCCATTGTGGGCTAATTTTAATCTATAATCTCTAACATCCTGGGTCAGGCCTAAGAAAAATCCTTGTAGCTAAAATGCAGATCTCTAATTAGTCCTCACAAGGATAGTTTTCCACATACTTACAAACACTCATCAAGAGTCGCGCTTTGATCTGGTACAGTGGCGTCTGCCCCATATGGTTGTCAGCCACTCTGAGGTCTGTTTCCAGAGGAGCATATGTGTCCAACTCCAGTGTTTTCTTCTCTTTGATATTACATAAGACTTCCATTTTTTTAATCCTCCAACAATCTGTGCGTTATTCTATTTTTTTATTGTTTTGCTCAAACTTACAGTTTTTTTTAACACTAGTGCTAGCAGAGCATGTCAGTTTCTTTTTTTCTAAACTCTTGACACACGTTGCACAGTAGAATGCTACCATGAAATGGTGATTTTTGTTGTTTTGACACAAATCACATTATGTTACCACATATTTCAAAATGTTTAGAGTTTTACAGGGTAACTGACCCACTTTTAGACTATACTAGAATAAACCACAATCCATAGTGAAGGGTATTTTTTTTCCCAAGCGAATGTGAATTATTCTGCTAATCCTGAAATAATGTGAGATCTGTGCTATATTGAAGTCTGAGCACACATAAATGGATTATTTTTATTTTATTTCTATAGAGATTGTCGTTTTCTTTTAGCATCTGTAGAGTCGATGGGGTTTCCTTGCATTGGTTCAGCCTAAAGCGGAAGAGTAGATGTCCTGACATGGAGTTTGATCATGGCTTTCTTTTCCCTGTGGGCCACCCCGCCAGCATTCAAGGACTGATCAGCAAAGCTGGACGTCATGCTGCACCTGCTGCCTGAACACTCTCTGCCAAAGGGTATCAGTGGGGTTTATCCAGCTTGATGGAAGTGCAGATGGCTAACAAAACAAATGCCTAATGAGTCTCTGTTAGCAAAACCACTGACTCACACAATGTGATTCACAAATGACTGACTTTAACGTTTTCTGTGCCAATGAGGAAAAAGTAAAAGCCTCTTCCTCTGTAATGATCTTTTTAGATTTGTCTCCAGAAGTCATA
Source organism: Adrianichthys oophorus (assembly GCA_036245035.1). Taxonomy (NCBI): domain Eukaryota; kingdom Metazoa; phylum Chordata; class Actinopteri; order Beloniformes; family Adrianichthyidae; genus Adrianichthys; species Adrianichthys oophorus. The sequence goes on along the minus strand of BSAI01000096.1, from coordinate 10,713,016 downwards.
AAACATACTAAACTAAAAAAAAAAAAAAATCACATACTTAACCAAAATTAGGTATCGTATTTTTCGGAGTATAATTTCAGTTTGTTTTTTTTTTTTTTTGCATAGTTTGGCCAGGGGTGCGACTTATAGTCAGGAGCAACTCATATTCAATTTGACAGATTTGTTCAAAGACTTTACACTTTTCTCTCAAAAGTGTGATTAAGTAAGATTTTTCTCTTTATGATGCATTTTTTGGCTCCTTCAGCTTATTCTCCAGAGCGACTTATAGTCACATGCAGCTTTTCTTATTTCAAATTGTTCTTATATTGCACTAATTCAAATAATTTCTAAAATTATAAAAATACAGTGTTGGTTTAACCTTTTTGTTTAAAGTAATAAAAACATTTGTTGTGACATATTTTGCTCATTGCCTGCCTTTTTGTGGATAATTACTCCAAAGATAACTAACATTTTCTGCTCTTGAAAAAGTTAAAAGTGAGAAACACATTTTCACATAAAGATCATTCCAAAAAAGGTCACTGTAAGTATGTCTAAAGTATCATTTTGTCGTTTGTGAGTCCAGGAACAAATGTTTGCCTGCATAAGGCTTGGCAGCAGTTCTGTATGCACCTTTTTATGAAAATAAATGAAAGACTTTGAAGCAAAATAATTTCCACTTCAGAGCATGCAACCTTTATTGACATTGATATTGGCACAGGTGTCGGCCATTTATTAAGCTTTTTTTGGCGCACAGTTGAAGAATGGTCATGAACATTTTGACACAGCTTGAACAATGCTTTGTTGATTGCATTAAAAGACAAATGAAGTCTTCAGCAATGTGCACAGATGGAGGGGTTGGCTCAATTAAACTCCTCATCAATTTTAGTGTCACAAAAATACTCCCTATAAAGAGACTTTCAATTGCAGCTACTGTTTACTCTGCCCTAAAAGTAACCCTTTATAATGAACATACCTACTCCCAACAAGTTGCCTGACTGCTGCGGCAAATGTTCTTCATCATTTACCCATTTTGATGGCTAAATCTTCACAAGCCCAAAAGTTCACATTTAAAACAAAATACCTAATGTATGTATACCCACTGCAAAGTTATCGGAGTCACGGGCAGACACCCTTTCGACGCAAAATAGGCTGACAAACGTCTATGCCAGATAAAAAGTATTACGTTGCTGTGACTACACACTTACAACTCTAATTTATATATTTTTTTATTTGCAAATAAAACTAATACCAGTAGAGCTAATCTTAGGAGGATAAAGATGAACTTCTGCAGCTGCACCAGTGGTTTACATCATGTATTTTTAAAATATAAAAGAAGAGGTATAGTAAGCTCTTCACTTTCCTCCTCTTGGACTCTTTCAAGTGGTTGTTTTGCTGGATTCATGACAAAGAACACATAGGTGGGCTTGTGTGTGGGCGAGAGCTTGCCAGGTAGGTAAAGAGACCGATATCTGTAGGTGGAGGTTAAATCTTGGGTTTAATGCAAGAAGGGTTGGTAGGAGAGCAGCAGAAAAAGATAACAGAATAAAATGAGGGTGAAAACTGTTCAGATTTGCCACAAACCCTGAAAATAGGTCATTAGCATACTTGATCCACCATGACTCCACAGACAGTTTTTCATTAAAAACGGCTTCTTTTTTCCTGAAAACTGCGCTGAAGTGTAAAAACAGAAGCTCAAATAACCGTATCCCTTCCACAAGAGCAAGAGAGATATGCTGGAGGATTCTTTTAATGCACCATCTTTGTGACAACTTTGAGTTTAGGCTGACAGGAAAATAGGAGAACAAATTGAAAAGGCTGTTTGGAGGAAGAAATACACGAGGAAAGAAATGGACATCAAGGAGCCCAGAGGAAAGAAGGTAAAGGAAATGTAACTCTGACTTAATTGACAAAAAAACCTCTTTTGTTGGTCATTACACCATTCACACATGCACTCACAGAGGAGGTAAAGTTAAAAGACCATGTCAGCGCTCACAGTAAGAGCCTGGAGCTGGAGGAGGACCCATGGGAAGTCTGTTTTATGTAACCACTACACAGTATATTTTAAAGGTGGGCAGATTAATGATCCTTAATCAGAGGTGTACGATCAAAGATGGGAGGTTAGTGCTTGTGCAGCTAGGAGTTAGAAACTTGTGTTTTATTTCTTTATTTCAGTATGCCTCCATAAGCTGTAATTTAGACGGTGAAAGCTTTAAAAGCTCATAATTCTAATCATTTCCATCATGATCAGGTAGGTGTGTACACTTTCCATTGTGGCTTTAGTAAAGTTATTGCAAAAACGTTCAGCCATAAATGACTATGACTGCAACAACTGTCTACAACAATGAGACAATGCTGATTGGATGATGACCTTTGTCCATTTTAACCAAAAATTATTTTGCCATGAATCGATACTGAATATCATCCAATCAGCAATCTTCCATGATACCTACAATACCTCTTTCGGTTTTTCATTGTGTTTAGTTTAACGTTTCATTTTGTTTCCTGGAAATATTTTGTGTTTAAGTTTTGGTTTCTAAAAATGTGTTTTTCTGAAATGTAAAATTTTTTGTTTTTTTTAATTGTTGTTGATCTTTAAGATGTTTTGGTGTCGAGTGATTTGAGCTTCAGGCCCCTTACATTTCATGCAAGACAAACACAATAAGACTTTCGGTCAATATTGGATTTTTCATAAAAAAACCAAACTTTAAATCATCTTGAAAAAATAAACGTGACCACAGTTAAAAATCTTAGTCAGTGTCGCAGAAGTGGTGCAGAACCCAGAATGCAGAAGGCCAGGCTTGGTGGCAGAAATGGAAACATTAAATGGAGAAACAATAGGGTGGCAGAGCAGAACAGATGACTGAAAAACCAGACACTCAAATAGTCTGAGGGTAATTAACAGAAATTAAGACAGCTGTTGATCATGAACCTGAAACTGGTGACTGAGGGACAATTAAAAAATCCCAACAAAACCCAAACCAGAGTACACAATCCTGACAGTCAGAGGCTGGTGGTCAAAAGGTAATTAACCAGTTCATTCATTTTCCAATCCGCTTTATCCCTTTCGGGGTCACGGGGTTGCTGGAGCCTAACCCGGCTACTCATGGGCAAAGGCAGGGTACACCCATGCAACATGCAAACTCCACACAGAAAGGTCCCCCAGCCAGGACTTGAACCGGGAACCTTCTTGCTGTGAGGCAGTAACGCTAACCACTGCGCCACAGTGCAGCCCGTAATTAACCAGTTCAGAAATGTTTTGTCTTGGTTGTGAAGACAGATTTGCCAAGTTTTTGACCTTTTTAAAAATACTCTTAATTTTTTTGTTATCTAATGTCAGGGCTTTGTTTTTTTTTTTTCTTTAATAAGTTACTAATTTATTTGTGGTGACATGAAAACTATAGCCAAGCACAGGGTTTTGCTGATGTAAAAATAAACTAATCTATATTCTTTGAAAGTTTACATTTTTGAATGGAATTATGGGGATGAATACACTTTTCCATGATAGTCCATGATAGAAGTTTATGATAAAAAAAAAAATAAAACAAATACAACACAGATGCAAAGTAAAATAGTTTTCTAAAGAGTGATGGTGGGATCTTCACTCCACAGTATCTCGTTTTTTTACAAAAGCAAAACTTAAAATGCCAGGAGTGCTTTTGTGCCAAATCTTGCACCTAACTCCAACTTTGTTGACTGTGACTCGTGACTAAATAAATGACTTTCTCATTCTCTACTTTTTGGGCAAACATGATGGTGAGTCACAAGTTTTACTCTTCTTGGAAAGCCTGTTATCTTTGGCACACTTTTCTGGTTCACTGATTCTTTTCTTAGTTGATTCATGTAACTGTCTACCCAATTTGTGATATAAAGCAGTGCAATATCCATCTACACAAGCAAACACATTAGCAGGAAACTTAGCTTACAAAGTGGACTGCAGACCCTCACCTCTGTTTACATCCAGTAGATGTTTCTTTGATTCCTCCTTCAAGCCACCTTTTCTCTCAGAATGTGCACTTTATCTTTTTATAGTTTTTGTCTAGGACTTAGGTCCTATCCACACCCACCATCCATGAACAAAAAAACACTATCAAGTGCCCCCACCTCCGAACCCCACCAAGACCTCCACTAAATATTGTAGAATTTTTACATTTTTGATTAGCCTTACATTCATGCAGATTTGCAACTGCTCACTGCTCAGATCTTTTGATCTATTTTTAAAGCGTTCCTAGTCGTTTTTTAAAATATGATTATGTCATTTAAATCAAAATTTAAAAACAAAACTGTTTTGTTTTCTTGGACATAGTTTCTGCAGAGCGGCAGTAGTTCATTGGAAATTCACATCTGAGTTGTGGGCGGAACCGTTGACACAGAGTAAAGGTGCATTCACACCGCATAGCCAATCCACGCGGCCTGCCCCTCTCTCGCCGCGCCGCGAATTCGCTGCACGCTGCTTGGCCAAAAATGTGTTCGTTAAGCTCGCAGCCTCGTTCGTGTGGAAGGAGCTAGCAGCTAATGTTGTTGATCACTATATGAAACGGTGTCTGTATTTAATTTACAATGCATGGAAGACACAGATGATGTTTAAAGATCAGTTTTTATCTTTTTCGAAGAGCTCTTCAAAAACATCCGTGGTCACGTCTCTATGTAGATCACGGCCATCCAAAATAAATCAACGAATATATAAACTATCTTCCCACCAAAAGGTAAAATTCAGTCATCAAATAGTAAACACTAAGCATAAAGAATAAATCACTGTTTAAATATATTTTTATAAACATATTTTTAAAAACAAAAATGTAAACAAAAGGTTTCATAGACTACAGTTAACTACGTATTACTTAAAAACTCATGGCTATAAAATATACATTTCAATGATATTTTAAATTCAAAGAATTATCCTGATGTTTTTAATTAACATTTATAGTAATGTATGTTAAGTAATTTAGCGGAAAAAATGAAAAAAGAATCAACAAACTATGAAAGCTGGGTGTGGGATTCAAACCCGGGTTCTTTTGACAACAAAAATTACAATCCATGTGAACTGACCACAGTTGCCACAAGAGCAGCTGACGTATGCAAGGGTTTGTCACTTTATAAAGACAGGTACGCACAAAATGCTAAGTGAAGGGCTCCCTCGGTTTGTCACCAAAGGAGTTGTTTATCCTTGGGTTTTTCGTAGTTTTTAAACAGGATTCATGTGTTTCTGTTGTAACAGCATGTTGGTTGTATGTTTGAGCACTTAAAAATTGAAATTTCAGATTATTTTATGTTTTTTTAGTAGCTCACATGCCAAAAAAGTGTGAGCACCCCTGATGTAGAGGTTCTCTGGCTATAGTGAGCTCTCTGACCGTGTTTGAAGCAGACTTTCGCCCAACAGTAGCGGGAATCAATCCACCATATTGGATGTGCATTCCACCTGCTGTCACTGAAACCGTCACACGCCCAAAGTTGATTCTCTGATTGGTTGACACAGACATGTCGACCTCCCCAGAGTTTAGATTTTTTTTACTGTGGCTCGCCGCTCCCGCCGCTGAATTTGCGCGCGTCGCTCAATTTGTGCAGCAGATCCTCAATTTGCGTCTAAACCATTGACTTTACATTGAAACTGTCCGCCTCCGCTGCGCGAATTGCGTTCGGTGTGCGAGCACCTTTAGTCTCTTTATTTCCCATTAACCTTTTGTTAACACTCTCACCCACTATCTTACATCTCCTTACAACCCCAACCCAGCATTAAAGGTGCAACAAGAATGCTGTACAGCTGTGAGCCAGATGCTAGCTCGGTCGAGGAAAATAAAGATGTACATGGATCTAATAGTGAATGCATCATAAAGGAGCGGAGCAGGGAATTTGTGACCTGCCAATTGTAGTTTGTACGTGACAACTACATGCTTTTCCCAACTGCATTTTTTCATCTGCTCCTGATTCACAACAATTTGAATAAAGAAATACTCAGAAAGGCAATTTTCAAATCTAATTTCTTTACATATGTTCTCCATCATGAGAAAAATGCTACAAGAACATGTTAAAAACAGGAATTTCTTTGGAGTGGGTCTTTGGATTTTGCCATTCCTCATTAGTAGCTAGCACAGAAATAACTTAATTTCTCCATCAGCATTTGAACCTGAAGAAGAATCTCCAATGACAAGGGAAAAGTCTTCTAGATCAACCCTCAAAAGTCTGGTTCCACTGAAATCCTCCAACATGACCTATAGAAGATGACAGAGAATTTTACCACTATACATACATAGGAAGTAGGGTCATTGTTATTTACATTTTAAACTTTTAAAATTTTAACAAACATTGCAGTTCTTTCTGCTTCAAAGTTATCTTTATGCAATGTATTTTTACATTTTGTCCATATCCTGCATCCCTCTCCCATAACATCAGCAAGGCTGCTTTGTATGAAATGAAAAACTGCAGGCAAAAGAAAAATCTCGACCTATTTTGGGTCTTGATTTGAAAGCAGTTGTTGCAAAACCTTCATGGATATTTCATAAAGCGGAAAAATCTGTCTTAGTGTGTCGCATAAAGAAGTGAGATCAGCTATGAAAGTCTGACTCACAAAACATTATGAGGAAAATTGAAAAAGATGGTCACTTTTGTCTAAAAGTTTTTAAAAAAGTATATGAAAAGTAAAAGTTACATGAATAAAATATTTAATTAAATGTTATGTGAAGCTTGTATTTGTAAAGTTGTCCTTTTATGTGCTTAATAGAAGAACATTACTCTTTTTTATTGTATTAAGCACAAAACACACATACAGTTTACTTTGATAATAAAGTCAGACATAATTAAAAGAACTAAACTTACAGTTATATTTATCTCATATGTATTTTTAGCTGGAGCAAAAAGACAAAAAAAAACATTCAGATTTCATTAAAAAAAATACTCACAATTTTCTTTTCTGCTGTTTAATATTTTCAAGGATAATTTCTCACACATGCAAGTTGGACTGGTCATAGAACAAAGTGGAATTGGTCTTGGGTAAAGTGTGTGGCAGCAACACAAACATATGCCTCTCTGTGCTGAAATGTACTCTTAATATGAAAGTTGGTGCATCGCTTTCATATCCTTCTTTCCAGCTTCTGTACAGTTTTGCCACAAAACCAAAGTTGGTGTTGAAGAGCAAAGATAGGTAGAAATCAAAATGAAGAGGGTTTTTGCTCTGAGTTACTTTACATTTTCTATAAATGTTATTAAATTAGTGCGTTTTAGTCAACTTTATCAAAAAAAGAAACCCTCAAAAGGCAAAAAATGCAAATGGCAATATTACAAGTGAGCACAAATTCAAATGCTTTTTAAAGAAAACAGTGTTTAAGTCATGAGCGTTTTCTCAGTATGCGTAGGACTATAGTGGAATATGTGATTGTGCTGACAGCACCTGAAAACATTCACAAAAAAAGACAATATGTGGGTTCTGAGTAATGGACAGAGGCTTGGGGAAATTCCTTTGCATATGTTTATTTAATACGGCCTTCAGATTTCAAATATTACTGCAATATATATCGCTATTGTCTTTCATTGGGAATTAAGCACAGACAATATTCGCAGACAAACATCAACACACCCACATGAACATTTTATGAACTGAATTCAATTTGAACCTCATGCATATTAGAAAGCCTACAAATTGCAAAAACTTTACAGAGATGACTGAGTCAAAGTGTTGTAAATGATCCGCAGGCAACCGCCACACAAACACAGGACAGCCTGTTATTCAAAAATGAAATGTTGCTTCATACTGTCCCCAAGGCCAAAATTAGACAAGAGAGATGCAATTTTTGTTTATTTGGTTTTCAATGAAACCAATTTCACTTGCTTCTCTCTATCTAGTATTGTTATATCTATATATGGCTAAACTGTTTTCTAAGGCTTTAGTTTAAACAATTAGTCTAGCAATAATCTGTTTTCTCAATCCTGGTCTCTTGTCTCAAACACCTGACCAAACAGATTTGGGTCACTCTCAGGACTCTGCAGAGCTGAATCCGATGTATTACCAAGGATCTGCAACCTTCAACACTTAAAAAAGCCATTCAGTTCAAGTTTACACTTTTGAAAATTCAAAAGATTTTATTTTTCTTTAACCGGAGAGCCGCAGTGGAGGTGCAAAAGACCACACGTGGCTATGGAACAGCTGAACCAGAGCCGCAAAGTGGACTCATTCAGTTTTTAATGACAACAGAGAGGCCAAACCGGTTTTAGTCTTTTTTGATCTTGAGATTTTCACTGCTATTTTTTACATTTAAATTTTTCTTTTTTTTTACTAGAGTAAATCAATCAATATAGAAATGTGTTAAAGTCTTGAAATATTTGTTAATGCCCTCATAATGTTTGCATTCAGGAAAAATCCAGATCTTTGAGTAATTTATTTTCTGAACCTATTTAGATCTATGTACGTCTGCTGGTAAGAAAATGTAAAAAATAAAAATATAACAGGTGGCCCATAAACTTCATGGCAACAAGCTCACCTGTGTCTGTTTTTTTAAATCTTACATTAATGGCAGCGGTAAAAAGTGCTGAAAGCTGATTGGATGTTGATTGTCGTTTTTTTTTAACAAGTGAGATAATGAATAGAAGACATTTTATTTGATATTCAACTAACTTAAAAAATGCAGTTTGCAAATAAATTAACATGTTCAACACAGAAGCTTCTTAAACAATACATGCATCAAATGAACATAAAAGCAAATGATTGAAACTTTATAAATATTATAAAACACAGCTAGAAAAACAAAGACAAGTCATGTTAGCCAGATTGTCTGCAATGAATGCTTTCATTATTTCAAGGAACTCAGATGTTTGGGGAAAAGCTTCATAGCTTTACACCGGTGGATGCTTGCTCATTGAATGCACGTGCAGAACAAAGGGAAGGACGGGGGCTTTCCTCACTGTTCTATTATAGCCTGTTGTCCATAGCATCCTATAGTTCCTGGTAGGTACTCTGCCTGCTGCTTTGGGCATTTTCGTGAGTGTCTGTGTGGCAATCCCTGCAAATCTTACCCTAACACCATCTAAATCAGAGTGTGTTTGGATTCTGTTTGAATAATTCAAGACATGAAGGATGGGATTTATTCACTTTGAAAATAGCAGCAGCAGAATGAATGCCCTTAGGTGCGACAGTTTGTATGAGTGCGTACTTAGATGGTGATGGCGTTTCTGAAAACCTAATATGGCTGATGGGCCAGAATGATGGCCCCTTTTCACTGCTCTGCTGGGTGATGTGTGTGTGTGTGCAAGGAACACAATCTACAGAGAACACCTCGGCTAATTAGAAAAATGCACACTATCCTTCAAAATGAAATTTGTCAATGCTTCTGGTGAGATCAGAATTTAAATCTCTTTGCATATAAATGTAAGGCATTTTCAATGAGAAACCTGAATGCTTCTGTTCAGTTCTCTATTCAGCATGTACCGCTGCTCATCCTCCTCTGTACTCTTTTAATTCACTTTATCCATGCGCCTAATTTTTTAAGTTTAAGTGTTTGCGTAAAACTTGGTTTGATATCCCTGTTGTGCATGAATTTCTACTTCTGTTATGTTGCAATGACACCAATTTTATGTGGTGTGGTGTGTATGTGGTGTATGTAATGCAGAGGTAGAGCGGTCAACCTCTGATCAGGGGTTCAGTTCCCGCCTTGCTCGCATATAGATCAAAGTGTCCTCGGGCAAGACACTAAGCCCCACATTGGTCTTGGTGGTTGAAGCATGAACAGCCATACATGCAGTGTGAGTTGTTTTCAACATGTTTTCAACATGTTCTTGTAGCATTTTTCTGGTGATGGAGAGCATAAATAAAAGAAAAGGATAAGCCCCCTGTTCCGCTCCATTCTAATGCATCACTTGCAGACAAATAGATTCATGCACGTCTCAGTTTTCCTCGTCTGAGCTGGCATTTGGCTCAAAACTGTATGGCTGCAGAGCTCCAACATTGCTGGCCATTTTTGTTGCACTGGTAATGTTAGGTTGGGGTTGTGATGGGCAAAAAGCTACCAGGAGAGCATGTAAACAGATAGATGATGGGAAATGCTGAAACTGCTCTGTACCTACAGTCCTGACCACAACCCATTATAATTAGAACATTTAACTAAACATGAAATAAACGCATCAAAATAAAGAACTATAGTTACAGATTTATAATTTTTTTTAAATTAAAAAAGAAAAGACTCTCTTGAAGCTATATGGTTTAGAAATATAAAACAAAATGCTTCCTTTAAAATCATTATCGTGATTATTATAGTGTCAGTGAAACTTCCATAAAACATTATAACGGGCATATATGACACTTTACATGGCATTTTTTAATTCATCGAATGTATTTAGTGCCAAAAAAAAGGTGAGTGAAGAGATTATTGAATGACCGATTGTTATTGTGTTGTGAATCTGTTAGACCTCTCTTTTTTATGATCAACAATCTTGAGTACAACTATTGATGTTTATTAATATGAAAAACAAAAAAAAATGGAAATCTAACAGCTTTCCTATAAAGAAAGTCAGATATCGGTGTTAGTTTTTCTGTGTGCAAAGCCTTTACTCGTTTGTGAGAAGCTGTGCGTCCTACAAAAGTAGACACATCACCAGAGACAAAAGCTTAAGGCTTTGTTGATAAAGGGATCAAACCACGCTGGAGGAGAAAAAGGATCACAGAGGCTTTTAGGATTGCTTTACACGAGGAAACATTGGAGGACACACTTGTGCCACACGACCAAACGAAAGGACAAATGTAAAAAAATTGATTACCCCTAACATCCTTAAGATTAATCAAAGCCCAGGGCACAAAACACTTAACACTTTATAATTTATGCACTTTGAGAAGTTAACCTGCTGGCTTTATAATCTTTCTGTTAAACTAAACAGTTTTCAAGCAGTATAAGCTTTTGGTTCAAAAAACTACCAAAAGACAACCCAAATATGGGAGTTCAGCCACAAAAAAAATAAAAATACAATATTTGTGCAGAAATCTGAATGAGTAATTTAAAAGTATCAGAAATATTCCATAATTATGAATGTACAGCTGCTACACACTAAGGTGTCAATTTTGCAGCTTAGTGTGTAACAGCTGTGATTCAAAAGTCTGTCATGCCCAAAATTCAACAGTGAGTGTCTCATTTCCAATGCAACTAGAAATGTGATAGCTCAGTATGGTAGCTTTCCTAGCGAGACAACATGTGGAGTCACTTCAGTGTCTGTGTAATCTAATGATTGTTTCTGTGGTGCAAATATACTGTGTGTGCATTGGTGGTGAAGTAAATTGCTGATGCTCTAAAGCCTTACTCCAAATACTTAAGTTTTAAATAGACTAAACTTGAAAATAGTTTTAGTTGAACTCTGTGTAAAAAAACAGCTTTGCTTGTAATGTCTGACGATACGTTCACACTGGGCTCAAAAACACCGGTTCGAGCAGCTGCTTCCAATAAATATGTAAAAGCGCATATATGCATGTTTCAGGCTTCTGCGTTCAAAACTCCTGCAAATATGCTTCACTAAGCAAGTTTTAAGTCCATTTTTTGGCTCTATGGACAAAACAGGAACGAGCGTTGAAAGTTAAACCAGTTGAACTTTGACAAATCAGAGTCTCCGATTTGGTAGTGACATATAGGTGGCGTCCTTTTCAAAACTGAAGTGACATTTGAAAAGTGATCATGAAGGAGAAATGAATAATTATTGTCTGTGCTCAACTGGAATGTATGACACTAAATCAGTTTAATACTTTTATATATCAAAGATAGAGCTGTGAAAGAAAAAGCCTGGAGTCAGATTCGCGAGATTTGCAACACCGCTTTGACATTTCGCACCAAACCTCTTCCAACTGTAAGTACATGCGTAAGTATTGGTAGCAACATTACAATGTGAGCACCATATGCTAAAAGTGAGTTCAAGAATGCATTCTTGAACCCGCATCACGTGTCTGGTGTGTATGTAGCTTGAAGGGGCACAATTAAGAAGTTGTGTTGGTCGCTTTGTTTCACCAGGTCTGTGTTTTGGCTGCTTTCACATTTTTATACAACAGTTTTTTTTGACAAAACCTTGAACATTCAGTTCTAAAAATTATGAGATCAGCTGTTCCACTGTCAGAAAAGCAGAATGGTTCAAACCTTTACCCTCAAAAATGTTTGTGTTGGTCTGCAGAATTTTTGACCATTATTCAGTTGAGCCGTATGGTGTGTTTGCGTCAGAATTGTGTCATCTAAACACCAGCACACAGTGTATCCCTGTGGGCTTCAGCCTTGGCCCTCTGTCACATAATCAAAAAACAAAAGTGATCCAGTGTCAGGAGAAGTCAAACATACCCACATTGTTAGGAAATGGACCAAGCATACCATGATTTTTCATGCGTTTCACATTGTCAGTTAATTTCACATGCAGGATGTGTTTTGATGATCTATTTTAAATCAAGTTGGGCAATATTTGTTTTATGACAGTTACTCTGGAATCAATTTGGTGAGGCCATGACTTTTAATAAGCTAATTGAAGAATCTGGCAAACTTTCAGGCGCCTCAGGCGGGTAAAGCAGAGCTCCAACAGCACTGCATGGTGCATCCATTATTATTACTGTGTGTTTTTAACTGTTTTTTTTTTTACTGTACACTGTGTATTGAACACTGTAACAGCAATGAAGAACATTCGTTCATTGTTGACCTGAATTATCAGGTGGTGGATAATTCTAATTATTCCACTGGCATGTCTTTCATGGTTTCATGGGTCTGTGGATTTGGAGGCTATGTGACTCATTTTGGCTGAAATAGTTCAACATCAAATAGACAAGGTTTGTCCAGAGTTTAAGACATTAGACGCTGCATGACTGTCAAGGCTAACTCTGAAAAATTGAATGCACACTACTGACATTAATTCTAGATTGGCAAACAGAGGTGGTAGTTTCTTTAGGCCAGGGGTCTGCAACCTTAAATGTTAAAATACCATTTGGTCAATTGACTTACTGACCAAAACTCAGCTAGAGGTGCAAAATCCCACTTCATGTTTAAGAAAAACATTGCATTTGTTTAGTTGCTATTAAGCCATTCATTTGGACCATGTAACTTTTAAATATTTACAATAATTTAATTATAGCTGGATAATTTTCTTCTTCAAATAACCTATTTTACTTTTGCCAGCAGCACATCCAGTTCCCTTCAAAATAAAACCCACCCTGTGTCAAAAAAGATCCCCCTTCTGCAACTGATTTCTATGAACACCTATAGTTAGATATATTCCTCTGGAAATTGGAAATTAATGTTTTAAAGTAGGCAGTTTTTACTCAAGTTATTTTTAAATATTTTTAAAATATATAGGCTATAAACTTTTTCCCTGCAAATATATATCCTCATTGTAAGTACTGCAACTGTCCAACTGTCTTTATTCCTAGACCATATTCCTCCTAAACTAAAACTAGAAATAATCATGTTAAGAAAATATTGTCTTAAAACTATTTTAAACATTCAAATTTCTCTAAATAAAGCAAATCTATTTCTTAAAAAAAAGGCACTAACAATTCAAAAATGGAACTTCTACCTAAAAATAATATGCAAAGAAAAAAAACTTGTTTTATGAGAGATTTTGCTTAAAATACTTTTTTGAGATCAAATGACTGAACAAGAAATTCAAGATTTATTGTCTTAAAATATGGTAAGTCACTGAATCTTATAGAAAAACTACTTACAACAAGTGCAGTTATTTAAACAAACAAAAAAATAAATAAAAAAATCTTCTAAAATATTCAGTATTAGCTGTTTAAAGATGTTCTTTAGCCTGGTGCAGTCCTATTATATCTGTAATTTGATATTTTTTGTGTATTAAATTTGTTTGTTATTTAAATTAACAGGTAGCCTGTTTCACTAGTACTGACAGCTTTTCTAACCACAATGTTTGGTGTTGTACAGTCCTGTGGTTTCAGAGAAACAATGTGCTACTTTTTCAAAAGTCCATACAGATGGCAAATCTGTTGGATCTGGTGGCTTTTGGGGTCAAAGCTGCATGGATTGGACTTTTTTCAAAGTATTATTGATTGGATTGAGACTTGGGGGAGGTCAGAGATAGGGTCAACGCCTTGGATTCTTTGTTATTTTCACTAAGGTGTTGCTGAACAGCGGGGGCTTTGGTTTCCCGCTGAGGAAAAGTGATCAATGAAGGCCTACTAAGGCAAAGTCTAAAAGAATGAAGAGCAATTATTCATTCATTCATTCATTCATTTTCCAATCCGCTTTATCCTTTTCGGGGTCACGGGGTTGCCGGAGCCTAACCCGGCTACTCATGGGCGAAGGCAGGGTACACCCCTGGACTGGTCGCCAGCCTGTCGCAAGGGCAAAAGCAATTATGTCTGGGAAAAATAAGCTGTGAATAAAATATATTATGTTGTCATAAAGTTCTGGATCATATGAGAAAGTTATTAGCTTTAGATAAGAAAAAAAAACATAAAAGCAGCAACATACTCCCCCTCTGAGGTGTAATGAGTTAGCTCCTTTATCCATGGAAAAAAGGCCAGATAAAGTCTGTGAATGTGCATTATCTAAAGGCCAATGAGCCCATTCAGTGAGTAAATGCCACAAGTAAATGTCTAACCATCCACTACTGCACAGGTTCTGCAGCTATGATATGTAGGTGAAGAAATGATCCCTGATTTTGCTTCAGTTTGTCACGAGCTGGTAGACTGCTGCTCAGGTGTCTGTGTGATTGACAGCTCAGCCCTGAAGTTTGCCAGACCGCCTGAAGGAACAAGAGCCGTTGGCCTAAATAGCTCAAACCGATGTAGAACGGGAGAAAATCTCCTGCCGACTTTTCCTTGTGTTTGGACATCTGTGTGTAAGTGATGCTATGGCAAATTACATTTTAGTCCAGCCTTAAAACTGTGTTTGATTTTGATAAAAATGCAGTTTTTTTCTGTAGAAGTGAACAACAAAATGGAATGCTGAGCTACTGTAGCTGAAATCAGAAAATGGTTAAAAAACCTCTTTAAGTAAGAAAACCTTGGAAGAGTAAATGGTCTTTTTATTTTTGTGTTTGTGCAAGACATTGGAATGCCATGAATTAAAAAGAAAACTTTAGATGTATGATCACAAGTTGACAGAAGAGCTTTGGACAGACACATAATTACCAATTTTTAAATATCCATCACTCTGGAGTCCCACAAGCCAGCCAGATAGGACTCCCACTTCAGCTTGACGGCATCCCTTACTTCTACTGTCTACCAACGGGTTCGGGGGTTGCTGCCACGACAGGCAACAGAGACCTTGCGACCACAGCTCAGCATCAGAGATAATGGAGGTGGAGAACATGGTCCATTCAGACTCAATGTCACCAGCCTCCCTCGGTACCTGTTTGAAGCTCTCCCGCATGTGGGAGTTAAAGACTTCCCTGGCGCAGGGCTCAGCCAGACATTCCCAGCAGACCCTCACTAGTATGTTTGGGTCTGCCAAGTCATGAGATTTAAAAAAAAATGCAAACAATGAAAAAAAAATACAGCAACATATCCAGATGTTTAGGGGACCACATCACAGACAGAATTTGTGTGTTGAACTGGGTTTCAAGTGCTTTCAAATATAAAACAAGGTCATAACAAAGCTTTATCAGTCAAAAGAAGAAGCAAGAAGTGAGAACAAATGAAGCAGACTCTTTGTGAAATGCTCCACTGATTGTTCAATTATTTGCCTCAAAAAGTTCTTAATTTTCATCCATAAATACATTAATAAGTGTAGCAAACAACCTTTTCAATCAAAGGGATCAGGAGCAAAAGACGATTGAAAAAGAGGATCTAATCCGAGCTGGCAGAGCTCCATCTTTAGCGGAGCACAGCCATTCCTCTTGCTGCATTTTACAGGCCAGTGACCAGCCACTACTGTCATCTGTGAATGCAGCTGCTATCTCTTCTCTGTTCTTCCTGCTCTTTCTCAACCGTGACCTCATTCTCCCCATGTATAATAGCTTCCTCTCCGTGCTTACCGTGTAGCTCTCCTCTCTTACAGCTCGTTTATCAGAGTGGAGGGGATACCTCTGCTCTGCAGGCCCTCCAAAGGAAAAGCAGGAGATTTTGCACTTTGACTGTAGAGTGACTGTACTTTTGATAGACTTTTGAGGGCCTTGGCAAACCTGTGGAAATAGGAGCTAAATTTCAGTGAAACCGTTGTAACCTATGGAAAACAATTACATGCTTCTTGCAAAAAGAAGAGCTGTAGTATTTAACATAGGCAGCTGCCCCCTGGCAAAAAGCTTTGACACCCTATTTTGCCCCCAAATTTTTCTGTCAAAATGAATATTTTTATTGACAAAGACTAAGAAATCATCAATACAAACTTTTTTAAGCATTGCAAATGCTGAAAGAAACCTAAAATACAAGTCTGAAATACATATTTTTGATCTTTTCATTAATAATAGTCTTCCACTTTCTCGTCCTCATTTGCCATCTTTCCAAAATCGAATCCAAAAACTAAAAACAAAAAGAAGTTAAGTGCTTGATGTCAATGTCACGTCATACGATGCAAAGCAACACTTCTTTTTAATGGAAACAGGGAGTTGCAGTAAAAAAGTCCATGTCGGCATGTTCCACATGTACTTGGAATGTTGGATGAAACCAGATTACTCATCAGATTAATGCTGACTCTGATTATCATCTAATAGGACATCCAGAGTGCAGTAATTAACCACAGTGTTCCCATTGATTCAACAAACCAATTTTTGCTTGGTGTTCTATATACAACTATGGAAGTACAGTTATTCTGAATGAAAAAAAAAAACACAAATGGTTTGCTTCTAGGAGAATTGCAGCCTCTGGTAGCCTGCAGAAAATAAAGTCTGCTGGGTTTCCCATTTCTGTGCTTTCTCTGCTTTTGCTTAATATGGCCTGAAACAAATTTATTTTCCCACCTGTGCATGAGGTTATTCTTCAGAATAAACCAAGCACAGCACTCACGAAACTAGCAAAACAAACTCACGTCTAAAATAAATACAGGAAAAAGGTTTCATCTCACTCTGACAGCCAGAGCTTTTCTTCTTAACACTGATTTAGCCCGACCTCTTTTGTATTCTTTTTTTATTCTTTTGTGTTCCATAACCTCAAGTTCTGCTTCTTGTTGTCTCTTACCACACTCCTTTCCCTTCAGCTCTTGTTTTCTATTTTGTCCAACCACTCTTGTTCCTAGGATTGTATTTTCACTTTCACTTCTGTCCTCAATCCTAATTGATTGTGTTTTATGTTGCCAGCTTGTCATTTTGGTCAACGCCAAAGGGAGAGCTTTTCTTTTGCATACTTGTAACTCTGCAATATTTGTATGCATTCCTTTTTTTTAAGGCCATCATATGCTAATTTTATGCTAAAATACAGTTTTTAAATAAATGAAAAGTGGAAATTAAGCTTCAGCCCTGCAGCCCTGTTTTCATTATGACTAATGTCACTCAAGTTCAGAGGCTTAGATTTAACTCAAGTCCAATAAGATTTAATTGAAGATTTGGACTTTTTGCAATCTTGAAAAAAATAAAATAAAATAAAAATAAAGCTATCAAGCAAGTTTATATAAAAAGTACAATTTCCCCCCTTATAATTTTAAATATATGGAGCTATTTACGTGCAATTATCCTGTCATTCAACTTAATTTTTCATGGCAGAGGCTGATTTATTGTGGGGAAGTTACTCATTATAAACAGCACCAAAGTGCACGTCTGTTGCATCAATAACATCGACTGCAAGTTACAGTTGAAGCTTTAGCTAAATTTAATATTTTATTATAAAAACTAAGCAATAAAGGCAAACTAAGAAAAACCTTTATAAGAAAGTAGATCATAAATAAAAAAAAAAAAAGTTAGAAAGTGCAGAACAAACTGAAACATTTTTGATAATAATAATACTTAAAGACCATTTTGTAAAGTTATTTAATATGTTCTGTGTATGTAAATGTATAAATGAATGAATGAATGAATGAATCCATTCATTAATAAAGTATTAATAATTAATCATAATCAAAGACCACTGGGAATGCATTTAAAATAGCTCAAAATATGATCAGAGTGGGTCACAATTGGGATGTGTAATGCATATTGTTTAGGAAGGCTAAATAGGTTTATTTAATGTCCACTGCAGCATCACCCCAGAGCATAGGCAGGCATGTCCAACAGTCAAAGTAATCTTATTTATTTATTTATTTATTTTTCTTCTCTGGATTAAGCCCCTCCCTTCTTTGTACCTGTTCAGCCAGCTCACACACTTAGAGGTAAATCTTTCATTTTAAATCTTAGCTTTGTTAAAGGACACAAGAGCTTGACCCAGCATTATTTCGCATTAAGCATTAAACCCAGATGTAAGCTTAATCGACTCACTATCACAGCTGTTAAAGAACTTTGTCCAATCAGTGAGTTTGAGGATAAAGGAGCTTCCTTATGTAACACCTGAGTTTGTCATGAATGAGTTTCCGTACATGAGCATCACTTTGTTTTTGCGTCCTGTGCAGATTTTTTTTTTGTTTGTTTTGAAGCCAAAATGTCAGTGAGGCACAGACTTGATGTACTGTAGGCCATTGGTCTGTATATGTGTAAGTGCGCAGGTGTGCTCCAGCAAAGCTAATCCTCCTGAGAAAATTCTGTGAGGGTCTTATTTATTTGTGGAGTGGATTCATCTTGTGGACAGAACATCTGCCTCACTACCGAGGGCTCTGTGCACACTCCCCATTTATTGGCTCATGCAATGGCAATCAGTATGCATGCTCACTGCCTAAAGTAAGGCTATTGATATGTGCTGGCTTAATGCGTCTCCCCTCAAACTTTTTAATATGTGAAGATTGGGACTGGCGTCCTCAATATTTACAAACTAAAGATCCTGCAGGCGGTGTACATGTTCAGCTCAGGGTCTTTTCAATGTTAACAGATCATTTTTTAAACGATTGGTTAATATTGCTTGCGAATGCGATTACATGTCCCTGCTTTAAAGTCAATCGATTTCGAGTTGCTCAGCGTTGGAAAGCTTGAGAGTATGTGTCAGTTGCTGTTACTTGTTAGCATGGGGCATCTTTTTTGGACATGTTTCTTGTGCTGTCAAAATGTATTGTGTGTGAGTGATTATCTGCCATCTCAAGCCTGGAGCCCAGCTTACTCTCCAGTCTCACGGCTATGCTGCTTCTTCATTCTTTGCTCACTATCTTTCTTCATCTCCAAGCCTTCAAGCCTCATATCTATCCCACCTTTTGTTTTTCCTCCTCCCGTCTTTGAGTTTCTGTTTTGTTGGGGAAGATGACTTTAGGGGCTGCAGGTTGCAGGGCTCCTTCTGTTTATTTACTGTTGCCATCACGTTTATCTCAAAGCCATTCAACCAAAAAATAACCAGGCAAAGCCCTTGTGAAGTTCTTGCCAAACCTGATGGCTGCTTTAATTTTAAAAGTTGGGGACATGACGTCTTCAGCAGGAGTGGATTTGATTCTAATTGTGCTCCAAAAGCAGCTCAACATAGTGTCCTCAGCTGTAATTATTTGTGGATTTATTTTAGATTTTATTGTGCCAAGAAGAGTTCCTTCTTGCTGAAGAACTTTAGGATACAAACTTGAGTGATACATTTACTTAGAAAAATTCCTCACAGATGCAGATATACACAGGACACGTGACAAATTAAGCATAAGCGCCCAAAACTGGAGTTGAAATGTCTCATAAAAAAGATTTATATAAGTCATTTTGTATTTTTAATAATGTGAAGTAATTAAACAAAAGATAGTCAATGAGACTGGGACACATTTTTTATTCATTTGGTAATTATGAATGTAGCAGATTTACATTTTAACTGTATCTTTATTTAAAGACCCTCTCCAATGAAAATCGTGTTTTTGGTCCTTCATGGTGGAGGACAAGAAAATTAAGATTCAAACTACATTTCTAAATATTTCTTTATTCAAATTGTTGTAAATCAGGAGCAGACGATAAATGCAGTTAGACAAAGCATGTGCTACAATAGGCGGGCCACAAGCTCCCTGCTCCGCTCCATACTGAGCAGACAAATAGATCTATTAATATCTTAATTTTCCTTGTCGAAGGTTGAGTGTAAGCAGATGCATGATGGGAAATGGGGGTAGGCTTACCCTGTGCCAAAAGCTCCACCCACAACTCAGAGGCAAATTTCTGATGAACTCCTGCCGTTCTGCAGACGCCATGTCCTAGAAAATAACAGATTTATTCATGATTATGCCTAAAAACGGCACAATTATAATTAAAAGACCACTTGGGATGCCTTTACAATAAATCAAAAGACGATTTAAGTGGGACTTTAAAAAAAACAAATAAAATTATATTTTTTGTTTTTTTATTTCTAATTTGCTCACACACTGATAAATCTGAGAACTTGCTTTTCCAAATTTCACATCTTTTATTACATTTCTGCAATAATGCTGTAATCCAATCATCCTGTTGCATCTTTATCACGGGAACAAATGGCTTTAACTCTGCTTCTAAAACCAGACATAAATATCTCCAGCTAATGGGCTGCAGTGCAGCGCATTGGTATATTGATTGTAATGACCGCCTCTTGCCACAATGGTGTTCCCACAAATCCCTACCTAATGGCTGCTTTGACTAATAATATGCTTGAATCTCATTACTGTGTTTCTGCTCACACATTTCTACCAGTATTTTATCATTAGTCTGCAATTAGTCAAACTAGGGCTTATTAATATTCATTTGGCTAACAACAAAGTGCTTGTGATTTGTTTTTTTTCTTTAATTTACAGATGCATTTGAGTCTATCATCTGTCGTTACACTGCTTAGCTGTCTATCTTCTTTTTTTTTTTTTAATTTGAGTTAAATCCCTTGTGATGCTTTGTGACATGCTCCCAGTGTCTGCTGGGTAAAAATGTCACCATCTGCCTTCAACTTTAATCTGAGATGTTCCTAATGCATGAGTACTGTAGGTTTAAGGAGCATGCTGGGAGGCTTTTAATGATACTACACGTTTAACTACATAGAAGATCAGTAGATTTAGTGCAACCCCTTTTTGTTTTTCTCTAATGATTCAGTTTGTGTGGTTATTCATGTCTGTTAGTCTGCGTTTAACACTTTTGTGTACCGATTAAGACCTTATCTAATATAATAGAAACCTTTTTGAGGCCATTAGCTGGTATAAATAATGTAAAAAGCCCCGAACAGAAAAGTACAAATCATTACGTCAAGTAAATTGTCTTTTCAAAAACGAAAGTCATTGACTGTTTAGCTTGTCTTCCAGTCTCGACCCACTTGTGCCACAGATTCCCAACCGCCTGTACACGGTTAAGATGGAGCCTGCATCACTGACACTCCCGGACAATACCATAATTCTGGGATCATGGGTAAATTACTTGTCAGGTGTAAAACATGAGTCACATGAAAATGGTTTGAATCAGCTCTAAAAAGTTTTCAGTACAGAAACAATTTTATTGAAACACGCCTGGTGACGGAAACGCATGATAACGGTTCTTATGATGTGTCTGAATTCCTTCACTACTTAGTGCACTATATAATGCGTTTGCTGTTTTGTAGAGCTGTCCGAATCTACAATTCCAAAATCCAGTGCCCTAGAAATTTCCCAAAAGTCTCTGCAAAAACCAGTGTGCACAGTTGCTCATTATCTTGGCAAATATAGACCACAATGCATTGCGTTTAAATGATTTTTCATGTGAAAGAAATGCATTTTTACATTTTTTTATGAATTGTTCACATTTTCAGTATCAGAACACAGTTGATTAATAATTAGTCTTAGTAAAATGTTCATATTTATTAGGTTTTTACGTCAGGAAATTGCTTTTTTTTTTTTTAAAAGTAGTGAACATGGTGTCTGCATTGCTCTTTAAATCCAGGGCACTAGATAGTCCCACACTAAATCTTTTTTTAGCGGTTTGGGAGTCGGGAGGAAATTCGGATAGCCAATGACTTCTGATCATCTTCTCTGTTTACCGCCATTTGCCTCCTGCAAGAGGTCAGAACCTAACTTTTGTGTGCCTCGGTTGTATGTGTTATGCATGCATCCTAAATAACTGCAACTTTTGTTAATTGGGATGTCTCACAGATCTTGAAATCAGAAGTTTCCAGTCAAGTATATTTATCCTATTCTACATTCCTACAACAAGTTAGGAGAAATTAAATACATGTTTTGGACCAAATCGCTTTCAAGTTGGAAGTTTGTCAGACAAGATAAAGTTTTTCTTTAAATTCATGCAAAATCTAATTGAAAAACTTTAAGGCTCTGTTGATGACCATTAAACATGATTTTAAGGGTTTTTAAAAAAAAAAATCCTAAATTTGAAGATTTTTTTGTCAGAAGCTAGTTTAAAAGCGATACTTTTTTGATGAGTGGTGCTGCTTTGAACTCCTATGAAAAACTTGGCTTGGATGCAAATTAGATTTCACAACTCTTTGGAAGACATTTATACTGTACGGCAGTTTATATAAAATCCTATCTTTAAATCATGTTTTCTTCATTTGCAGCTTAGAAAAAGACATGCATTTTCTGTATTTTTGAATTCACAACAGGCAACCAAACCAAAAATAAGAAGCTGACCAAAGTTCCCTGAACTCAAATGAACAAATCCAGGAAACCTAACATCAAAGTGTTCTTAGCATAAGCGGCTTCTGACAAAATATATATAATGTATGTTTTTATACTCTTATTTATTCTTTAGTACTATTTATGATCTGCTTTTTCAATGATCTGTGGTATAAAATCAATTTCCCTATTTTGGGATCAATAAAGTTCTGTTCTATTCTAAAATAGATACTTTGGTAAAAAAAAAAAAAAAAAAGATTTTATATGTGTACTGGTTGCAAAAGCCACCAATGAGACTTCCCATCTAGTTTTGCTTATTTCATATTAAGTAAACGATGTGTTGATGGTTACGGTGAAATGTCCATGAAATCTACAGTTTTCTTTGGCTGCATTTAACTTTTGTTCTGTAATTTATGATGCGGTTATTCTATGCTTTGCATAAACTTCTTGTTGACTATTACTTTGGTTACCAGACATGCAGTTTTGACACCACCGACAGCATTGCCCTGCTGAGTGTGGTAACAAACCATTAGAACACCCATATAAGGAGAGGAGGCTGACTCCACTCCACATGTCCATTATTTTGCTGATTGTGCGTGTCTATGGCCAAAGTTTTCTCCACTATGAGGAAATTTAGTTTGAGGGTTTTTTTGAGGGTATACAATACAGAAAAGAAAAGCCACTTTTATTTTATGTTTTTATAAAAGAATTAGAAAAAGAAAGACGAGTCTTGTTTTCTAAACTCATCTCTTGTAGCTGTGGAGCATTAAGATGGGAGCTGTAGGTGTCAGAGATGAGGTTGGCTCCGGTGAAGCGTCCCTGTTTGATAAAATCTCTGCCCAGAGGGCGGAAACAGCAGGGTGCCGGGGGTGGGGGGGCTGGGATGTGGCAAGGCTCCCTTCTCAACAGGTGCTGATGGATGCTAAGATAAACGCTGATTGTCTATCTGGATTCCATTAGAGAATATAATTCAAAAGGTTCATATGCTACATGACTGGAGTCCTTGTGGATTTTCAATTCTTTTGTCTATTTGATAATAGAATTGCTCAAACAGAAGTTTGATTTTTTTATTAATGAATATTTTTACATTGTATTAGTAATTATTGCATTAGTTCATGTTTAACACAAATCGTCATTTGTTATTTGAGAGTGACATTTTTGTACTTTGAGAGATACTTGATTCCTTTTTTAAATCATTCACATGCATTAAATGGATAAAATGTGAAAGTGAAAAAGAAACAGGTGAAAGGTACTTATCGTATTTTCCTTCTTATCTTTCAAACAAAATTACTTTAATTTAAATAACCTTTATGAAATGTGTGACTCATCTTCATGTCCCAGAATTTTTTTACAATATTGTTTCCACTGACACAGATTTTCATGTCCTATCTAGAATCTATAGTTTTAATGGATATTATAAAAATAAGATATTGTAAATATATATTTTTTAAACTTTTTTATATAATTAATTAAACTGTGAAGCAACAATTGTTTCAGTTTGTTCAGTTAAAAAAAAAAATTCTAAAATGATTTTTAACATTATACAATATGTAATAAAGAGCAGATAAAATATGTTAGTTTTCTGCTTTAACATCATAGGATTCTTTTCTTCAGACTAATAGGACTTTGAGGTAGGCTTAGAACAAGATAACTCTGTATTTGTCCCTCATTGGGGACCTTTTTAAGATTAAAAGGTTGATCCAGAATCCAGCAACAGCATGACCTGAATGACTGAAAATCTTTAGACATGCTACTTAGACATTTTTTTTAATAGTCTGGTAAATTTGAACATTTTTCAGCAGCCATAAAAAAATTAGAAATGAAAAAGCATATACAAATGTTATCATTAATAACCTGATTGGTAAATACATTTCTGAATGTACTCATTTAATAATTAAGCAAACATTTTTGTCATTACCATGATCAAAACGATTAGCAGAGTGGTGATTTTTGTTTATTTAGACATGGTATAAAACATAGATGAAATTGTAATTTACAAGTATAAATGCAAAACCCAATCAGGGATATATTTCCAATTTTTGTATCTAATTGAATTATCTGTGAAATGTTTTCTGAAAGTGAAAATCTCAATTCTATTTTAAGGACAAAATAAAGATTTGGGAAAAATATGTAAAACAAAAGTTCTCCAATCAAGCAAAAAAGTACTTTTTAAATTGCTGAAAAAATGTTAACTTTTGCAGACTGGATCTTTGGACTGGTGTCTTACTGTCCAGTGATTTTTCTTCAAACGCCAGTGACCCAAAAGAATAGTCAAAATCGTACAGTGTGGCCTGAGGACCAGGGTTGGGAACCACTGATCTAAGGTGTCAGATCAGAAACATGAGGGGAGCTTAAAGCTATCAAGCCTCATAATCTGTGAGTGGAACATTTAGATGTTGTGAGAAAGAACTAAGATTCTTCAAGAAAGGCACTCAAAGCTGAAACAATCTTTTTCTGATTTATTTGTTATAATTTTTTTCAGTCCCACAAAGGAAACAATGTCTGTGAATTTTTATTGTATTTTCCTTCAGTTTCCTTATATGACATTACAAGCCTGAAGGAACATTATGCCCCCCACACAAAGCACTGGTCAAACGACGAGCATTTTTAATTTGGCTCAAAAGAATCAACAGACTGATGAATTTTGTTCTGACATTTTGTTTATTGTGTCCATCTACAGTGGGTATGGAAAGTATTCAGGCCCCCTTAAATTTTTCACTCTATTTCACTATATTGTTTTTCTTTTTTAGTAAATCTGCAAAAATGTCAAAAATTCTGTGTTTTGTTTTTTTGTCAATATGGGGTGCTATGTGTACATTAATGAGGAAAAAAATGAACTTAAATGATTTTAGCAAATGGCTGCAATATGCCAGAGTGTAAAGTGTAAGGGGGTCTGAATACTTTCCATACCCACTTGTATTTTAAGGTCTTTGTACCGCATACAGTTTTGATTTTACTTATGGACGTGAGTAGCAGGTATTGCAGTCTAGAATGAGTCAGAGGCTGGAAATGAAAGCTTTGCATGATCTCTTCTTCAATAAGTAAGCACTTAATTTTGAGAGATCATTAACTAGACATTATCTTTCATTAAGCTCCTCTTCATTTCCTTTTCAACAGCCTTACGACACAAACGCCAGAGCGCACACACTGTGCTTCTGAACTCACAGGCAGCTAAATACAGTTGCAATTTATTGAAGTTAACTAAAACGTGAACTTGTAGCATCTTCTTGGTTTGACACTGAGATAAAATATGTTTGGGTGGTTACAAAAATCAGACACTGGTTAGACTCAATTAAATATATTATGCACACATGCCATTTCTCTGACTACTGATTGGTGTTGCCCAACACCAATCAGTCAGACACTTTACAAATGGACAGGATTATTAAATTGGCAATGAGAGCAGGGAGTGTAGTAAAGAGTATCCTGATTAAAAAGCAGAGAAGCTCCTGTGAGTGTAGTGAGAGACGGAATTATGGCATCAAGGAGTGGGTAAGTCAAATGCCTGCTGTTCCTGTCTGTCTTTCCGTGGAGACAAGCGGGGTGGAACTGAGCTATGATGCCTGAAATGCAGACCTCTCCCCCTATCAGAAGCGTAACTTTTTCCTGCAGAATCAAAACAACCCTCCAGCGACATAAACAGAGAAACAACTTTGAGTAGAAGCTCCAGCCTTCCAGACTCCATCCATTTGTCCGATCTTTGCTGCTTGCTCTCTCCATCATATCCTCCATCTAAACACCAGTAGCAGTTTTCCATTCGTCTCCCTTAGAAGGCCCCCCCCATACCATAAAACCCGAGCGCCTGCCTCAGCTGAGCACACCCAAGTGATCTATCAGAAGGTGATTTTATGGGCTTTTCTCCACACTGATGGCCATTTAGCTGTCCTCACCCAGTCCTGGACAATTTGTTATTGTAAGTGTTTGTCCAACACATTGAGACTGTTTGCGCTGATGGCGCACTGATGGAACGGAGAGGATATTTTATGGAATGTTATAAAAATTCATTTTGTCAACAGATCAATGACACTTTGGGGAAATAGGAAGAGATAATGAGATCATTTGGAGGATACTGAACACGTTACACATCAAGAATGTGATGGGATTTTGACACAGAAATATTCTAGAATCTCTCTTATCAAATCATTATCTTTTTTTTTATCAATTGTAGAATTGTAAATTGTAGATGGCACTGACTCTTTTGATATATGGATGCCTTCTTGGATTTAGCTTTTCCCTCTGGGTCAGACCAAAAACAATGGCTTTGTTCAGACAAAAACCACTCAAAGCTCATTTAAAAACAAGTCCAAACGTGACTGTTTTGTCCCCATCAACAATACTAGAAACTGATTACACAGAGAGCTCTAAGTGTTTGCAATCTTTGAATCTTGGTCAACTGTCACACGATTAGACTTGAAACCATATCTTGTGATTGATGCTCAAACCGCTCACTGCTCCAGTAATTATGGTAGGTATTTTTATTTTTTTGAAAGCGTCCATAAAACCTTTTAGGGAGGACTGCTGGCCAGCGCTTGAAACATCTCAAAGTAAAATCATTTTCTTCCAACATTTGACTGACAAAGGAGAAAAAAGCTAAAATGTTGAAATATGGAAATAAAAAAAGGTCAGTCTTTTTACTGCTTTGGTAGGTTGTGAAAATTGCAGGTCCAAGTTCCTGCTTTGAAACAGCAAGCTTATAACAAATGGTTTTGTTGCGTGTCTTTTAACATCATTCTTTGTCTTTACTTAAAGCCAAAGAATATTTGACTCTCCACCCAATACCAAGAACCTGTTCAAGTTCTGCACAAAACATATCTGGACCAGCACATCTTTAAGATTTGAATAGGAATTTACTTGTAATTTACACATTTTTTATCAGCACTGTTAAGCAGAGAATAAAACACACACACATATACATATTATCACTTTTTTACCTTTACTATTACCCTTTGTATAATTTTGCCAAAAAATATATTTAATTTCATAATACTATGTTTGTTTAGTCATCTCCTTTCTAGAAACATATTTTTAATGGGATGAATCAACTACAACATTTTCACATCACCATAAATGAATCAACCTGTTGTAGCCTGAAAAAAGTGAGCATAGAATAAAATATGCACAAAACATGTTTTCAAAGTAGACCTGGAATCAAACCCACAGCAGGAGCTGCCGGCTGGACAATGCCCCACAGCCTCGTGATGAGAGTGAGGCTGCTGCTCTGTCTACAGTTTCTTCTCCAGTGTGGTTTCAAATCTGTAGGAATGTCGTCTGAAATCTGTTTACACTAATGTCTGAGGGAAATATATGAAGCTGCTTAAATATCTGCAGAGTCTCAGTCCTCTTCATGTTCCTTCATAATGTGAGCTCAAATTTTTTCCATAGTGATCAAGGGAGGCAATGTTATAACTCCATCCTCCTCCTTTTCATTTCTATATTTTCTGCCACTAATCTTGGAGGCTTTGTATGCTTCAAAATTTTCTCCTCTATAAACTTTCAAAAGTAGAAAACAGCCTTAAAAGTTGCACCTTTAATTCAAATCAAAAGCTGCGTTCCCAGTTAGCTGTGTGGATGACAAACACTGACGATCTGGTGATAAAAAAGGAAGCGAGTCATTATGTCCTTTCAGTGACAAAAGAAATGGCAATTAGTACTAAACAGAAAGTTGGAAGGAAAAAAAAATCTACCAGTAACCCTTTTCCATACCTGCTTCACTTAATTAGGATGTTGAGCTTGGAATTCACCTGTCTTCAGGGTGCACCCTGAGCCGACTGCAAGTCTGTCACAGAAACAAAGAAAATGCCATGTGAGGAAATGGAAACTGCACCAAGTCAGAAATATATGAGCAACTTTTCACAATGGACTATAATGAGTTCAAAAGCTGAAAATCTAGATTTTATCTGTCGTACAGGAACTTTTACATTCACCTGCCATGCTATCGTGTGTACCTAATAAAGCGTTCGTTGATCCTCGTGTACAATCAGACAATCACATGGCAGGTAAGGAAAAAAAAACACACATAAAGTATTTCCTACAAATTGTAATCCAGTCATTCAAATGTTAGTCAAAACTGAGACTGAAAAGGATGCAGCATCTGAGTTTCTTTTTTGATTTTGGGTGACTTCTAGCTCCGTTATGACCTCTTTGTCCTTTGACCCTATATAACCATTCATGTCATATTTGATAAACACATTCCTGAGATTTAGATATTATTAAGTTATGATCTGAGTTCATCTCAAGCATGCAAAATGTCACCAGCCCAGAGCCTAACTGCCAAAGATTGCAGATTTACTACATGCACAGATTTCTGTATCACAAATAAATCTTTACTTGCTGTAAATCTCATATAGATTCTGAAAATAAAATCCCACTTGATAAATACAAAGAACAGATGACCTTACATCAGCAGAACTCACAGCCCTACCAAGGTAAGAGCCACTTCAATCCCTATTTTCTGCATTTTAACCAGTTTTTTTTTAAAGTAAACCTTTTCAACCATCCCTGCATAAATGCATGAAGTGACTGGAATGGGATTTCCAGAAATCTTATAATATAATCTTGTTTGAAGGGCTTTTTTTTTAATACTCTAACATTGTTTTATTTGGAAAAGCATCTTGTTTTTGCATAAAAAGTTCTTTTTGAATAAAGTTTGATTTGCTTTGAGAGGATATTTGGGTCGATGCTCACAAAGGTGTGCATATTAATCTTCATTTCAGCAGCAACATACGGGATCTTATGGCAGACTTCTATTGTCACGAAGCTTTATGAAACATTGTAAAAAAGTTTGTTTCTTATGATCGAGTTTCTCAGTTTGCGGGGATTTCACGGCTTTCTTTTAGGAACATTTCTGAACAAAAGTTGTCTCCTAAACGCACAAAAATATCATCTCAGTGGCCTTCTGGTAGAGTGTCTGCCTTTCGTGAATTCAAATCCAGGGCCAAGTCATACCAATGACTTTAAAAATGGGACCCAAGGCCTCCCTGCTTGACACTCCGCATTAAGGGGTTGGATCAGATGGTTTTTGAGTGTGGCTGTGTCTGCAGCTCACCGCTGGCCATTGAACACTGATCATTGAAAATCAAACCAGATCAAACTTTGACCAATCAGGGACTCGGATTTGGTAGTGAGGCATGAATGGCGTCCCTTTTAGTTCACAATTTACAGGGATGTCATGTAAAACTGTCAAATAACTGTCATATTATTCTGACCAAAGTTAAATGACACCAAGAGGTGTGAAAGAAAATGCTTTGAGGAAGATGCATAAGATTTTCACCAATTCTTTTCCAACTGTGGGTGGCGAACATGTGCTTGAAAACAGTAGAATAAAATAAATAAGAAGAAGCCCCTCCTTCACTTGTCCTGCGTAAATGCTAAATGCTCGCTCAACAACCTGCGTTTAGCATGTATTTGAACTGGCGTCACACGCCCGTTGTGTCCGTAGCATTCGATCTACTAAAATATAAGGTCAGTCTTGGATCGCGTTCCCTGTGTGCTTCCATAGAAATGTTTGAATAAAAAAAAAGACAGAAATAATCTGGAGGGGGGCTCCTTAAGGACACACGCCAGAGAGAAAAATGGGACAGAACAGAAAGTAAATGAATAAGAAAGATAAAAAGCACGCACTTTACATTCATGAGTAATTTATTCTTGCCGTTTTTGACCAGCTTCTTCTCCGTTTTTTCCTACCTTCCTGTGGCGAATCTAGTGCTCTGTGTGCTGTGTAAGATCAAAAGCACATTTTGTGTACAAGCAATAAAAAACAAACAAAAATTAAGTTGCAAATTCCTGTGACACCCACGCTGTTTCAAAATAACCACCCCGATGACAGGCAAGTTCTGGCATGACTGCGCAAAAGTGTCACTCCCTCTCAGGGGGTGTCATCCCTCAGGCAAGAGGTGACGTCCAGCAGACATCTGTCAAAAGCTATTGCAGGTTTTAATAGCTGGCAGAGACAGCAAACTGACCTGCATGACAAAGGTTACATTACTGACATTTTCCTGACAGAAGCAGTGAATCAAATAAAAACATTTAAGAGAAAAGTAGGGTCACGAGGAGACCATGTCTGTGGAATGTGAAAGGAAATGTGCTCAAATTCTTGAAGGTTGAACCTCTTCTCTTTTAGGAGAGGTGTAATGTTGTATCTGTGATTCAAACAGGGTTTCTCAAAGCATATATTCAATTTATCTTTGAACTGAAACGGCTTTGCTTTAAGAAGGCTGAACTCTCATTTTAAATTCAAACTGTGTGATGTGAGACAGCCTTGCAGGCTGCTGAAGAGCAGGTCATTAAAGTTTCTGCATCTACGAGATATATTGGACAGGAGCAGCTCTTATTCCGCATGGCTTGAAAGTTTTGTGGTCGAATAAATCTACTGTAGGTTATTTTAGCTTTTTCAACTCATCACACAAAGGTAAAATGAAGCAGAAAAGTGACTGTGTGACCCAGTTTGTATTACAAGTGATGCTGACATTTATTGATAAATGTTCTAAAATGAATAAACAACAACATTTCTTGCTTTTATATTTTAGACAACAAATACTCAACATTTTTTGGGGTCTTTGAGAACATAATAGTATAATTAAAATTAGGGATGATGGGATGTCCCAAAAGGTGAACTGGTGGTTCAGCTACAGATATGTTGCAAAAAAAATTGATTGAGTTCTGGGGGTCACCGCAGCAGGGGTTGAAATCAACAGATACAAACAAGTTTGGTAAAAAGGTATAATAACTGATCAAGAAGAAAATAATGGGTTTCTGGCAAACTTTGTTACCTTCTCTTCCTTTTGTTCTCTCTACTGCCTTTGTTCATTTTTTATATGTACATGTAATGCAAACAAAAACACATCCAATCACAATCTTGCTTCTATCAAGTCGGGTCAATTACAATTGGCAGAAGGTGAATCACAGTGAGGGATGGATTGTGTTCACTAAACATCTTATAACCCATTTTCACAGCATTTTAAATGATACCTGAATAAATAGATTATATATATATATATATATATATATATATATATATATATATATATTACCACAAAGAACAAAACAGTCTGAAAGAATCAAAATGTCAGGTTTTTATGTTATGTTAAAGCTGTTGTGTCAAAGATATTTTGTTTTTGTTGCTTAAAATAAAATCTGCCAGAAATAAAAACAAGTTTCTCTGTTCAAAGGCATTTCCATCCATAGCTATAAAGGTCAAATGAATAATGAACATGAATTGATAAAATAATTGGACTGTTTGTAAGTTGAGCCTTCTATGTATTGATTTGTGGACCATTTATCGATATGCATATTGAATCATGTAAGAGGGAAAGAGACATAACCCTGTAACAATAAATAGTTCATGTATTGTCGTCTTTCAAGCAAATTATGAACTCTCTTGGACAAACTTTACTTTAATGTACTGTATGTAGAATTGCATATGTGAGTGTGTGTATCACATATTTAAATTTTCCAATCAATTCATGACTGACTTATATGACGTAATTGTCTTTTTAGCTTAATACATTTGACTTTTCTCTCTTTTTGTTTTAAAACTGATTTTTGTCCCAGAAACACTTGAGATTCAACAGTTAAAGCCCTGAAAAGGTTGTAGAATCCTCTAAATGTAATAAAATTGTGCATCAACAATAAGAAAACCTATGCGAAAAGGACACGTTATCAAAGTACCAATTTGCTCAGGACATAAAAAGACAAGTGTGTATATTAGCAATGAACGTTTGTGTGGCCAAGTCTCATTGGACATCATCAATCAGTCCCTCAGTCAGTATTGGCTGTGACCGAGGGAAAGCTGCCAGCTCCGTGCTGGAGGTTGCTGACTGCTGTGAATAATGAGTGGAGGTGTCATTTAGATGGATGAAGTGCTTTTTAATGCTGCTTAACTCGAAGGGGCTCTTTCTATATACTTTGCAAAGCTGGAAGTTTTGAAATATACTCTGACAGGCGTTACTAAGTTGATCTTTCTCAGTCTGTCTGTTCTAGCTGAAGGGAGGACTTTCTCTATTAATCTTTAGTCCTCCTGTGCATCAGCCAAACACAAATGTACAAAATATTGGGAGTGAAGGATAGAAATCAGCCCTTGTTTGCTGTTTAAGTGCAGACTCACTCAATCTGAGAACACACCTTTATTTGGGGATCCCAGAGTTTCTAGTCATTTATATTCATGCTGCAGTCTGGCTCATAAGAGAATTACCAAGGACAGGGGACTGACCTTGGGGTTGCAGCAAGTGCCAGAGTGCATCTCCGTACATTCCCTTTTTTCCTTTCTTCTGCTTTCGCAGACCTCATCACTTTCTAGACACCCAATTCATGACCTGTCTGTGCTTTTTAAGAAATTAGAATGATGTAGCTGTAAGAGCTTTGAGGTAGACTGAGATTAAATAGCTAAGTCTGATTTGGTTTGAGAAAATTTGAGGAAAATTGTCCTTGAATTTAAATAAGTGCTTGCTTATGACTAATTTTAGGAGTGAAACAAAAAATAAATGTTTTTTACTTTTTGTAATCCAGTGTTTCCATCGCAAAAAAAGTAAAAGTATCTCAAGCTACGTTCACAACGCCCTCAGTAATGCGTGTTCAAGTGGCCACTTCCAATAAATGTATGTAAAGCTGTGTAAAAGCGTGTTTCGGGCTTCAACGTTTAAAACTCTTGTATTCACGCATGCTACATGTGTTTCTACAACAGTTTTTGGGTTCTACGTACAAACTGTGAAGTAATTGCTCACATGTTAAAAGTCAAACCAGGTAGCACTTTGACCAATCAGGGATGGATGTGGTAGTGACTTATGGATGGCGCCCTTTTTCATTAAAGGAAGTGCCAACCGTTTGAAAAGATTGCAGAAGAGAAATGAATCATTAAAGTTTGTGCCCGGCTGGATTTATATGACACAAAGTTGTTCATCCAAATAGAGCTGTGAAAGAAAAAGCCTGGAACAAGATTTGCAAGATTTACACCGTTTTGACATTTTGCCCCAAGGACAGAGGACTTACTCCAAATGTAGGTGGCAGACATGCGCTAGTAAACAATAAAAAAAGAAGAAGCCCCTCCCTGCTTGTCTATTGTGTACACCATGAGCTAAATGATGCATCATATGCCTGTTGAGAAACGTGGAAAAAAGCCCACAGTTAATCAGTTTAACCTCGGAAAGAGAATATCTTAAATCAGTCTCAAGAAAGTACCCTTGAGTTCTCCTTCCTGATCTCCAATGTCAACATTTTGAGTGCAAATGGAACAAATGACAAAATATCAGCAAATCTCACAGTCTAGCTGGCACCTGACCAGCTTTTCTCTGTTCTGTCTGGACACACAACAAGGTCGTCTCGGGGTCAGTGGCATTTTCACATTTACATCCTAATTCGTCTGGAAGTCCTCTGCTAACCCTGCAGTCACATACGGTCTCCCCATAAGTACCCGAATCTTTTCAGTTTGGCCATGAATCACTAAATCTCCTCTAACCAACCACGAATTGATCCCCCCACTTCCCCCATCCTTCATTCTTGTGCACGCCTCCTCACCTTCATTTAGAATCCACCTCTCCTTGTCTCCCTTAATTTACCACGCACAGAAATCCAATCACTATCCAATTGTCCGTATATATGAAATATTTTGCTAGTGTTGGATGACTGACAAAGCAGACTCAGTCGTTATTGCAGGCCCTCCTGGTGTTTATTGGAAGAATAGAGGGATAAAAGGAAGCTCAAATGAGGGAGACGCTCTCCTCGCAATTTTACATAATCTCTTGTATTTTTAGTCATGCACTGCACAGGAGTCACACTCAGATATAATCCAAACAGAGCAGCATCACATGTGACGACAGATTTTTTTAACCTTTTTCTATCAAAAGAAAACAAACGAGGATCATCTAAGCCAGGCAAAATGTAAAGTGTGACATCTACCGCTGCCTGTATTGGGGTAGGTATGTGCTATTTATCAATGTATTTGTGCTTGAGTCTTCATCGTAGGCGTGAAATGCCAGCTTAGATGCAATATGAGTGAAACAATAAACCTTATTTTTTCACCAGAGCTGTCAAACAGTATAACACTGACAAAATGTCTCTGGAGCATTAAACTTCTCAGTACTTCATGCATAGATTCTGATGGCTGGTTAATCTAACAATCCAGATTATTTCAAGATTTAAGAGCTAAAAAATGTGTTTAATACTTACGCAGATAACAGCATTCCATCTAAAATTGTGGATTTTCTATAGGAAATTAGACTTAAAGAAAAGCTCGTGTTTCCAACTGTTCTTTATGAGGGAATATTCAGGAATCATTCAAGCCTGATACACAGGCAAAATTTGATCAGACTTTGAATGTGTTTCAGCTTACAAAAAGCACAAATGAAATGCTCAAAACCACGAACAGTCATCAATAAAAAAAAAAAATCAAGTACAAATTCTAAACATCTTTTGTTATTATTAATATATATGAGAATTATTTTTTTGGCAAAGACTTTCAAAAGCAAATGGTGGGGTATTTACATAAGAATTGAAATCTGCCCTGCAGAGCTCACCTGATGTATTTAAAAAAAAAACTTTTTGGGATTGTATATTTACTGAAATTTCAAGGAAACACATTTAAATTCAAATGTCAGTTTTCTCGTCAATTCTAAATTCCAGTTCCTTTGTTATGGTTAGGGTTAAAATGTATTGGGTTCATTTATTTATGTGGCACTCCAACCTTTTTAGCCTGTCCCTTCCAAACAATCCAGACTTAAAAATTGCTTTTTGATGCAGGAGGAGCCCCAAACAACAAAATATCAATTTGATCAGATGTCAGTGATGCTTTTATTTTAAAACTTGAAAAAGGAATTGTGATGTAAATGGAAATAAATACATGCAAACACAAAAACAAGTGTGTGAACACAACACAAAGGTTAGGATAAACAAAAGAAATAGTGACAAAGAAAACGGGATGTAAACATCCTAAAGAAAAGATTGAACAGACCGAGGGATTCGGCGACTTGAAACAGAATCCAAACAGGACGTGAAGGTAAAAACAACCGATAAGTACAGGACTTTTTGAAAATAATGCAGAAAACAAAACACAAGCATAATACTGATATAAAGAAATAACTTGAAAAATTAATTTGAGTAAAAAAGAGACATTATTCTGCTGATTTTAAATGGTCACAACAATTTAAAAGCTTATGACCACCTCAAAATATTTTATGATTAGGATTGTCGCTGCAAAAGGCTAAAAAGATTTGACTATTTGAACAAAAATAAAACAAACAGGCATAACGTTAGTTAGTAAGATGGAACATTTTTACAATAAAAGCTAAATAAAATCAGTTTATTGTCTTAAAATGTATTACCTAAAAAATAACCAGTTGGTTTGATGAATTAATTGCAAACTTGATTTGGAACAAAAAAAATGTAAAAAAAAATTAAAGAAGAATGCGTGTTTAAACTAGTTACTCGAATAACAGTTTGACACTTTACATTTGAATGAAAAAAAGGTTGTTCCACTGGAAAAGGATTATTAGTGACGACTTCAATGAAATAAGGAGTGTTTCAACAAATCAATGTCAAATTAAAGAAGAAGTGTGGGAAAATGCTGTGAACCTCAGTGACCCCTGTCCAACTGCACATTTTGTTGGGATATCTTGAGACCAAAAAAAATGGAAGCAATATAATTTACTGACAGCTAAAGCTGTAATTGGTTCATTCAACAGGTCACTGGTGCTGAGCACCCCAGCAGGGTGATGATCTTATAATCAGGAGACTTCTCTTAAGCCTATTGAGCCACAGGCTAAAGTGCACTTTCTCTATAATAAATAATATATATATATTTAATTGTCTTTTGTGAATTGAAACTTTTTTTTTAAAGTCTCTTGCCGTACAAAACTAAAGAAAATGTGTATTTTGTGGAATAATCCTCAAACTTGCACCTGTGAACATCTTGTTAAGCTGTTTTATGGATTTATGAATGATTCTAACATCCGACATCCAAGCAGGGACCCTCATGTCACGAGTCTGATTCCAATGTCAATTAATTTCTGAGAGAACGGAGAGATATGATGAAATCCCACACACGGGCATCTGATCGACTGTAGAGCACGACAGAGAAACACATTACAACCATTCATGCAAGAGATACATGAATGAAAAGCCATTAAAAAAAAGTTAAGAATCTTATGTTAAATGTGGAAAGCCATGGCATTAAAACAGCTTGTCAAGCAGATTGTAACCAAACGTCACGCTGTAACTGAATGAGGCAAAAACACTAAAAGGGAGAGATGAGAGGAAGTAAAGGGATAAACACAAAGCTTTCTGGAGCCAGTGAGTATTTATAGATCAGATATAGACAGAACCTCTGCCTGGCAGCAGCACCGTGCGTCTTGTTGCTCCTGCTGATGTCTCACTACACATTCAACATGGCTATGACTCAGTGTGGAAAATTAGGAGGGGATATATGATATTAAATCAAATGACCAACACACAGGCAGACGTGCAGGACTGACGTGTGCAGCACAAACACAACGGTGTATTTTCTAGTTCATCCACCTAAAGATGTTTTAAATGAGAAACATTTAAATCATTCTGCATGCACTCTTTTCAGTCCCTATGTGTGCACACTTTCTTCTGTGTGCACGCCAGCTCGTGCCAGAGAGTGGAGCAGAAGCGCGTTTCTTTCACTCAGCTCCTGGATGCCGAGAGGATCACAGAAGGAAAACCTCCACAGCGCGCCTCGGTTTTTGCGTCTTGGCACTTCAACAATGAATTATTGACGGTAGTATTCTTGTAAACAATGTGCGTCAAGGGAACATATAAATAGTGTGTGTAAATATATATTATTTTTTTACTCACAACTGCTCATCACAGTTCCACATTCCAGCGCACACTGGGAATATGAAGGCGAAAAACCGCGACCAGAGCTTGTCGGACTCCAGAGAGCTGGACGGATCCTACGACCAGCTGACGGGTGAGTGAACCAGTGCCCAAAAACCACGGTTAATCAGCATGTCTGCAGGCGGGGAAAAGCTTCTATATGAACTGAAAGAAGGCTGAACTTCAGGTGGTTTTGGACTTCTGTGGAGGAAAACAACACCATAAAGATAGAAGCGTTCATTTTTATTCTTGTCTTTAGTTAATGTCCCACTTATGTTTTCCTCCTTTGATTCTGTCTTTTAAATGA
Source organism: Adrianichthys oophorus (assembly GCA_036245035.1). NCBI lineage: Eukaryota > Metazoa > Chordata > Actinopteri > Beloniformes > Adrianichthyidae > Adrianichthys > Adrianichthys oophorus. Next base: position 10,675,432 of record BSAI01000096.1, on the reverse strand, counting down.
AGAGTAACAAAAATAATCAATGTATATATAGAATCGTTTCCTCGCAGTGACGCATGACATTGTGCATGACAGCGTGCGTAATGATGTGAGTGATTTGATTCTGTCACTGGGATTCCGCTGGCCGGGTTTAGCGATGGGAGACCGGGCTTTTGGGGCGCACCTGTGCGTAATTTCGCCTTTGCGCTCTGGCTCCAATGACCGCGGAAAGGATGCTCTTGTCAGTGCGTGAGTGTGGACGCTTGCAGCGTCAGAGTTGATACCTTTGTCACATTAAATGGCAATAAAGTGATCCAGTTCGCCGGGTTTCTTGGTGGCCCCTTTGGGTGTTTCCCTCGCGTAAATTAGTCTCACCAAGGCTCTCAGCGTCTGTCCATATCAGAAGGTGTGTCTTTCTGAATAAGTTTTGACTGATTTTTATTTTGTCCAGAAGGAAGATATCTTGTATTTGCTGAGCAGAGCTTTGCCATTATCTTAATGCATGTGGGGACTGGTGCTGTTATAAGTTTGGTTTTCTCATCCAGTCTGTTTTTTCTTATTTGCTTTCCTCCAGTCATGGCGCACCAGGTCTCCTCTCTACTCAGCTGTTTTAATTCCACTTAATTGCGCTTCAATTTACTTAGGTCCACGGTGATCAGCTCGTTGCCAGCTCTTCATCTAAATGCAGCCTTGTTGTGGGTCACATTGTTGTAACTTTTTTTTAAAATGTTTTTTTGTTTTTCAAAAGAATTTTTCTATCCACAAATCTTGTCCTTATGCCAACCTCCATCCCTGACTGAAATAGTGAGGTGCAAATACCAGTAACCAAAGGAGTGAATGATGGGAAACTTGCTTTCACTTGGAGTTATTTTAACATGTCCAAAGTTAGAAAAAAAAACTATACTTAAAGTCCCTCTCCAGTCATCTTTTGATCTATATAATAATGCCGTTTTTTCATCTGCATCTGATTCGCAAAGAACTGAATAAAGAAACACTCAGAAATACAATTTTAAGCCTAATTTTCTTTCATGTTTCTTAACCTTTTTTCATTGTAAAAAAAATGTCACATGAAAATATAAAAAAAACAAACAAACTTACATGGTTTTCATTAGAGTGGTTCGTATATATGGTCTCACTGAAGTACAGGATGCTGATAAATCGGTCTATATTTTAATGTGATGGCAAATTAAGTTCTGTTTAACTTTTCAACCCCTTCAAGCTTCTTTGCAGGGTTTATTCGTTTGGAATCAGCTGTGATTTATGAATGAATTTAACAAGTGAGGTTTAATGTGGCGGCGGAGGAGATTAAACTCCCGTGATGGAAATCTGAAAGCTTCAGAATTTTACATCCTCTCTTTTGATTCCAGCTTGTTGAAAACGTCCCAGACTGTCCACAGGAAGTCAAATTGCTTTTTCAGTAGTTTAGCAACAAGAGAGAATTTGTGCCAGCGAGTCATTCACTGTGCCAGAGCAATTTACTTGGAGCATATTTAATGACTTTTTCAAAGCGATGAATTGTGTTTTTAATTCATCTTTGCAGGATGCTGTCATTCCTCAAACAGGCTCAGCCCTGATAGTTTATATGGTTATTAAGACATGGGGGCAAGAGTCCCACGGAGTGATGAAAATGAGATGCAGCTGAAGCTGAAGATTGCTATTGGCTTTATTCCATGAAAAAAACAAACATTTGCTTACTTTTTGCCAACTGAAACATGCTTGCATTATATATTTTTGTAGCACAGACACCCCAATGTTATTGCGTGACAGTACTGTGCTATATTGTACTTAAATGTCACAAAACTAATATACAGAATCCATCCAGACCAGTAAAGTTCAGGGATTTTCATTTTTCAGCTGCCACTCTCAGTTTATTAGGATTCAAGGACATACAATTCGGGTGGGGTTAGGGTTAAAATATCTAAATATGTATTTTGGCTGCACGTATTACATGTGGCCAACATGAATTTCCATCAGTGCTTTGTTGCTCGTACGTGTGAATAAAATTGGACAAAATAACTTTGTGTCTCCTGCTTTTGCATGTAAATGCGACCCAAAACAGATGAACTATAGTGTTACGATCACAGTTCCTATCACAGTTTTTGTGCTTGTATATGACACTACACAAACCTAACTCAGCCAACAGTCACTCCAGTACAAAAGTCATTTCAGGCAACAAGTGAGAAGCAAAAACGTTGAAACCTTTTTCACATACTTGTGAGCAGGTCGTGCTGCAGGTCAACCATCACTGCAGATTCACAGTTTGAATTTTAAAAAAAAATCTCTTTTTATTCTGCAGTAAAAGTGGCTTCAGAAAAGCTGGTTTTATTGTACATCTTTTTTTTTGGGGATCTCTAAAATATTTGTTGTCTTTTATTACTTTTGGCTTGTACTAAACAGACAATAAAATGGATTATGAACCCTACTTTTTTTTTTTTAGATCTTTTGACATATCTACTTTTTTCCCTTCAAAATTCCCCTTTTAAAACCTTGTATTTACAGCATAAATATCAGCTGGATTTAATCTTTTTTTTACATGCACACTTTTTCAATTCTGTCTGAGGAACTCCCTGGAATGTTTACTGTCAACCATATTTTCAGATTTAAGTAAGATTTTTAAGAGGTTTATGAAAAGCATTTAAAGGACGGAGAGAAACAAAGGCTGAAGAAGACTTTATTTAATTTTACTGCAGATTTTTTTTTCTTTTTCGTTTCATCCATAAAAACAGTCCATCAATAGTTTAAAGTCTCCCTCTTCACAAAGAAATAAAGAAATCATGTTTAAAAGAAGGAGGAAGCTCATGCATTATAAAGAGCAGACAAGCCCTCTTAAGTGGCGCCGGAAAGAGACTGTTTTTTGTTTTTGCCCCCTGTGCTCAGACTGTAGGGAGTTGTGCATTTCTAAAATGTGACATAAACATTATTTGAACCCTGTATAGACACTGTAAATGATATTCACAGATTTTTTTTCCTGTCTTCCTTTTCCCATTGCTCTTTTCTTTGACATGTTGCTTCACCTGTGTTGTCACTGTTACATTGTCATTTTTATTTTGATGCAATTTTTTTATTTTGGTGTCTTCAGTACTTTTTACATGTCTATAAAGCACTTTGAATTACCTCTGTGTATAATAGATGCTACACAAATCAAGTTGCTTTGCCTTAGGCTTTGATTAAATGCTGCCTAAGTTGAGAATAAGTGACCTGTTTTTCTTGAGGCATCTTATTTCTATTATTCAGTGTGTTTACAGACTTATTCTTACATCCCAGTAATACTAAAACAGCACAGCATTACAGCACAAAAACTTTATTTCTCTCGAAAAGAAAAAGAAATTCACCCAGCTGCAGGAGGTGATTTGGTGGAAACAATTCAAATGTGTTTTACAAGTTTTTTAAAAGCATCCACTGATCCATAACAGAAAGATCACAGAAGACAGAGAATACATACTTTTATATTTGTAATCTTCTAGTTTTTTTTTTAATTTTAAATCCTAGGATGCAAAACAAACCACAAAGCAAAAAATGTCTTTAATAATAGTAAGAACTGACAAGTTAAATGTGGAACTTATTTATTTTTGCTTTATAATAAATTACTGCTTTAAATACATGTAAAAATCCTGTTTTCTTCTTTTACTTTAATTACAGTTTTGTTGCAGTGACTGACTAGGATGTTTGGAGGACTACTTTTCTTGCAACACAGGGAAGGACTAACAATTTAACCAGCGTTGTTGAAGGAGCATATAGTTTTTTTTTTTTATTTAATAACTATGTTTGCTAAACTATGTTTTTCTTCTCCAGATTTTCTTTAACGGGCTTTGCTGGTCATTCCTTTGGTTTGTGTCACGTTGATGGTCTCTGATATACTTAATAAGTTTATTTAGGCTTTTCATGTCTAAAAAAAACCACATTTTGTAATGTTCTGCACTTTCTTGGTTGAACGTACCTTGTTTTCGAATCAGATTCAGAGTAAATATCTATTAGTGAATGGTAGTAATTTATTGCAGTTTTAAAAATCGAAGCAATATAAATATATGAACAATGGATGTTTCATGTCTTAAAAACACTTTTTTGCAGTTTTGCAGAGAAGTACCGAAATGACCCAATTTTAAAATGAACAACTTGCAAAAAAAAAAAAGGAGATCAAATTAAATTTCTACACTTCAACAGGACTTGACTCTTGGCCATAAAGTATGTTACTGACACATGATTGATATTTAAGCATCAGTGTCCCTCATATACTGTCATTCTGCCACTTTGTGCTTCCATCAGTTTTCATTTGTGTCACTACTGGGACTGCAAGAATTTCCACACAATTAAAAGCAATCTCTAAATCAAATGAAACTTTATTTGTAAAGCACTTTCTGTACCCTAGGAAGCACAAAGTGCTCTAGAGAATAAAACATCTTTCAAACTTAAAAAACAAAAGTAGAACAAAGACCTTCATATTAAAAAAAGCACACAATGCCCTTTACCCCAAGGGCCCCACTTACTTAATACAGAGAAACATCAAATGTTGCATAAATAAGAACAGGAATAGAAATGGAAATTATATGATGTGGAACTGTCCACACCAGCAACCATTCCACTCGTGATAACAGAGGGCACCATCGCAGCATTACCTTTCATCAACGCAAGCACCCAAAACCTGTGCGGTGCCACTGCAACAACCCTGTTCACTGAGAAGGATTTAATCCCTGGTGTGGAGGATCCCCACGTGGATCTGCACTGCAACAGAATGTAAAAAAGACATAAATAAATACAGTATGATCAAAAGACACCCTATATGTCCACACCCTAAAGCAATGTGGACATATATAATCACTAAGATAGATATATTTTATCTAATAAAAACCCTCATCCTCATCCAAACATTTTGTAGAATAACCATGACCCTAATTTCAGTCATAAGCAATGAAGTGGTGGACACAAATACCCATTAGCGACGAGTTAACACAATTAATGGAGAAATATTTACATCTTTTGTATATATTACTTATTTTTATTTAAAGATTAAATGCAAAAGTAAAAAAAAAATCTTGTGTTACAGAGGAAATAAGACCTTTCTGAGGAGAATTATAAGCGGGTTGACAGCCAGGTGGTGCCAATTGGTTGCACTTGATTAGCTAATCATTAGTAAACGTGAGCACGTCTATAGAAAGCAGATGGTTGAGCAGTTTGCTGTTCTGGATCATTTCAGTGTGAATGAACAAAACACCAAGGGGAAAGACATTAGCAAAAAAGAAAAAAACATAAACAACAATCTGGAAAAGGACTAAAGAGCATTTCCAAACAATCTCGTCACTCTTGGTGAGAGGAAATAAAGAAATCCAAATATTCAGAGATTTTGTAGTGGCAAAGAACTTGTAAAGTTACCAAAACTAAAACGTGTTTGTGATGTGTTATGTATTGGAACAGAATAAGCTAAAAAGTTTTCCTCTTAAATACATTTAAAGTCCCACTCCGATCGTTTGATTGATTTTAAAAGTGTTCACAGTGGTCTTTTAATTATCATTATACAGTTTTTACTTCATGAGGAAATTGCTTCTTAGTTGGGACGGAAGTAAGCCTCTGCTGATATCCTATCATCCTTTTAGCACTCTCTCGCGAGCTCACAGCCCCATACAACCCAAACCTAAAATTAGCGGTCCAACAAAAATGACGAGCAATGCCAAAGCTTTCCAGTCATATGGTTATGAGCCAGATGCCAGCTTAGATGAGGAAAATGAAGACAAACATGGATCTATTTGTCTGCAAGTGGATGAAGGAAGACTTTGGTCCAGCCATGTCAGCTGCTTCGTCACAAATATGAGCTTTTTATCTGCTCTACACCATCATGATTTGAATTTTAATTTGAAGTTATTTTATTTATGTCCTTCATCATGAAAAAATGCTACAAGAACATGTTAAAAACACAATTTTTATTGGAGTGGTTTTTAAGAAAAATCGTAAAAAACATGTAAAACATGCAACATCTTGCAACATCTAAATAAACTAGTGAAATATATTTACAAAGTACCAAAAGTAGATGTTCTAGAGAATCGACCATCTATCAAAAGAACAAAACTTTACTCTATTCTTTAGTTCAACAAGTATAATCATGAGGTCTACATTCAGCAGCTGATCTCTTCTTGTTCTGTATTAGACATGTTCAATTTTGAAGACATCCAGCATCTTTCTCCTTCTCAAACACTTCCTAATTAGTGTTTTTAAAAACACTGACAGTATCTACCATCTCAGACGATGAAGACCTTGGGTTGAGAAAATTAGATGTGGAAAAAGACCTAAGGTTCTGGGGGAAATGATTTGCTTCCAAGGAAACCATACGGTTAACATGCCAGTTTTGTGACTTCTCAGACACTTTACCAATTTATGCTTTGATACTTTGGAGAAAAGATGATCAAGAAAGTTCAGTTTTTTTGGGAACATCTAGCCTTTGGTTTTTCCTTTTGGCAGAACATTTCTTTTTCTGCAGCAAAGTTCTACTAGTGCCACTGTAGAAGCCTTGATTTAAAATGTTGTCTCATGCGCCAAGACATGCATGGCTCTTGCCTCACAGAAGATCATCGGTTTCTGCTCTGAGAGTACTCCTGTAAGTGGCTGCAATTACGGATTTGAAATGACTGGATGTTCACTTCTTGAGGCACTTTATTTGTCACTGATGGAGGGAAAGAAGATATTGTGAAATGAGATCAAATTAAAAAAAGAAAAAAAAAAAGAGTTGAATTGTTTTATTTAGAATTTCTTGTCTTTATTTGTTGATGCCATAAAAGCTGATTTTGTTGAAACTTTGTGCTGATTTTTTTTTCTTTTTTTTTACCAATGAAGATCCTGTTTTGTTCTGAAATTGTGTGGGAACTGCCACTCAAGAGTCCTGAGCTCTAGCTGGCATTTTAATAAATGGCTTCAAGTAAATTTGGTTGGGTTTCCAATAACTAAAAGTACATCCAGTTCTCATAGTCCTCAAAACTAATGATACCCCCTTGCATTTCTAATTAAAATGACAGGAAGGTCACTGCACTGTTACAGCTTCACATAAAAAAAAAAAAAATCAGATTACGTAAGAATGGACTCTGGCTTTCAATGGCTGTCTCATCCATGTGTCACGTTATAGCTTTCTCAATGTCTATCCTCTGACTCCTGCTCTGAACCCTACACCCCCTCCCCACTCTCCAGTTCTGTCAGGTCACAGTGGGACTGTAGCCTAATAGGGCGGGAAGCCAGAATCAATCCTAATGAGTTTTAATCTTTGATAGAATCTACAGAGGGCCAGCCAATCGTTAATTAAAATAAGCCCTGCTCACCTCTCCCTAGGAGCCACAACCTCTTCTCCTCTCCTGTTCGCTTTCTCCGTAAACACATTCATTTATAAATGCCTGCAGGGGGAAAAGGAGAGGAAAGGAGCAGAGAGGAGGAGGAAGCAACAGGAGTCTCATGAAGGGATGGATGAGCGGAATGTGGCAAAAAAAACAAAAAAAAAAAAAAAAAACGCCAACGCGCATTTCTAACTTGTGAAGGAACGAAGAAGCAGGAACAAAAATGAGGATGGAAAGATATGTTTGATAAGATACATTAGTATGAATTTTCTTGCCATGTCTTTGTTTGATGCTGCTATGTTGGCAGAGATGTTTCAATCAACCACCAGCTGATTGATTGACTGACAGTGTGTCTTACAATGACAGGGCCTTGTGTCATTCATCAGATATACCCATCTCCCTTTGCTTTCCTGTCACTCACAGCTTCTAATAAGCATTAGAGGACGCTTTTGTGTCCATCAGCTTAATCCGTCTGCGTTAGATGGCGAGTAGCTCATCAGCATCAGAAGGAGAGTGAAACAGCAGAGGACAGAAACCGCACATTTCAGAGCAGCTTGGAATACTGCTGCTTTTTGTTGTGTCCTTCCCTCTTTGTGCTTTTAGTAACAAGAATACCCTCCATTGTGATGTCTTATCATTTCCCATAATTCTGAGTGAAGGCTATGGATTACAATGCCTGGTGTGTGAGAGTTTGTACACATAGAAGATTTCTGTTAGTGTTTGCCATTCCAGCTTTGACAATTTTTCCTCCTTATTTTTCCTTACTTTAGTGCATTCACAAGCACTTTTAGTGCACATTATAAGCAAAAAACAAAAGTGTTTTCTCAATAATTGCTGCCCATAGGATGGCTGTACTAAATAAAGACCCACTCCGATGATCTTTGATCTATTTACAAAGCGTTCCCAGTAGTCTTATAAATGATTAGGCCTTTTTAGCCAAAAGAAAAAAAAACTTTTTTTTGTTTGTTTTCTTGGACATACTTAATGCAGAGCGGTAGTAATTCACTAAAAATTTGTCTCAGAGTTGTGGACAGGACCGCTGGCACCTAGTAAGCCTGCCCCCACTTCCCAACATTCATCTGTTACACCTGCAAGCTTACAGCCCCTCACACCCCCAACCTAACATTAGCAACAAAAATGGCGATTCATATTGGAGCTATCCAGCCGTGCAGTTTTGAACCACATGCCAGCTTGGATGAGGAAAACAAAGACGTTCGTGGACTTATTTGTCTGGCAGTGGACGCATCAAAATGGAGCTTGTGGCTCACTGATTGTAGATCACAACTACAAGCTTTTTCAAACAGCATTATTTAGTCTGCTGCTGATGATGATAGTGTGTCCTCCATCATCAGAACAAATGCCACAAGAACTTGTTAAAAACACAACTTTCATCGAAGTGGGTTTTTGAGCTAGTGAAAATATTTTGAATAAATGAACATCTCCCAAACATGTAAGCAGGTGTAGAGTTAAAGGGGGGCAAGAGGGGGCACCCCCCACCCCACAGTAAAAAGCTTTACCCCCCCACTTTTTAAATCAAAATTAGAGTAATTACTGACAAATATGAAGAAATCATCACTAAAACCTTTCTTACGCACTGCAAAATAGCAAAGCAGCACTTTAGAATTTTGAGCCCCTCAAACTATGTATTTTTTTTTTATCGATGTATGTTCTTTTGCAACGGCTTTCCTATCTACTGATTCCATTTGCCACCATGAGTGAAAGTTCTAACAAGTTGTTGTTTTGTATAAAAAACATTAATGAGAACAAATATTTCTATATATGTATATGTGTCTTTGAATGAAAAAAACATGTTAACATAACTGCATAACAAAAATTAAAAAACTGCAATGATGCAACTTTCTTTTCTGAACAAATTTTCTAACTTCTCTCTAACTTTCTCCAACTTACATGGATCTGAAATGGAAAACAAAGTTATTGATTGATCAGTTGAATATAAAGCTTTCCTACTATTCTTTATGGGGATTTTGTCCTATAGTTATATAGCTCAGATGGTACAGGGAAGTGGAGCTTGCATGTTCTTGTAAATGCGTAGGATTTCTCAGTGGCTTCTTCCCACAGTGCTAAAATATCCTTCATAGGTTGATTCTGAATTTTCCCTCAGGTGTGAGTGTGTGTGTGGTTGAATGTCTGCGATGGACTGGCAAACTGTCTAGGGTGTATCCCACCTTCACCCAATAAAGCAGGGTAGGCTCCAGCAACCCTGTGGCCTCATGTGGAAATAAGGGGGTATAGAAAATAGATAGATGATGCAGTAAAGTGTTAAACAGTATTATTAAAAATATGCCCAGGGTTTTCTCAAAAGCTAACAGTCATATACTGACATTCCAGGAAAACAAGCTTACTATCTAACAACATTCTGGCCTAAGGACTTGGAGTGTGGGAGAACATTGCAGCTGGACTTAACGATCAATCTGTTTCCTCTGACAGCACTTTGAACAGTCAATAAGAGGAACGCACATACACACAGACACACACACATTCACATATGTACAGTCACAAGAGGAAACAGAGGAAAAGCATGATCGATATCTGTCTGTTCGCTTATAAGTCAGGACAAACGTATTATCTCCGAGTGCCTGTAAACTGATGGGCCAATCAAGATGAGTTTAATTGAGAATGTTTTCTGCATTTCACTGCTTTGCTTTTCCAAATTGTCCAGAGAGTTTAACTTACACAATGTCAAGTTACTCTCGCTGTAAGAAGAAACAGAATTTACTGTATGTACACAAGGAAGGCACAAAATGCTTTTAAAGTAACAGTTGTTCTTTTCATTTTTACAGATTCACAAACTTCCCTTACCTCAGTGTCACTTTCTGCAAAGTTTTCACCAACAGCTTCAAATACTTGCATAAAAAAACTCATAATTTTAATATTTTTATCAGATAAAAACATAGCCTTGTTACTAATAAAATGCAGCATCATTTTGGCAATCCTCTTTCATGAGGTAAAGTTTTTCACAACATCAATCTTTTATGTTTTTCATTCACAGCTTCATCTTTGTTCTCTGAATTTATTGGGTCATAGCTCAAAGTTCTTTTACATTGATATCGTCACATTATGTACCTTTATGTCTTTTTCAGCATGTGTGTTGATTTAAGATTAATAATTCAAGACTTATCATTTATGTAAATGTATAGATTGAAATCAGTTTGATTTATTCATTTTGTCTTTAATTTTTTTATCTGGTTTAACAAAATTTGTAGAACCCTTTAAAATCAATTAATAAAAATATGTTTTCCTGCCATTTGATGTCATTTATTGTGAAATAAATACAGTTTTCATGTCATAAGAGTAATCTTATTTTGTAAAAAAAAAAAATTATGACTTGAAGCAAATCTTTAAAATGTTGAAATAACTTTTAACCTGGAGAAGAACATTTCATCATAATCCTCTTATTTAAGAGCTCATACTGTTTATCAAAACAATAACACAAATATCCAAATGCTGAACAAAAGTCGTTAAGCATCTTCAACAAATCGACATTCGTCTGACATTTCCTAACTCCTGCAGTTATGTGTGTTACACTGGCAGAGCAGTTGAAGGTACATTTTAAAAATAGACAAGACTTTCCAAAGATGAGAATCCAATTTGGACCTCCTTGCTACATCTCCTGGAGTTGTCACCTGAGCGCTGAGAGGAAATTGTTAAGCCAGCATCATTAGGTCCATGGCGAGAACTAGATTCTCTCGTCCCTGCCCGAAAACGGCTGCCTTCCTTCATCATTGCTGTGTTGTCAGCAAGAGCCCAGGTTATTAGGGGGGGACACCCTCTGACAGCTCAGTCTTTATCCCTCCCTTGAGAGATGCTCAAGTCTGCCATATTCCTAACTAGCTAAATGTGCACACAAGGTGCAAAGAAACGAAGCCAATTGCGTTTATGGAGGGAAGGTATAACTGTGTGAGAGTGAAATGCTGTTCTTGACATTTTATGTTAAGATTCATCAAGTATCTTTGCCCTGACTCAACTGTTAAACCTGATTTCACTTCTAAATATGCAGATTTTAAAAGTCCTTTTTGTAAAACCCCTTTTACCCCTGTAATCTCTGCTTATATGTTTTTTTTCCTCATCTTCAAGACTTGCCGTCTCCCTCTGGCACAGGCTAACTGATTAAAAATCGCACGCATCCATAAGTGTTTCTTCCAATAGGCTCAACGACCCAGCACCAAATTTGATAAAAGTTAGAGTCGACTAATCGGCAGACATTGACAAGCACATACAGACTCGCACAAAAGGCTGGTTTGATTGATTGCTGAAGAGACCATCTTGACAGCCGTGGGATCATTACCAACCTGGAGCGGTGCAACACTCTGACATTAAAGGTGGACTTCAGCGTTGTGCACTAAAGAAAGGAAAAATACACAAAAAAAACATCAAAAGGTAATTTAAAGCAGAAAGCAACTGCAAGCAAAATAACTTTTAAGATGTATAAAAAAATCTGTTTCTCACAGATTCTATGATTCATTTACACTTGTAGTCATTTTTTATAGCTGTTTTCTTTGAGTAAGGGTCATGAGGCGAGTGAAAGAATATGTCAGCTGTCATTGGGAGAGGAACACCATTGACAGGGTTATCAAAGGGTCACCTGCACAATGACAAATGAGGCAGAAAACCATCAATACTCATGCCCACATCTACAATTTAAAGTCAACCCCACAGTTATGCAGTTCTATAACTGTCTGACAGCCAACATGTTCATGGAGTACTGTGAAGTAAAATGATGAAACTAAAACAGTCACCAGGTTTGGTTTATGCACGTTTCAAATGAAAGCCAATTTGCACAATTAGAGACATCAACGTCATCTTGACTGGCAACTAAACTAAAAAGACATGTTTTGCCTGCAGTCGATCGCCATAGAAAGGCAAGCACAAACAAACAAACATTACAGAAAGCTAAACTCTCCAGAGTGAAGCCAATAAGTGTTGATGTCCAACTCTAAAGCCCTGGACCCATACAGAGTTGACCTGTACAAGTGCTGCAGGTTTTGGGCTCCTGGAGGGTCATTGAAAGAAGTGGCATCATTGTAAGATGAGCTCAGGTGTGTCTTTCGGTTCTCTAGAGGCTTGACCACCTCAAGAGACATTGTGAAATGGATTGTATGATTGTTGTGCATGTGGCAAGTGTAACATGAAATATTTGTAAGGTTAATATAATGTAAGGCTGTGGAAACAACGGGCATATTAAGTATTTTCTAGAAGGTGCTAAAAACGGATTCTTGGATGCGCTTTTAGCTCATGATGTTCACACCAGACAAACAGAGAGGGGCTTCTTCTTCTTTTACTTTTTTGACTGTTTACTAGCACTTTGCCCACCACGTATAGCTGGAAAAGGCTTTGGTGCGAAATGTTGAAGTGGTGCAGATCTTGCTCCAGGCTTTTTTTTTCACAGCTCAATTCCGATTTGAAAGTCTTCGTGTTGTATAATTCCGGCCGGGCACAAATCGCAATCATTAATTTCTCCTCAATGATCAATTTTCATCCCGCTGGCACCTCCGTGAATGAAAAGGAACGCCATACAAATGTAATTACCAAGTCTGAGTACCTGATTGATCCCTTACTGACCGCGCACAAATGCTGCACATACAAGGTGTGCAGGTGATGTGCAGATGGTCATAAGACATCTGCAGGATGTCCACACAAACTACACTTTGATTGCCAGTTTCCTCATTGCAAACAGTCAGGCTGCACATAAGGAGCATGTGCTTTTCAAGTGAACACCACTAATGGCCTCCCTGAACACGCCTGTGTCTCACTACTTCAGCCTCAGCTTTTCTTGCGTGTTCTATAAGTTTTCACTACGACTTATCACTCACAACATGCCTGTAAAAAATAAATAAAAATAAACTGCATGGAATTTTTTCTCTATCAGCTCACCAAGCGGTCTATAATCTTGATATTTTGTGTGGAGCATACAGGTTTGCCCATTTCGCCTGCAGACAGTGCTTATCCTCCTGCAGTTGTCACTTAAGACTAAAGATGTTGCGATCTGGAAAAACAAAAATTGTAATAAGAATTAATATTTCTTTTATTTTAGGTCATGAAATGCAGCAAGAGAACCGAAGTTCTTGGTCCTCCACAACTGTTAGGGGCAGCATAGATAACAGAAACTAAAAACGGGCATTAGTGGCCACTAAATGTTTGCTGCCTTTGAGTGTGAATTAAGGATTAGTGTGTACGGCACCCCAATAAAAAGTCCTTAAGCGAGAAAGCTGGTATTAATGGGCCCCATTAAAAATTCACCTCCTGAAGCCTTAGCCTGCAGTTATCCTCCTGTGTGTCCATTATAAAGTGAAGCTCTGCCAGACTCGGCAAAATCACACAGTTATTCAATATTTTGAGACTCGATGTTTAGAAGTCCTAGAAGCTGAAAATACGTTAATGAAACGTACATTCTTCCGCTTTACAGTTATTTTTGTCCTAATTTTTTACACACCACCACCAGAACTCCTCTTTCTTCCCTCTCCCTGCATACGGGAAGTTTCAGGTGACTCCCCCAGTGCATGAAGCCTTCATAAATGACCTTCTCTCTTTGATCGCTTTTACCAAAACGAGTTAAAAACAGAAAGCTAACTTTATGAGTCTTTAATATTCATTTTTAAAGTTAACACAGCTCAAAAACAGCTTCATGGGATTGTTCTAAAAAGATGTTCACTCAAGCATCAGAAGCATCCTGGAGATGGAAACTCAAGAAAAAGATCAATTCTATAAACGTTTTCACACACACAGCAACAAAATTAGTCAGAATTTGGGGTTCAGCGTGGATCATCAGTTTCAAAGTGGCAGAAGGTTGGATTTCAGAATCACAAAAAGCTGTCGTACATATTTTTAGTTCCTCAGGCCTGTGTACCCATTAGCCTCAAGGTTGCAGCTTGTTCTTATTGTCTCCTGGTGAAATTCTTCTTCTACTATTTTTTGCAATAATCTCAAGTTCATACCGGTGCAGATGACTCACAACTGTCAGTGACTCTATTATTAAGCATTATTGAAAAATATGGATGCACACCACTTTGTTGTCTGTTGTTAATGTCATGAACAAAAGCTTTTTTTTTGCCTGAACACAACTTAACCATGAGCAAGCTTTATTTTGGTTCTCCCACATCAGAGTAAAGATGCATGAAGGTAAAGGCAAATCTGCCGATCATATTTTGATGCATTGTACAAGCGTTCCCTGTGTTTTTTTGTTTTTTTTAATTATGATTATACTGTTTTTTGGGGAAAAAAAGTGTTGTTTTTTAGGACATAGTTTCTGCAGGGTGGCAGGATTTCATTAGGAATGCAGTACTTAATTGTTGGTAGGACTGTTGGCTCGGAGCAACCCCAATCTAGCTGTAGAGTTATGAGCCAGATGGACAATGAGCCCCTACTTATTTGAAACAAAATCACAATTAATTTAAATGGCATATTCTCTCCCAACATTTGAAATTGATTGTCTGGCATAATTTTAATTTAAGACAGAATCCTTAAAAGTCTCTGTCAAAAAAATCTCTGAGTAATACACGTCTTAACTTTTTAAAGCCGAATGTATCATATTTGAAACATGAGTCTGTCAACCTTCCACATGAGACATAGAATGGAAATACACATTTCTTATTTTTTTGGGGGGGTCTTAAAAAGGTTTGGTAGCTCAGGAAAAAAATATAACCTTGAGCTGTGTGAGCTGAAATTTTACAAATTGAAATGTATATATTAAAAAATGTGTTTTGTTTGTTCAGAGGGACCTGTAAAGGCTCTAAATTCAAAGAATTTGAATGTTCTGTTAATTATTTAATGGTTCAGGCTTTACAGGGTTAATAGAGGATTCAACAAGAGATCTTTAGTCAAACTTCTTCAACCAACCATGTCCTTTTTTTGTTTTTTTGTTGTTTTAAATGAAACACATTCATGAGTGAGGTGGTATTTTTATGTTGGTCTTGAACGTGAAGTTGATCGTTTTATCTTTACTGTGTGTTTGATGGAAGCCATAAGTGCATTTGGCCTCACTTTGGAAATTAAAAACCATGCAAGTTTTATGTGGCTGCAGAAATGTTATTTATATTTGGTCTTCAGCTAAATAAGGGGTTTGGGGGTAACCTGTGATTTAAGTAAAAGTAGAGGTACCTAATTGACATTATCAATGTGACTCAGACAAGTTAAAATAAAACATATTTATTTGCTTTGCATGGTAACACACTCAAATACTCTGATCAATCAGCATTGTAAATTGTTTTTATTTTTTCGTGTTTTTCCATTTTTTTATGTTTTTGTTCATATACAACTTACTTTTGAAGTTTATTTAGCTGTTTTAAATCCATGATTTCACACCACTGCAGCAAGTTACCTGTCCATAACATGCTCACCCTTACTCCTAGGAGAAATAAATCATAATCTCCGGTGAGTCTATAAGGCAAATTAATGAATTGTGAGAGGAAGCTAGAGTCCATGTCCATGCATGCACAGAGAACACATTGCCAGTTCCACACAAAAAGTCCAAATCCAGGATTTCAACCAAGGCCTCATTACTTTTAGATCAAGGTGAGAACCCCAACCTCACTGTGTAGCCCAAGGGCCTTTGATTTATCAAGAAGACTGGGACTTCACTTGAGGCTGTGGCAGGAATGCGCCTCAAATTTGTCAAATTATTCTGTAGAACGAAGCGGCCTCAGAGGGGATTCAAACAAAAAGAACCACAGGCTGGTGAGCAGGGAAATCATGTAGTCAGCACATATGCTGGGTCTTGGTGCCAAGTTTGTGAATATTTTTGTATTCAGTTGTTAGAAAATTAAAAGATTTTAATACACAAGAAGGGGAATATGGTGGCTGATTTATTTTTTATTTATTTAATGTAGAACTGGCTTTAAATTCCAGAGTATTCCTCTTTTGCCCAGAAAACCAAACAAAAAGTGCTTATATTTCCACAATTTTACTTTTTGGTATGTAGGCCTATGAGCTCAAATACACTACTCCTGAGGAATTCCATAATGCCAATTAAACTAAAGTTAAATAATAATAATAATAATTGAAATAGTACAATTTGAGTCTCTCTCCTTTCCTAATTTAAATTGAATTCAACTGGTCATCAAAATGCACTCTTAAATACCTTTTTTTGAAAAAAAGAAAGAAATTACTTGTTTTAATGAGAAATAATCATGTTTTTTCATTACACACCATTTATTTTGTCCCATCCTTCATGACCTTACTGAAAGTTTTCTTTAAGAATCCAACCAACACAATTTCAAAAAGTCAATACATTTTATTCTCATTTTAGTTCAATCCAAATGTTTTTAAAGATGTATGCCTCAATACATTTTTAATACTTAAGATTATTTTTAAACTTTTGTTCTGGTTTTACAATATTATCGTTAGCACAAAATAGTTTAAAGTGATATAATATGGGACACACTGAGATATTCTAGTGACGTGTCAAATCTGCTTTACCAAGCAGTGCATTAACTTTGAATATGATGTAATAAAGAGGCATTAATTGAGTAAACAAGATCCAGTTTTCAGCCACTTGAGAATCAGCTTGCACCCATAGTAGAGGTACAACTGATGATGTGTTGTTTTACAACTATAATGCCACAGCTGCTCTCTGTCATCACTTCCAACACCTGGGAAAGAGCCACTGTCACCACTCCACTGCCTCTTTTTTTGCTTTTATTTCAGATAAGAGCTTATAGGAAATATTTTCAGCGCCTCTTTCATTCGGGCCTCGAATAATGTACAGAGGCTAAAAAAAAACCCCAAAAAGTTGATTTTTGGGTTTTTTATTCAAGAAAACCCTCTACTGTGTTCCATTTTCTTTACATCAAATTTAGCTTAATGCCTTTTTTTTCTGCAACATATTAGAGACCTGATACTACAGCTTCTTTTCTAATAGTTTGCATGCTGCTCTGCTGTTTGATCAGAGCTGTCTTTAAAGATTAAAATATGACATCAGCATCAGTTTTTAATTTTATGGGTAAACGAAACTCCACAGTGTTCTTGTTTGATTATTCAATGCTTTAGATTATGTCAATCTTTTCCTAGAGAAAATGTAAATGCTTTGAATTATAATTTCACCTTTTTTAAGGGCAAAAAGCTGTTTTTTTGCTGTTCATCAGTTTACTTTCAGCAAATCTATTACAGAAACTTTTGTAATTGACAGAAGACAAACAAACAAATGCATGACCAACTACACCTGTAATGCATGACGGTAGTTGAAAAGGAGACACATACTTTAAACCGAAAGTATCTGAAAGCAAAGAATTTATTAATGACTCGCCCTTGAAAAATTGGGTTGTACATGTGCAGAAAATGTTAAATCTTACTATTTATAAGGAGGTAAATAAATGTACATTTTCCTTCTATTTGTTTTATTTAACATTTCTCTTCTTATTGCTGTGCAGCAGTGTTTACAAGAAAGTTTTGGAAATAATTTTATCACTTATGTTTCCAGCTGTCTAGAAACTCTTCTGCTACTGAATAGGAAATGTGTTATTTTGTTTATTTCCTTGCTGGGTTGTTGGTTTGTGGATATCGGGTGCGCATTAGCAAAAATAAAATTTAAACATTTGTTAAACTGTTTTTTAAAAAAATGAATGAATAATAATTAATAAACGAACATTTGCATGATACATAAATAAATGCTTGACTAATGCCTAATAATATAATACTAAATGAATGTTTTGTGGGATTTTTATTATTATTATTCTTATTTATCTTTTAGTTTTAAAGTTACCAGAAGTTAGTAATCTCATTTAAAATGCTGCAAATGTTTTCCCCTTGAATTTCCCCCAAAAAATAATATAACGAAATTAACGTTAGATTGAATTTTAATGGAGCAAAGCATCTTCAGCCTCTGAAGCACCAGACAGATGGAAGCATCTCTACCTAAGAGCCACCTTTAGAACTGTGTAAAATGAAAACATAAAAAAACTGTGTAAAATGAAAACATAAAAAAACAAAAAACTGTGTAAAATGCATGCACATTCATCACAGTTCAGACCTGTTAAAGAAGTGTGAAATGAATTAAGTAAATTGAGGTATTAAAAATGGTTTAGGCTTTGCTTGAAGAGCAAGATGACGCTTTTATGCGTGGGAACAAAACGGCAGACATTTTTTGGTGTGTGCAGCCTCTGTCAAAGCTAGGTGAGATCTTTTGATCAGGACCAAAATAGGTTTCATACCTGAAAGGTTACACTTAAATACTTTTTTATTCATGGCAGAGCTGTTTTTTGTATTGAATGCAGCCTTTTTCAGTCTTTTTCACTTCATCGATGTTTGGCATCTTGGCTGCAGCACTGCACACAAAGGAAGCCGAATAGAAAACGGGGCTGGGTAATGACACCGGCTAATGGTCTGATATAAAAGTATAATTTGAAACAAACGCCCACATGGAAAAAAAAACAAAACGCAGATATAGAAGCATCCACACATGCCTGTGCAGGCCTTTTAAAACTGTGACATTTCTCTGCTGCATTTCCTCAATCCTCGTCTCGCCTCGTCTTCTGCTCCTATTCAGCTGCGTCCTGATGGGGAGGCCCGTTTGTCTTATCGGCCTGCACCAGCTGCAGTTTGCGCTGGGGATCTTGGGGTCTCTTCGTACTTAAGCTTCCCTGGCATTAAAAAAAAGACAGAGGGACAACAATTTGGTATAATTAAGACTCTCATAAAGACTTAATGCATGCACAACAGGAAAGTTTAGGTTCTTCCAGCTGGGTTTTTGTCCTTTACAATGGCATTAAATATTTTCTCAAATGCCAGAAGCTTTCCATGAGAACACGAGCCAGACTCTTTTTATTTATGTGACTTGGAATTCTTTAATAGCATTCCAAAGCAGGTTTTTGTAATATCTTTACACAGACATACATGCATGTTTCAATCTGTACATTTATTCCACAGAATGTTGAAAGAAACACAGAGGAGACCCATTTTTCGGTCTCCAGTGAGAACTCATGCTGAAGAACAAGGAGTGAAGCCAATCCCTGAGATGACTCTGGCAAAAAAAGAACTCAAATTTGGGTGGTTGGAATATTTTGATTACAGCTATTTCAGCTGACACCTTTCCCCATTATTGCTTCTATTATTTAAATCACATTTAAGTCTCATTTCCTTTCTATGCCCACATTCACACATGGTGTCATGAGTGCCACAGCCAACCCTATTAATTCAGTTTTTATTGCTTGGGAATCCCAGTGAGAACACTTCAAAATGACACCATGCATGGTTATGCTCTTATGGAGTTCAATTAAAGAAAATAAAACCTGAAGATTTTCATTTTTTAAAACCTCAAAGCATTAAAAACATTCCTGAGCTTATTTTTTATGTGGATTAGCTTTTAAAAATGAATTGATCAGCAATTTAGTTGACTGTTTATAAAGAAAAGAACAAATTATAACTGAATAAAATCTTAATTTCTGCATATTAATTTGGATGAAGGAAAATGTTGGTGATTTCTGAATATTTTCTGTGTTTTTCTCATGTGATCATGACAGAAGGACAATATTCAAAAGAAAAAAAGACAGATTTTTAGGTTTGAGCCACTCGACGAAGTTTGGCAAAGATACAGGTACATTTTCCACAGCAAGAGGTTTACTGCCTCTTTAATTATCACTTCACTAACTGTGATCAGCAGAATGGAACTTCAAAACATTAAAGGGGCAACTTTTTTTTCAAGTAAAGTTAGTAATTGGACTGTCTTTTGAGATTATTTTGAGATACGCTTGCCGGTGCTTGTCTAATTACACCCACATAAACCTCTGACGGCTTCTCATCGCCTTCGTGGTGCTCTTACCGTTTCTAACAAAACTTTCGTCAGTTAGTAATAGTGCTTTTGCTAAGGCTTGTGTTTATGTGCTTGTCCTTTTTAAACAATCTGAAAACTGGACATACTTGTTCCAGCCAAATCTTACTATTTGTTGCATTGCAAAGATTTTTTTTTAAATAAATGTATTTTTATAGGAAGTGCTAAAGGTTTTTAGTGGACTCATAAGCTCATCTTAAAAACTGTTGCACTGCAAAAAGCTGGCAAACTTGGAGTTTGATACTTTGACCGGCTGCCATGTCACAAACTCGATTTCTAACTCTTGAACTATTTCCTGGCTCCAAAACAAACTCTGAGATTAGGACAGTGTTTGCGGCTCAAATAGACACACAAACTGTGTGTATTTACGTTCTCTTCATGCTGGGAGTGTTGGCAGGCTTGTAATGTCTCAGTGGTGTTCGAAAATAAAGGTCATGCCATCAATTAACCTTGTGTGATGAGTTAGGAAGTAATATAAACAGCAGGAAGGCCGGCTGCTTGACAGGACACATGCTGTGCGTCTGAACAACAAAAGCCTATATCTGTGAGCTCGGCACAGAGCTATAGGCTTTGATTTAAGCAGGTTGATATGACACAAACGATGCTCATCTCAGTTCATTGCATCCTTAATGTTCATCTGTCGATCCGGCAGAAAGCAGCAGAGCAGAACAGCAGAACCTGCTCTGGGACCTCAAGCGGACAAAGCAGCTGCAGCCACAGGTTGGATGTAAGTTTGCTCTGTTATTTAATTCCTGCTGGGCTGTTTGACAGATTTGGTTTCCAGGTCTCCGGGGTATCGGGGGGGGCGAACTCTGTCTGGACTTAGTTAAGGGAACAATTGAATGAGAAAATGAAAAACACAGAGGCAATTTCAGTGGAAATGCTTTAAAGGCTTCCCAAATGCGCAGACAGATAGAGGGGGAGCTGGCGCAGAGTGTGCAGCAAGTATTTTCAGAAAGAAATTTAAAACAATGATATGAGAGAAAATAGCTTTACATGTGTTAATTTAACATTTTTAAAAGCTCATTGCTGATTGTTTTGTGTTGTCAGCACAGTCCCATTGCTGCCCCCATGCTGCATTTAGATTTAACTGCACTTTGAATACTTTTTACTTCACCCGTGCGTTTTTTTTAGATTGCCGCTTTATCCTGTTTAGGTTCACGGGGTTGCTGGAGCCTATCTAGCGTATGTAGGGCATCGCAGGACCAGCAGCTCAACCTATTTATTCATAAGTGTTTATTCAACATCCTTTTATCCTTTTCACCAAAACTGGAAAATTAGGAAATTGATTATTGGCCTAATCAGTTATTTATTTAAAAACATAAATTGCTTTAAAATGGTTGGCAAAGATTTATTTTACAAGTAAGCAAAAACACAGTAGAAATGCATCTCATCAAAGGCAATATAGGATTGAATGAGCTTTTTTCAGTTCGTCTGGTTGCCACAGCAACAGTTCTTTTTTGGTACATATCCTTTTTTAAAACCTTTTACTGTTTTATAATTGAGACACTTGTGATTCCATTTGATCAAAGTCTGAATCTTTATTTTCAAAGATGATTTAATGGGGTTTATAATCTTGTTTTTTTTTTTTTTTTTTTTTTGGATTGTAGTTTGGGGGCAATACTTCCAGATGTGTTGATGATGGTTCCTCTTCTGTCTCTGAGAATTTCTAGCACTCTGATAATTCTTACAAAGCATTAGAATTCAAATTTGTACATCTTGTGGTTGACTGGACCTATCATTATGTACCCAGAAAATCAAGATTCTTCAGTAGAATTGGTACCAAAATCATAACAAGATCATTTAAAGGGTAATTTGGTGGACCAGCTTAATCAGAATCAGAGTCCCCAGAACATATTTATGTGGCCATTTATATTTAAGCATGATACTCAATGCTTAAATTTCCTTTGAAAAATCAAAGCAAAACAGAAAAATCTCTTTACAAACTGCTTTCAACACTCAAAGTCCCACTCTGACCAACTTTTGATCCATTATATTATAATATCTTTAATTTGTTTCCATTTTTTTTCTAACTTGTCCTGTCCAGCAGCTGAGCAAACAGATAAGTGCTGAAGGCCTTTTGTGTTGGACAGAATTGACTGTTACAACATTATGGGGTTATGAATCTTCAAATACTCCAGGTGTATATTTGCACAAATCACTCTGAACCAGAGTGAACCGCCACAGGGGCCCCAATGTCAGAGAGCAGGGGAGCACAGGAGCATGGAGAATGCAAGTTCCCGCTCACCCAGAAGAATAGCTCTCCCGCCGCGCCAGGGGGTCCAGCACAGGGCTCAATCTGCCGGAGAGCCCCAGCCATGCAGTTTTGAGCCAGATGCCAGTTCAGATTAGGAAAAACAAGACATACATGGCACTATTTGTCTGCAAGTGGATGCATCGGAATGAAGTGGAGCAGGGAACATGTGGCCCGTTGACTGTAGCGGCTGCAACATAGCTACAGGCTTTTTCCAACTACATTTTTCCATTTGTTCCTGATTCACCACAATTTGAATACAAAAAAAAAAAAAACCCGGAGAAATGTGATTGTAATTTTAATTTATTTTATACTTGTCCTCCATCGTGAGGAAAATGCTAAAATAAACATGTTATAAAACACCCAAAACATAATTTTTATTGGAGTGTCTCTTAAAGGACTAGTTCATTGAGAATTTTAGACCTCTACAGTCAGAGCATCTATTCCTTCATTTACTGGATCAGACATGACTGCTCTTTTTTAATGCTTTTGTTATTATCAGTCAAGTTTTTTACACTACCGCCCACTTACCTGTACAGTTTTCTGCATTAGAAGCTGCTCCACAGTCTCCAAAGTAACAGGACTCTGTTCTTCATGCAGCAACGGTAGGTGGCAGAATAGCCTTTGTGCTTAAATGTCACACATTTGCTCCTTCTTAGCTCCACTTTGAATAATATTTTTTCAAGTTCAGATACAAAGCTCCAAAGCTACTCTACTTTCAAAGAGCTTTTGATATCTCTGCCCCTAAATTTGTTGAGATCCAGCATTACTTTTGTTAAAGTGTGGGTGACGCTTGGGTTAACATTACAATTTTTCTGAATTATAGCCTCTCTAACTTTTTATGTCTTTAGCAGAAAACAGTGAACAGCCAGAGGCAATTTTTAAAATAATAATTGTAGGTTATTAAAGTGAGACATCTTTGGTAAAGGACATTATTTTACAGGCCGTAAAGCTGTCGCAATTTTTTTCCTTGAACCCTCCTTTTTTTTTAAATTGTTTGCACAACATTTGTTTCAAAGAATGTGTTTATTTTAGAATTTATAACCTTGGAAGCTTGTTAGTCAAACTTTCTGCTGGGAGACAAAGGAAAAAATAGAAACTGTGCAAGATTTATGAGAGCAATTTCTGTTGCTCATGCAACACACTCTGAGAAACACAGTCTGGTCGGCCAGTGTCACGATTGCTGCCTGTTACGCTGGACTCCAAAACGCTTCTATTTTTGTCTTGATCACGTATTCAAATCATGCATGCGCACGGAAACCAAAATTCTGCCTTCGCATTGGAAGATTTTCACCCAACAAAAGTAGGTTCAGGCTGCGACTGCAGGAAACAAATCAATAAAATAATAAGCAAATGAACAAACAAATACAGGATATTATTTTTTAAAATACTTTATAGCTGCATTTCTTTTTTAAAGACTCACTCCATGGAAAATCCTATTTTTGGTGTTTTTAACATGTTCTTGTAGCCTTTTTCTCATGATGGAGGACACATAAAAATAATTTATGATTCAAACTGTGTTTCTGAGGGCTGCACGGTGGCGCAGTGGTTAGTGCTCCTGCCTCACAGCCGGTTCAAGTCCTGGCTGGGGGACCTTTCTGTGTGGAGTTTGCATGTTCTCCCCGTGCATGCGTGGGTTTTCTCCGGGTACTCCGGCTTCCTCCCACCGTCCAAAAACATTCTTCATAGATTAATCGGTTACTCTAAATTGTCCCTAAGTGTGAATGTGAGTGTGCATGGGTGTGTGATTGTGGCCCCTGCGACAGACTGGCGACCAGTCCAGGGGTGTACCCCGCCTTCGCCCATGAGTAGCCGGGTTAGGCTCCGGCAACCCTGTGACCCCAAAAGGGATAAAGCGGATTGGAAAATGAAGGAATGAATGAATGACTGTGTTTCTGAGTATTTCTTTATTCAGATCATGATGGATCAGATGAAAACCCACACTTTGACGCAGCAGCGAGCAGGCCAAAGTCTCCCTCTTCCGCTCCAATTCTGATGCATCAACTTGCAAATAGATCCATGTACATCTTTATTTTCCTCATCCGAGTTGGCACGTGGCTCAAAACTGTATAGCTGCATATCTCTGATATTGCTCTCTTTTTAACTTGGGCTTGTGAGATGCTATAAGCTAGCGGGAGAGAGTTTGAACAAAAGGATGATGGGAAGTTAGGAGACTAACTTACATGCCAATAGTCCCACCCACAACTCATGCGAATTTCTGATTAGCTCCTTCTGCGCTGCAGAAAATATGTCTTAAAAAAGTGACAGGGATTTAGATTTGAGATAAAAACTGCATAATCATGATTAAAGGCCACTGGGAAAGATTTTACACTAGATAAAAATACAGTATAGTGAGACTTTAAAGATTTAGTACTTTTAATTAGAACAGGATCGTGTGCGCCCTCAAAAACGTATTGATGGCATTAATAGTAAGTACATTTTGTCACACAAAGTCTCACTGTGGCACGTAACTTCCCAAAAGCCTTGAACATCAAGTGACTCATGTCAATCAAAAGGAATTTCAGAGGTGAGATTTTACTGATGCACAAAGTCATTGTCTCCACAGTGGCCCAAACTGTTAAACTGGATTTTTTTTTTTTTTTTATCATTGGGGCAGCAAGACAGATGTTAATTGCTAACCTGAGGGGGAAAAAAAACGACAGCAGAATTCACTATGAGGAGGAGGACGTGTGAGGCTCAGGGCGATGTTCAGCTGAGAAGGGTCCTGGCAGTCGAGTGGATGTTATCTTGACATTTACAGCCTATCAAAAAAAAAATGGTTGCGGATCGCGTAGATCTTTTTCATGGCAGCTCCTTTCCCTGAAGCCAGAGGTTTTCTTTCTGCAAGATAATTCATCCCGTCTCTGTGCAGCAGTGGTTCAGGAATGACAGTTTGCTGGATAGACTTTCTCCAGATCTCAATTTCACAGCGCAGCTTTCTCATGTTCTGGACAAATAAATGGGCCCCAGAAATGTGCCCTCATCTGTCATTGCTGGACATGACCTGCAAAGCTGTTGTTTTGTATTCTCAAACGCCAAATTCAATATATTTGGATTGCTGCAAACATAAATCCAAATATGTAGCAAAGGATGTTGCAAAAGCATTTAATTCTTAATTTTTTAAAGATATTGTTAGCTGCTGTTTGGCTAAAAATGTTTAAACAAAGTTGTTTTGTGTAACATGCATTAAATAACAAAACATTGAGCTTTCATTTTTTGCACATAGCTCAATGAGTGAATATAGAAAATCATTTTATACTGTAATTATTTTTCATTCATTCATTCATTCATTTTCCAATCCGCTTTATCCCTTTCGGGGTCACGGGGTTGCCGGAGCCTAACCCGGCTACTCATGGGCGAAGGCAGGGTACACCCCTGGACTGGTCGCCAGTCTGTCGCAGGGGCCACAAACACACACCCATACACACTCACACCTAGGGACAATTTACAGTGACCAATTAACCTATGAAGCATGTTTTTGGACGGTGGGAGGAAGCCGGAGTACCCGGAGAAAACCCACGCATGCATGAGGAGAACATGCAAACTCCACACAGAAAGGTCCCCCAGCCAGGACTTGAACCGGGAACCTTCTTGCTGTGAGGCAGGAGCGCTAACCACTGCGCCACCGTGCAGCCCTCATACTGTAATTAAAAAATTATAATTTATTATAGTGAAGCAAAACACAAAAACTACTTTAAAATACCTTAAAATACTTGATTAGTGTAATCCATGGAGAGCAGATTACACTCACAGACACGATTTAGTCAGCTGTCCTGCATGTGGTCAAGGAAACTCAATTTTTATTTTTTGAAAGTTTTGACTTAATATGCTTTAAAAGTTGGTGGCTAGCAAATAAATATCCAATCAGTTTCAAAGTATCCAAAATTGCTCATTTTTTGTAAGTTTATGGCCCAAGTGAGTTTTTCTATCATGCAGAAAAATATACTTCAGATTAAATAATGTATGTTCTTTTTTTAAGGAAAGGTAAGCCGAGGTTATCTTTAGAAGCACCTCCGAGAAAATTATGGTTTTTGTTTTCACATTTTTCTTTCCCCCTTCATAATATATTTTTTGGTTAACTACACACATAAAATACGGATTTTTCTGCTACATCTACTCTGATGAGAGCTTAGAGAGGATGAGAGGTAAATCTTAGGAAACAGAAACACTGACAGAATGGGAACATTTCTCTTAATTGCAACTAAATCTGATGTAATTCATCCTTTCCTGCCAGATCCCCACCTGTCCAAATGTTTTTGTGAATTTAACCACTTTACTTCCTTTTGTGGAATAAAAAAGCTAAATACAAAATTATTTACAGGCAAGTACAAGAACTTGCACCCTAAAGTTGCGTTCCCATCGAACACGGTTTGCGATGCAGGGGTGACAGTTTCAATGTTAAATGGCAACATGTTTCACTGTGTGGCGTGAGGTTTCCAAAGTTTGATTATCTTGACTTTGGCGAATAATTTGAGTCCTGTCAACCAGTCAGGAACTCAGTTTGAGAGGGACCTGGTTGCAGCCAACAAGATGCCATTGGACATCATCGACTGGCCTTTTTTTTATATAAGTTTTTTGTTGTTTTATTCTGTTTAAATATTTCATTTATTATTGATTTATTATTCAGAAGTTAGAAATGAGGCAGTCTTTGTAATGCAGCTTTTCCACAAAAGTTTAAGAAATGTTTAAACCATAATTGGATGATATTGTCTCCTTTTTCATAATTTACGCATGCTTTATTTTGTAGGTTTAAGTTGATCCTATTTGCGCTCCTTTAATGGAAACATGCTCTTTGCGAAGGAAGTTTTTTTTTTTCTGAACAACAGGTATTACAATCTTGAAAAAAACAAACGTATAAGATATATAAACAATAACAAATAAATAGACATAACAGACATAATATAAATATAGCCTTTCAAATTGACATTTAAAAACATGTTATAATTGTTACACCTATTTTTAAAGCTTAAAAATGTGAATAAACAGTAACTGTTCTTCAGCTCAGAAGTTTGTCTGCACAGAGCACAACAACAGTAAGATAAGCAGAACTGTAAAGACTTTAATGTCTGCAGTATCACTCCAAGAAAAGAAAGATGACGACAAACAGCCATAAGAAACAAACATTGCTTTTCTGCACTTTGAATGGTCCGGGTGAATACTCTATTCTGATTGGCTGCTGGGTGTTTTTGAAGAAGTTCTGGTCACAATGTTTTATATGCGCAAGCTTCTTCAAAACAAACTGTTTCTTCATGATGTGGACAAAACAAGCAGTAAGAGGCAAACTTTTTCTGTTTACTGATGCTTTATTTAACCTATCGTGATGATCAGCACATATATAGCTTCCCTTTGCCGAGGTCTGCAGGCTTTGCGATGCATTGTGTTACCCGCATTAGGTATCAAAAAGTCTGTCTTTTGTGAAAAAGTGATCTTAACCTAAAATAATAACAAAAATAAAGTACTAAAAATCGATTGAATATGTATTTCTCTTGTAAATGACCATGTTATAAAAGGGATGGTGACAAAGTGTGCATTAAGAATTTGATGCACGCCACGGAAGCCTGAACTGCCAGAAGATGGTTGCTTCCCGGATTGTAACTAATCTGCATTAATGAGTTTAAATATGTTTATTTTTTTAAATTAATCTCGTGCGTTAACGCATTAATGTTGACAGCCCTAATATATATATATATATATATTAATGCTTAAAAACGGGAAAAACCTTAACTGTTATGGTAGCCTAGTACAATAACGTTTTAGCGAGCGATAACAGTGGACTGCCAGTTCCAAATGAGGACTTCTGGATTCGGCTGATGAAGTCTGCAGCCAGGCTCTTCTGCTGGATTTTGTCCAGTCATGCACTGATGATGCGTCAGCGAGTGGAGACCAAAACCAACATGAAATAGAAGCTGATTGTTGCGGTTTGTTCTTCTCCTGAACTTTATATTTTTCTTATTTGTTAAGAGACAATAGAAAAAGTTCCTCTAATTTTATTCTTATATTTATTATTCCCCTTCTCGGACTATTGAGGAGCAGCAAGTTGTCAATCGGCGCTACAGGAGACTGAAGTACCGCTGACTGAGACGCAGCTCCTGCAAAAGATAGTAAACCTCACCGTTCTAGGAGAGTTTCTGAATGAGCTCATAAACCCAGACATGGAGACGTTTTTACCGACACCTTTGTGGAGCTTTTCAAAATAAATGCACCTGAGCTCTCAACACCATCCTTGTCTTCCACGCATTGACTGTTAATGAGATTTCTAGATATTTAATCAATGCCTCCATGTGGCTGAGTAGCTCCTCCCACACGATATATATTTATATATTAATGAATTCATTGTTTGGACAAGCGTCGAGCAGGGAATAGAAGCAGCGGACGCAAATTTGCAGCGTGACTCTCATTCAGTGTGAACGCACCATCCGTCAACAGAATTTTTTTTTAAATTGATGCTTTTGTGAGTGTATTTATGTAATGAGCTCTGCAACTACAGCAGGGTCTGCTTGCCCACCCCGTAGCCTCTCCTTTATTGTATAGGGAAGTTCAGCCCAGGTCACATTTTCTTCTCACTTCCATGGAAGGGGGAAGTGAAATATTTTTCCCAAAAGCCATTGCGATGGCTCCCCCACACACCATCCTAACAAAGCTAATGGTGAGTGGCTTCTCCCCAAACCCTTTGTGCACACAGGCACTCAGCAGAAACGGTCGAGTGGAAGCACTTACGAAACCCAGCAAGAGCGTGACAGTGAGCGCTGAAAATTGAGTTGAGCGAGGTGGAAAGTTCAGCTGTAGCGCTGCAGGATAGACTGACACATAGAGCTCTGTGAGAAAGTGTAGATGACACTGTAAGAAGTGAGAGATCATGGTAGGAGGGTTTTTGATTGTAGTAGTGTAGGATAAGTGCTGCACTTGTCTTGATCAAAGCTGTCATTATTGCTCTTATTGTTAGAAACAAATCAGGCTCGTAAAGCCTGCACTGCAACATGAGCAGATAGTGCCGTTCAGCTGTAGAACGACAGAAAACAGTACTTTAGACAGCTTTTAAACTAGAAATGAATTTGTTGTCAGGCAAATTAGTGTGATATGAAACAATTTTGTCATGCTGAGGTTTCCATGCTCGTATTTCTGTAGCACTGATGCTTTCTAATGGGGTCCGCTTGAATGTTCCGTATGCAAATAGCCTTTCAGAAATAACTCTCATCCAGTCAAGTTGCAGTGAACGGAAAGACAAACTGCACTCATGACACTTGTATTGCTGACAGAGCAGCCACATGCTTTCAGAGAATCAAACTGATTCAACGGACAGCATCTAAATCAGGATGAAGGTGACCTGTCGTTCTCTTCGGGTGGACAGCCGAAAGACAGATCTGTCTTTGTTCTATTAGGACTGATTATGTCATTTAGATACAGATGGGCTGTTAACCCAGCAGCTGTCCTCATCAAACACACCAGACTCAACCTCTGGTTAATGGATTTCCCAAAGCAATGAAGGGAGCAACGGTTGTAAATGAAGAGGAACACACAGATGAAATATGGATGATAGAGAGGATGGAGTCTCTAACCAGTGACCCAAAAGACTTTACTTAAAATGATTATTTATTCATAGTCAAGTGGATTTCATTATAATGTCTTTAACTTTTTAGCTGAAGATGAATAATTACTAAAACGTCTTTTTGTATTACAAGCTAATGATGCTTTGCGAAGAAACAAATTTCAAGTTAATTATTGCATTTATCTTGTGTTTCATACATTCTTCCCATTGGTCAACATTAAAAGCAGGGTTACGGCCTGTCATTTTGTCAATTTTATAGCCTCGGCCTGCATGCAAAGCTGGCATGAAGGACGACTTTAACAAAAAATAAATACATAAATTGATTAAATGAAAGTTATGTTTTCAATTTTTGAGTGCCAGTCCGAAATTCAAATGCTCAAATTTTAGCATATTTTCTTATTTAGCTCAGATTTTTTTTGTTTGGTACTTGTGTATCATGCAACAGCTAAAAGTAGCTTAGAACAAGGGACAGTTCTAACATAAAAACGTGGAATATTCATCATTGACTGCGATAGATTGGCATCCTGTCAGCTGCTTTCATTTAATAGTAGCTGGGATAGGCTCCGGCAACCACAAAAGTGATTTAGTGGGTTAGCAACATGAATGGATGATAACACAACATCATATTAGCAACCATTTTCTCTGACTGGCTGCAAACTATTCCTGCATGCAGCTTCTTTTTCTGTTATTTATTTTCTATTAATGGGCAGTGAAAAGGATCAGAGACTTCTGATTGCTGGGAAGGAATTATGGGAGTCACACTCTCATCATCTTTTGAGCTATTTTGAAAGCATTCCAAGTGGTATTTTTATTGTGATTGTGCAATTTTTAGCCCAAATAAAAGAACCTGTCATTTTCAAGGACATAGTTTCAGCAGAGCGGCAGTAGTTCATCAGAAATTCACCTCTGAGTTTTGTGGACGGGGCAGTTGGGGAGGAGATACCTTGCCCCAATTCCCCTCCCTGTTGAGGAGCGGAGCAGGGAGCTTGTAGCCCACCTAACATATTTTCTACGTCACAAATAAGCTCTTTTTCAAACAGCATTTTTACAACTGCACCTAATGCACAACAATTTGAATGAAAGAATACTCAGAAATGCCATTTTGAGCTTAATTTTCCTAATGTGTCCTCCAACATCAGAAAAATGTCACAAGCACATGTTAGAAACACCAAAAGCACAGTTTTCATTGGAGTGGGTCTATAAGTACTATAAAAAAAATTATGTGGTCCTCAGTAAATGCTTGATAAATCACAGATGTGTGATGGTTTGTTTAAGCCAGTAAAACTCATGGGAACATGTTAGATCTTATCTGTGTGATGTTTTTCTCATCAAGGTTTAATATTCAGCACACGTATTGTACCAGAATAATAACCGTTTCTCTTACGTTTTGTTACTTTCCCTCTCCATCCCTCGTTTGCCATATTCGTTTGTGATTGTATGCACCCGCGCCTTGCTCTCCCTTGCAATTCCTCGGGTTACCAGTGAATGTCTCTCTGACTCCTATAAAAAAGTCTCCACACCAAGCGAGAGACAGTGGTATTTTATATGGGTAAGGTACATGTAATGATATTATTCGGGTTCAGTTGTGAACTGGGGGCAGGCTAAGAGCTCTTTCCTTTTGCAGTGAGAAGTCAGACACTGAAACAGGAAAGAAAAAAGAAAGTGCAGACTTTCTCTCCTCCTCCTACACAGCCTCGCTCAGAGGGGCTCCATCTCTCTTAGGCTCTCTGATCTTGGAGTCACAAAACACCTGCTGCCTGCCTTCAGACACACATAGAGAAAGAGGGGGAAGAACAGCAGTCAGCCAGCCAAGAAGTTGGGTGTGACAGCGAGAGGTAGATAGACACAGTCTTCAGAGGAACCGCACAGTGTCAACATTTGAGGATAACATGTAAAACAACAGAGGGAGCAAGATCCAACTAAGGCTGAGCAAAAGCAGGAGGAAAGATGGGTGAATGTCTGAAAGCAGGTGCAGGCAGCAGTAAATGTAAATTCTACCCATTCTAATGCCCTGCTTGACCTGACATAGCAGCAAAACCACTAGATTCCTTTCAATTGCCACATTGGGTTGGACCCTCTTTTGCCTTCAGAACTCCCTTAAAAATTGGTGGTATCAATTCAATAAGGAACTGGAAGCCTTTCTCAGAGAGTTTGGTCCATATTCACATGATAGTATCATACAGTTGCTGCAGATATGTCAGCTGCACATCCACGATGCCAATCTCCCGTTCCACCAGATTCCAAAGGTGCTCCATTGTGTCACTTCAGTCTTGTTTCTTCCCCATTCTGATGCTCGGTTTGAACTGCAGCAGATCGTTTTGACCATGCCTAAACTCATAGAGTTGCTGCCATGTGATTGGCTGATTAAAAATTTGTATTGCAGAGCAGGACAGGTGTGTCTAAAAAAATGGCCAGTGACTGTAGAAGCCTTACTCGAAATTATTTTCTTTTATTTTTCCTTTTATTACAGTCATGTTAGTTTTTGTAGTTTCAACAAAATATAATGGAGTGTGTTTCACTTTGGCCTAAAATTATGATCCCAAATTTAAGACTGATTTCAAAAGGGAAATATGTACTATTAACTTCCAATTAAAACAACAACAACAAAAAGTACATGTACAGACTGATCATGGGATCTTTCTGGTGTTTATTATTTCAATCTTCTAGCAACTTACAGTGCGTTTGAGTGTGTATGTGTGCTTCTTTGATTGTCTGGAGGTGAACCCAACAAAACTGCCACTTGCTTTTACTTCGTCGCACCCAATCGCCCATGTCTGGAATATTGTTGAGGTGGGCGGAGTAAACTCCAGACAGAAAGTTCCCTCCACTTCCAGCTTCATTTTCTCCACTCAGAACCTTGAGGGTCAGAAATGACTAGTCTAGTGTGTGTATGTTCATGATTTTACACCACAGCAACAACTACAGCAAAAAAGAAAACATCTGGTGGCCCCTCTGTGAATGGAAAAGCTGCCAATGCAAAGCTTAAACTTGATATTCTTAAGCGGTTTCTTCCACCAGATATTAGAGATTTGGACAAAGGTGACATCTGCAATTTTGTTTTACAATTAACTTAAATTTTCCTTTTTTTTTTTTAAAGTCTTTAGTACCTCAAAATGCAGAAAAACTGTGGTTAAAGGGACAATGGAAAATTGAGAAAATAACAAACTATATTTTTATTCTTATTTTTTAGACTTATTTATACTTTATTTTTAGTAGTTGGATAAGCATTTGTTCAGAATGTTTGAAGAAATTCCTGAGGGTGTTCCTGGGTAAGTTTTTCTTTTTAAAGAGAAGTTAATGAGCCACAGGCTTAAAGGCTCAATTACTCAGATTCACTTCATAGTCATCAGCAGTGAAAATGAAATCCGCATCTGGATTTACAACGAGACGCTGATGTACAAAGTTGCAGAAACCCCCACACACTTTCCACTGAGGTGGGATGGCAGGATACTAATGAGGATAAAGCTCCAGGAAAAGCTACAGGCTTGTGAGAACCAGCGCTTATTGATCCAAATAGGAAAGCACATGGGAAACTGGACTTGAATGTCAAACTCTTGAGCTTAAAGTTGGTCCTGCCGTGTTGTGAGTCGTTGCTAAAACCAAGCTAACTTGAGGAACTTATGTTAGATATCAAGGTTAAACCAATATCTTTATACCTGCAGTGTAAAACAGTATTTATGATTGTTTATTTTGCTTTAATGCAGCAAAAAAAAATCAATTTCAGTTCTTTGAAGCATCGTCTGATACTTCTGGGTTTCAATTAGTGCCTGAGCTCCTAGAATCTCTAAGTTTTTCATAATGTTGCATTAAAGTTTTTCCTGATGATCAAAGCAAAGTAGAATTTTGCTCTTTAAATTGAAAAAAACTGACATTCTGAAAAAAACGCAAATAAACGTGGATTTTTCTCTCCCATTTTTCTGCTTTTAAATTCTGCACTGGCCTTGTTTTATTGTAGTTAGAAACGCTGATGATAGAAATGCAGTACAGTATGAAGTGATAATTATTAGCTTCGAATTTGAGGTAAACGTGAGGCTGCAACTGGTTGTTAATCTGATAGATCAAGCTTGTAATAAATGAATGGTGACTATACAGTCCATGGGAACAGCACTACAGATCTATCGGTCTGCTTTTGCCCTCTGCTGGTCAACTCTGTTTGATGCAACCATAACGTTTCAACTTATTTCAGTTATAGGAGGAACTAGTTTAGATGACGTTGTCATTTTTAAGACAATTCGCGTGGCTCATATTTAGGCTTTTTAATCTATACGTTTATGGTGTAGTTGCCTCTGTTGCACATTAGTTTTAAGAATTTGCTTTTAACCACTTTTTTTGACTCAAGCCATCTTTGCTTTACCTTTGGACATGTCCATGTCATGTTTTTATGTAAGTTCCTGACTCTGAGGAACTCACATGTATCCATTCAGATTTGCTCACACAATGAAGTCTTGTTTTTTATCCACGGAATAGCTTTAAATGGATGTTTATTATAACTTAAACGTAGAAGCTTTATATGGGACATCCCTTTCAGCTGGAAAAGTTATGCATCATTTGACACAAAATGTAAAATTCTCTCCTAGTCTGTATGTTTAAGTCCATCTGCTTGGCATGAGGAAAAACCTGATTGCATTGATGTGCAGCTTTTCACCTGAAGATGGCAGCAAAGCTCCTCATGCAGAGCCTTCATTAACAGTCACTGCTTTATTTAGTGCTCAACTTTATGTCAGCTAATCAATTCATAAATGTACTTATTTGTTGTGTGTTGCTCAGCTGCTGCGATTAGTTTTCTGTCTCATTCTCACTTTTCTTTTTCCTATAAATAAACTGCTCTATCCATGATGGATTTACTGTAAAACAATGTTTTTAAAGATGCTAACCAGTGCAGTTTCAGTATTTGCTCAATAATTCCCGAGTGAACTTTCAAGACTTTAAAAAAAGTAATTTAAATTTGTTGATATTTAGTTCCATGGGTTGCTTTAAAAAACACTATTTTCCCAAAACAATTTGAAAATTGGATGATTTTGAATTAAAAAAATCATTGCATTTTAATATTGTATTAGCTAATTTGAACTTAAAAACATTTTTTTAATAGTAAGGACAGAATTATTTGAAACTCCAGACTTTTATGTTCTAAACAAAAGGAACAAAAGAAGTAAAACCTTTTTTCTGTTCACAAAAATGAACAAAACTTAAGCTTCTTTCAGATTTTTCCACTTTATTTCAGTCGGATTTTACTAACATAAGCTTGTCGTCAAAAAATAAATCTGAAATTGCAAAATTAGATAGAATTGCAGGAAAAAAATCAAAATATATACTATCATGACATTCACTTTTCATTTTTAGTATTCTGCTAAGTTAAAAATGTGACCATAATTATTAAATATCCACTATTTGTTTAGATTGTTTATAGATTGTTGATTTTTATTTGAGCTACAACCAGTTTTTATGTACAAAATATATTACTAGTAGAAACAATTATGTAATAAAACAACTTATATATTCATACAGAGTTTGTGCTTGTGTTTCAGTACTCTATAAGCATTAGGTCATTGGTCAAATATGGTAAATATGTGAAAACTCAAATATCCTAAATTTAAAAAAAAAACAAAAACGATTACCTTAAAACTGACCAAGTTCCATGTCTAAACTATCTTCCAATTTATTTTTCTTTGATTATAAATTCATGAGGACAAGAGGCGCTCTTTTGCTCTCTCAGTTCCCCTAGTCTGCCTGCCTTGCCTCCACAGTTCCTAGTGTAAAGAACCTCGAGTGGGTTTCACCAGCTGGTGCCTTTGCTTGCCGCATCAATAGTACAAAAATACGTGTGTGTTTTGCGAGGTCCCACATGTCGCACCAATCCAATAGTTCTGGATACTCTATAAATGATCTGGAGTTCCTTTATAAAAGCTACATTACATATTATGGGGAACATCATTGATGTAGCTCAACATTAATTTGACAACAATATGAAGTTTTGAACTGCACTGAAAAATAAAAGAATAAAAAAAAATCCTGTAATGTTAATGTGGCGGCAGATAAAAACGTCCTTGAACAGAATTACATTTCCAGATTTAGATCTTGGAGATCTGGTATTAATTTGGAAGGAGGTAATGTTAAAAATGTGTGCAACTTTCCTCATCCTCTGTCTTTTTTTCCTGTGGTTTCATTGCATTAGTGACATTTAATTCAATTTCATTTTACTTCCATATTGTAAAATGTGTCATCATAATAAAAACATGAGCAGCTAAGGGAGTTGTTTTTTATTTGTATTTGTAGATGTTGCTTTGAACCACGTGTTTGGGTCTCTGGACATCTTGGGAGTGATTGATTTGATGGAAGCAGTTACTTGAAAAAAGCCAATGTTACATGAGGTCAATCAACTTGACAGTCTTCTTAAACTTGTAACTGGAGAAGGTCAAACATTATCCACCTCCCTCACAGTGTCATAAAGTTAAAGGAAAGGAAACATTTTTATTTTGGTTTTTCTATGGTTGGAGGAAGCACCAACTCATCCTCAACCAGTAAGCAACAGGGTTTTTTGTTAACTACACTCATGTTCCTAAAATGTTAATTTCGTATGTTGTGTTTAGCTTGAGCTAATGATTCGTGCCTTTAATTTTTACAATATTTCGGTGAAAAATGTACGAGCAACAAGGGAACGCCACTTTTCCAATCTTGGTACACTAGCGCGGTTAAAAATCTACAACTTCTACTTTCGTTTTTTTTTTTCCAAGTAGCTTACCAATGATGTTCAATGAGCTAGGAGGCGATAGATCAAAAAACCTCGGAAGAGTTTTAATTTGTAGAAGATACTAAAGGGTTTTTTTGTTTTTTAATTCAAGATGACGACCTCTTCCCAAAGGTCAAAGGTCAACACAACTTTGGTTGTGGGGGGTAATTTGCTATGTCAAAAAAATTGTTTTTCTCCAACTAGATTTGTGTCAAATCTGGTGAGTTTTTAAGTATGTGGTGGGGGTAAACTTGTGAATCCAATCTAAACCTTGCAGTTCAGCACTGCTGCTGGACATAAATATAGTTTTACATGTTTTTTTCATTTATTCTATACTTCCATCATAAAACAGCACATTCCTTTAAAAGTGAAAGTTAATTCAACTTTTTCTTTTCCCTGTATCCATTTGTTGAAGGTAAAACTGTCTTTTACACTTCATCCTTTGATCATAAGACCCACTTTGGAGTTTGGGAGTGATCAGGCTTGTGAGCTGCAAACCTGAAGATGACACTTTTGGAAAGCAGCATACCATACACATATGTAGTGCCTTATGCTATGCCGGATGCTCAGTCTATCATTTCTATTCTTCAGATCTTACCGCTCAGTGTGTGCATGAATTTTTGAGGTTTCTTTCTTTAAGAAACTCTTGAAGTCTGAATTATTCATGGACTCGGGGAGACAATAGAGTTTGCATGATTACACTGGTTTTTGCGTGCTGCATAAAGGAAATGATCATATCTTACCTGTCTTATTTTTGCAAAAATGCATACATATTATTGAGGTGCAAACAATCTTTTATTTCATCTGCCATTGATTTTTCTGAATTTGGGAGGGCATTTTTTTGTTTTTTAAATGTTGGAACACTACTTTTTTTTATTCTGAAAGAATATGCTGTGGTTCTTTAAAATGTTTGTTTTCAAATTTGTTCTGCAAGTTGAGCGATGCAGAGTTGCTTGCTCAATATTTTATGGCTTGTCGTCAGAGTCAGACACATAACTTCAAGATGATGGAGACGGTGTTCAGCGGCTTTAGTTGCCCACCCAGAACAAATATACCTGTAGTTATTTTTTTGGCATTATTTCAGTTCATTTTATTTATTTTTACTGTTAAAGCACCTGCCCATCTTTAAATAAAGCTCAATTAAGAGAACTTTAGATTAGTAACTTATAGGAAAAATAAAAGTTTAGTGAAAACAATTAAAAA
The DNA here is from genome assembly GCA_036245035.1 of Adrianichthys oophorus. Classification (NCBI taxonomy): domain Eukaryota; kingdom Metazoa; phylum Chordata; class Actinopteri; order Beloniformes; family Adrianichthyidae; genus Adrianichthys; species Adrianichthys oophorus. The sequence goes on along the minus strand of BSAI01000096.1, from coordinate 10,637,641 downwards.
TACAACTGCAACATTTAGAATTTAATTTTTTGTTGTAACTTTTTTACTTCCAGACAAAAAAGGAGGAAAACCTCCATCTATCCTTTTTGTTAAAAACATAAAATTTTCTCGTTAATCATTCTGATGATTGATTTTTGCAACCACATTTTTGTTGAAATGTTTTATTATCAAAAATGACCCCTAACGTTAAATTAGAGCATCTTTTAAGAAAAAACATAATTCAGAATCGGTGCTATAAATGTGCTGAACACAGTATAAGAAGCTTTCTTACCTGAGGACTATAAAGCTTCTTAGAGACCCATCATGCAGCACTTTGAAGTCTTGTTAATATTCACACTAGACAAACAATTTCTTCTTGTCCATACTTTGGCAGAGGGGCCGTAGTTTTGCAGCCTTTTGTATTTCATGCATTCATCCAGTGAGAGCAAAAATGACTTTTATTAAATTAGTTTAAAAGCTTTTCCTTTAATTCCATTTTTTTATTATATTTTGTTTTTAACTTTGACCATTTAAACCTCCAGCTTCATTGATATGTTTTCTGTTCACTTGCTTTGACCAGTTATATATATTTCTTTTGCTTCTATTCAAACACCAGATTGTTGTTTAGGATTTTGGCCACTTTCATGCATCACAAAGTGCTGCTGGTTCCACTGATGTTAAGAACTGATAACATTCCTGTTTGACAGCAGCTTTGAAAGCCTCCAGCACCCACCCTCTTTTTTTTTGTTTTGACCCTAAGCACAATGAGTCAGATGTAAAAAATTGATGTATTTAAGGGTAGTGTGATTGACAGGTCTCTCAACTAAAAATAGAAGCATGGAAGCAGAAGGCAAGCAGCTTAGCAGATGTTAACATTTTGACACTGCAGTTTGACAGGCAGGTAATATCTTCTTTTTTTGAGTGCGATGCTATCATGTATCAGATATAAAACACAAATGCCGTGCAATGTGTGAAATGTGGAATTCTTCTGCAGATTTCAGGATGCAGAGCTCTCTTCAGTAACAGGAGAATGAATGAATCAGCTGTTAATCATTTTCAAATTTTACTCCTGATTGTCTGGCAGTCTTACTGTTGCTGCACAGATTGTCTCAGTTCTGTCTGGACATGTGGTTTTTGTCTCCTTTATGAACATTTTTTTTTTAAATAATAAAATTGATTTGATGGGATATTGGGATTTTCACTATAAGCGTTCGCAATTTTATTACTATAATTTTTTACTTTTTTTTTTTTTTTTTTTTACAAAAAGTGCAACATTGGAAGACTTTTGCTTTAGTATGAGAGAAATTCCCAGTGCTCAAGATTACTGGGCTCGGTAACCCTTTTTCGTGCGTTATCAATGGCCTAATTGATCCCCACGAATGATCAGACAGAGAGAAGATTGCATTAAAGCTGAGAAATTAAAGCCATTAACTTCTGGATGTTTATCAAGGCTTTAGGACCCATTTTCAATTTACATTCTAAAATCCAAATAGTCTGAAAAGTAGGGATGCAACTAGTCACTTTCAGCATGACTCAGTACAAACCTCAATTTTTGGGTCCCGGTTTTTGGAATTGAGAATTCGAGAATTGTAGCATCCCTACTTAAAAGTTTCTCCAAAGAAAGTTTCTGTTTATGATGCTATCATACTGGTATTGTCTCCTAATTCTTTCTTTTCATCCTTTTCCAAATTGCTCATTTTATCTCCATCAGTTTAATTTGCAAGCAGAGTTGTAATGACATATGATCCGATGATCTAAGCTACAAGTGATAAAAGATGCAAGTGTTTTTTCCAGTTCACTCGACTGTTAGATGTTAAAACATCAGAGCTTCTTCCAGCAGGCTTTGAGCTTCACATGGCTAATTATCATAAGCAATAACAAGTGTAGGGCTAATTAATCACAAGGGAACATTAGCATAGTCTTAGCTGCTATCAGTCAGCCTACACTATTTCATCACCACATCAATTCTGCATCAATAAAAAACAAATCTTGCTTTTTTTTCTTTTCCAGCTGTTTTCTTTTACTTTAGGATACTAGCTTTGAGGTTAAGTTTTTCTTTTTGTCTTTGTTACGGAAAAAGAAATCAGGCGAAACCTTAAACGTAGTAGTCAATGAAGAAAAATCAGTTTGAATATTTCAGCAAGGTCCTTTCTATGTATTTGTGAGAGAAAGATCTGAGATTTTCAACATCTAACACAGGTAAAATTTGTTTCCATACTTTTCAAATTACAATTAAATGTCACTTCAGTAATACATTTGGGGTTTATTTTTATTAGGGGAATTCATTGACGTTGATCATTTATTTAAATGTTTGTGGTGAAGAAATTCTGGTTCAGTCTTGATAGAAATAATATTTCCTTTTTTCATGGAAATAACATTGTAATGTTTTCTTATTGAAATATTTTCCCTATTTTATTTCATCTTTATCTTTCATGAGAGGTTTTGTTTGCAGCAACTGATAAAAAAATGACAAAGTAGTGAGCACATCTGTTGTAAAGCAATTTTTTAAAATAAAAGTTGGAGATTTTCAATTTTTTTTTAATTTGCAGCACCTGAAGTAACAAACATACTCTTTATTTCTATACTAAGGATGCCATGTAATGCTTTTTTTTTGCCAGAAAGATCTCTGAACTCTTTATTTAACCTTTTGTGACATCTCTCTTCTAAAACTGTTGCCCCATTTCCTTCTTTGAGGCAAGTTTCTTTTCCATCTTGCCTCACTTTGACGCTTGACCCCACTGTGACTTTGGAGTAAAAAAAAAGAGCATATAGAAAGCATAAGTTTAACTCAGAGGAAGCCTTTAAAATAAATTTCTCCTTGACCTGGGAAGCGGAGAGGTTTTTACATATAGCGTTTGTGTGAGTCTGCTGCTGAGACAACATAAAAAAAAAACAAATCTATGAGGTTGCTGTGGTAACGGTAACCACTTTAGCATTCACAAACACTTTCAACATGAGGTAGAAAGAGAGGATAAAGGTGGAGTGGAAAGCAGTCAAGAGGGAAGTTGTAGAGCTGAAAACAATAAAAGAGGTGACAGCTGGGAAAATCAAAGTGAGTGTGCTTCCCTGCTCAGTCACTGTAGAGAATGGGAGCAGGATGATAAGACAGAAAAGCTTTATATAAATACCTCATTTACCTCACTCCCAAAGGATTTAAGGCTTCATTTCTGTCTCTGCTGCAACATACACTAAAGATGCATCCATATCTACTGCTATTGAGGATTTATTCAAAATATTGTTTTCCATCCCTGTCAACCTCAAATTCAGCCACAATGGATCAGGAAAATATGAATTATGCATTCCCTCTTTTTACCTGTCTCCTGCTCTCATGTCATTTTGTTTGTTTCCACTTTTCTTTTTTTAGTCGACTCTTCCATTATGTGTTCTAAATATTAATAATGAAGAAGAGCGAGGAAGGATGTGTGATGCAAATGATGCGTTTGCTTTGTTCCCTTTGTCGCTTTAATCAAGCTGCTGATGGCTGGAACACACTCTCAAACTGTCTTTTGCTGGAGCTGTGAAAAGGAGAAAAATAGCAAACAGCCACATCAACAGAGTGGAGCAAAATTAAAACCACCACCTGCCACTCACGCCAGCCTCCTCATAGTATTTGCCTCTCATACTCACTCTGTCTCTCTCTCATGTGCGTAATTTCAAGCCACATTTTTTTTCCAGCCAATGAGAAGCCAGAACAGAGCCTCTCGCAGCGTGATGGGGGGGGGAGAGCACGATGTCGCCTGATTGACAGCCAGCGCCCTACAGGTGGAGAGAAGAGCTGAGAGGAGGAAAAGACATACAGGGAAGGGGTGAGGAGAAAAAAAAGAGGCACCTGCAATCAGATATCCATAGACACACACTTACACACACACACACATCGATCCGTTCCTCTCCTTCTATCCTAAGAGCTCGTTTTCCTGGGCAGATTAGCTGCCTAACACCCTCATCAATATTATCATCTCCACAACAAGATGAGCCAGTGCAGGAAAAGGTGCAGGCGGCAGCTCACCAAGGTGGCTCGCTATTTCTACCGCTTTCTCACAGGAACTCTCACCCAAGGTAAGCAGCCAAAACTTCCTCTCCCAGAGGTTTGCTGGTAGAGCTGCTGCTTTGAAGAGGAAGTGGTTGGAACTTAAGTCCTGCTTTCTTCATACCCTCTTCTCAGACACTGCTGTGCTGTTGTGAAGTTTGTTTTCATTTTTAGCGTTGGTTCAGGAGATGTCTGTTTCTGCAAAGATCAAAAACGTGCACTATTTCGAAGAGAATGATGGACATCTGTGTGTGCATTCTGTCTGAGAGCTCTGTTTCATTTCCTGCAGCACAAAAACTGAGCAAAGCTCTTTCACATAGAAGCTTGAAGATTCAAACGTTTGCTACGCAGTACGTGCAAGATACATGAGCATACATTAGATCTTTTAGTTTGTGCATGAATGGAAAGAAAAGTCATTATGCACAGTTTAAATATGAAATTTGGGTTTGCTCTTCATCTCTTTTGGTCTCCCTTTTGACTCCCTCCCTGCTTCGCACACAGCTCTGACCTTCTTTCTCCTCCAGCTCTCTCTTTGGAAACGTGTCATTTCACCTCCATTCAGAAACTCTCAGTGGGTGAAAGACACATGCAGCCTTTTATCCAGCCTCTCATTCAGATCTCAGTGTGACTTTGGCTCACTGATGCCCATCTTCCCTTCTTCCATTTCTGTGCAACTTGAAATAAAACTTTGCAATGCTAATCTGCATATGAAGACTTGAATGCAGCCTTTTCTTTTGTTTTGTTGTTTGTTGATCAAGATCAGAAAAAGAAATCTACTCAACTTTTGGAATTTGGCTGCATCTTTTTTAATCCATTTTAGTATTTTTTGTCACTTATTGAAATCTATGTTTTACCAACTTGTAATGTTTCTTTTCAATCTTTTTTTTACTGTCATTAAATGACAATCTTTTCCATCTAATTCTGTTGACAGCTCACTGCTAAACCATGCAATCATTTTCCGAGTGATATTGAGCCGCTGCTCACATTGCCTCAGGGAAGACATAACAGAGTGAGGCGGTTCTGACGAATGCCAGCGGCTGATCCTGTGGGTGGAGGTAGAGCTGTGTTTAGATGACCTTGTCAATAGACCAGTCTTTGAATGCTAATTTGACAATCGTGCTGCTCCCTTCCTTGAGGCTTTTCTCCTCGTTATCTCTTCAGACTCTGACATCTGCAGAGCCTCATATTTCTGCTCCAAAGGCAGCTGCTGGGCACATTTGGGGGTGATGCATGCATGCACACACAGCTGAATGTGGCCACGTCTGAATGGTTGGATGTATTATATCAAAAAATCTTATTAGAAAGCTTTGATTTGGTTCATTTAGGGTTTTGATTATTATGATACGTTTGGTAGCTTTAAAGTGATACATCTTTGACATAAGAATATTGTTATCTTGACTTACTTGGTTTTACCCTAAAAATGCCTACCAGGTAGTCAACTTGTTTTTTTCGAAGCAAAAAAAAAAAAAAATTATGTCAAGAAAAATGTTTTTGAATGCGCGTGTTGTATTACTCTTTTAAACGTTTCTCCAAACCTTTACTTAAAAGGGTCATTTGCTTGTCAAAAGGAGCACCTTACCTAGAAAACATCCTTAGTGGAGCAAATCTGCTTATTCTGAGAATGACTAACACCAGGGCCGCCTCTGAAACCTCTAGGAAGAAGCAAATGTTCCATGAGGACATTAAAATTTAAAGCAGTTTGTTCCAAATATTACTAGCGTTGTATCTGGGAAAGAGATTTAGTTTGAATTTTGGCTACCAAAAAGGGACATAATGCCGTTTATTAAAGCTCTGTAAGACTATTATTTATAAAATATTTACATTTTAAATTAAAATAAATATTGTGTTGTTTAAATCTATTCCTGTGGGATGGGTTTCATTTATTCCGGACATTTGTAGAACATGATCTTGGTACAACAGTGTGAAAATGGAGACTTCTCTTTTTTTCTTAATCGTTTCAAACGATGTAACTGAAGTGAGCCTTTATGAATAAATTATGAAATCAATATAAACCAAAGCAGAAATCAAATTCAGTTGGGGTTATAAAGTAATTAATCAGGAATTTAGTTCAAAAGGGTTTTCTTTTTTTAAAGAGGCACTCCAATCATCTTTTGATATATTTTCAAAACGTTCCCAGTGGTCCTTTAATAACGATGATGCCATTTTGAGAAGGATTTTTTTTAAAAAAAGGACAAACCTGTGTCATTTTTGGACATAACTTTTGCAGATCGGCAGTAGTTCATTAGAAATTTGCCTCTGAGTTATGGGCGGTACTGATGGCATGGAGCAACCCCTCCCTCCTTCTCATCACCCATAATCTTCGATTGTTCCCACTCTCTCTTGCTAGCTTACAGCCTCACAGCCCCATCCTAATATTACCGGTGCAACAAAAATTGGGAGCAATATTGGAGCTGTCCAGTTGTACAGTTTTGAGCCAGATACGAGGAAAACGGAAGACGTACATAGATCTAGTCATTTACAAGTGCATTCATCACAATGGAGTGGAGCAGGAAGCTTGTGGCCCAACCCGGCCTATTTTCCACCCAACAAATACGATCTTTTTCAAATTGCATTTCTTTCATCTGCTCCTGATTCACAACGGTTTGAATAAAGAACTATTTAAAAATGCTGTTATGAGCTTTATTTTCTAAATATATTGTCTCCATCACAAGACAAATTCCACAAGAACATATTAAAAACATGATTTTCATTCGAGTGGGTCTTTAAGTTTTTAAGCAATGTTGAAAGAATAACAGCTGTTAAGTTTCACTTATACTTTGAGTGTTTCAGCAAATATCTGATTTTGACTTATTTTACAGAAAACCAAACTCACTGTTTGAACAGATAACTAGCTTCCACAGCCTCATAACTTCCATTTATAATATTTTTCTAAACGTAGTGAGCGTATGCACATACGCAGCCATTTATCCAGAATGGAGTTACCATGACTACTGGCTCCTGCGTGTCTGCTCCAGTGGGAGACAAAAAAAAAAAAGAGAAGGAGAGAAATGTCTGCTATAGTGCAGTGGAAGCCAGAGCGGGCTGAATTGTATAATGGCAGTGCTACAGTGGGATTTCATCAAGGCCATTCAGAGTTTGGTATTTGAGTATTGTGGTATTTTGGGGTTGTAAAAGGGTGCTGAGGGACATGCCATTTAGCTGAGGCGAGGAAAGACAGAACTCACTTTGTTGTCAAACTGTGTGTGAATGTGGGTGTGATTTAAACTATGCAAAGAAGGATCCGTCACATTACAAATTCCCCTGAGTAAACAGTTAGGTGACTTTTTTAAAACTGTTTTTCCAAAAAGAGTTTTATAGAGAGCTCAAGTTTTCTATGTTATTGTCATTAGTATGACTGTCTTTGATTAGAAGGCTTATTTACAGTTTGATCCAGACCAGAGTTTGTTTCTTCTGATGGTCTGAATCAATTTAAAAAGGTGTTAAAGACTCACTCCAGTGAAACTGTTTTTCTCAAGATGGAGTACATATATAAAATAATTTAAGCTCTTCTGTGTAGCCTATTTCTTTATTCAAATCGTGATGGATCAGATGCAGGGAAAAATCTGTTGTTTGAAGAAGCTCTCAGTTGAACTGAATTGGGTGGGAAAAAGTCTGACTGCTCTGCTCCATTCTGATGAATCCACTTGCAGACAAACAGATCCATGTACGTCTTCATTTTCCTCGTCTGAGCTGGTATCTGGCTCAAAACTGTACGGCGGGATGGCTCTGATATTGCTCACCAGTTTTGTAGCACCGGTAATGTTAGGATGGGGTTGTGAGGATCTGTAAGGTGCATGAGGGAGTGTAAACAAAGAGATGAAAAGAAATTAGTGGAGACTTACTTCGCCAACAGTCCCGCCCACAACTCAGAGGCAAATTCTGATAAACTCCTGCCGCTTTGCAAAAGTGATGCTCTAGAAAACGCCACAGGTTTTTTTGATTTTCACTAAAAACTGCATCATCATAATTAAATAACTTCTGGGGAGGCTTGTACAATAGATAAAAAATATAGTTGAAGTAGGACTTTAATGCCACCAACTAACATCAGTCCTGTAATATATCTTGTTGACTGAAAAGTAAAGAAGTTCAAACACTGTTTGATATTACAATCAATGTGCTCTATCTTGATTTATTACTATTTTTATGCACGTTTTGTGGGTAATCCAACATTAAAGAGTAACTCTTTCAACTGTGTCAAGCTGTTATGGTTCCTCATGCTTTTAAGGGTGTGAAAGCAGACTACACACAAAAAAGTGTGTATTTTGTTCTGCATCTCCCACCAATTCAAACTCCAGACTAACCTTGCCTAAAAAAACACACACACACACAAACCACAAACAGGGACAGAAGTGTGAAGTCTAATTAGAGTTGGGTTTATGCATGGATGAGGAAAATGTGGTGAGTCACCCTTTTTCAGCCACTCTTTGCTCACCAATTCATTAGTTTGATTAAAACGTGGAAAACAACACCAGACCCCGTGTGTCCGTTTGAGCCCTGTCCTTTTCTCAAGAATTATGTTGACCAATGTCATGCATTTGTGCTTCTTCACTGAACAGTAGTTTGAAATGTGCAATTAAGAGTATTTTTCATTGTTGTGTGTCTAGTTTTATCCTCCACAAACTCTCACAGTGCAACACAAGTGCAACAATTCACACAAAAGTGCTTTTCAAGCTGACGCTCCCCTTTTCATTGTACTCTAAAGGACACTACTGTCTGCGTATGCTGTCGCTTTTATATAGGACTATTTGTTTAAGTTGTACAAAGAGTCCTTTAAATGTGTTTTTGGATGAGAAAAGCTGACAGTAACAAGCTGTTATGTTTGTTCTGTTTTGTGTCCATCAGGAACTTTTTGTGCTTTCTCTTAATCATAAAAGCTCAGAAAATATCCAAAATATTCTACCATTTTTTTCTTTTGTAATATTTGCATATACTGTGAAACATTCTTTTAAAAATTATCCTACAGATTTACACTAAAAAGCAACAAATATTTGACCAAGAAGTAACAGAAAATTTACCACATTCTGTAAAAAAAATGTAAATGCATCCGGGACATATATTTTATAAGTATGATATAATAATAATAAGAATTGTTAGTGATATTTCTTCTATTCGATTTCATTCTTACTCAGCTTTTTCTTGCAATTTTTGTTTCACATATATATATATATATATACTTTGTCACTGTACTGTTGCTGCCATCCATAGCTGCTTGTTATCAATCATTACTGGCTCTGAGTTGTTCTTCTGCTTTTGGCTTTTCCCTTCAGGGGTCACTGAAGAGAATCATCTGTTCTCCATTAACCCCATCCTCTGCATCATTTTCTCACATCTGCTACCTTTATGTCTCCTCGTAACATCCATTAATCTCATCTTCCTCTAAGTCTCTTGCCTGGAAACTCTACCCTCAGAATCTTTTTATACTGAAACATCCACCTTCATTCCTCAGACTACAGGAGATCTGGATTATTTCAGTCTGGCTTCGCTGGCTGTGTCCTCAAACCTCTTACATGGATTTCTTCTCACGCGAACTTGTCTGATCCTATCCATCCTTGTCACCTCTGAAAGAACCTGAACACCTTCAGATTCACCTCCTTCCACTGTCATGTACAGCTTTTATTTCATTCATGCTGACACTCTTTTGACACTCATCGCTCCTCACACTTTTCTTAACAGGTGCCATCCTAACTGAGTACACTTCTTCAAACTTTTCACACTTTTTGTTGCTCTTCACTGTTGTTCCTATGCAGTAAAGTGGATCCTTTAATAAACCTGTCAACAAAATTTAGCTAAGTGGAAATGATACAATACCTGCATTATTAACTCATTTATTTGGACTTTGGTGACGCAATCATCACAAAATCCCTTCCCATTTGTTTCATTCTATTTTTTGCTGTAGTGCAAGTTGTTCAAGTTATAAATTGGCAAATTTCAATAAAACTCAATAAAACTATGTAGTCGCTCGTCGAACGTTCAAAGCTTTTGATTGATAGATTTTCCTGAGGCCATTTTCAGTAAAAGGTTTGTGGTCTTCTAACATGCTCACTCCTGATTGGAGAGAATGCTTCCATAGAAATGCAGACTCAGACCGACTCTGAAACTGACAATTTCTGGTTCCAACATGACAATGGCCGTATAGCGATACAATGGCATTTGAGTGGAGAAAGTTGGAAGTTAGTGTATCCACTAATGTTTGTTTTAGCATTATCGGTATGTTTTTTAGGTGTTCCAAACAAGGTTGGGAGTTATTGAAAATACATTGATGGGGTTAGCATGTAGGGATGTCGAGATGCTTCTAGTGTGGCTAACTTGAAGAACAATATGTTACAAACAAGTTCTAGAGTTAGAACACAGTTAATAGAATCTGACTGAATAACAGACTTGTCTTTGACTCTTTTGCTTATTGCTTATTTGATTAATGTGACATAAGTTTGAAAATAGACCACTTGTTGACGGTGCGCCCTAGGCTATAGTGCTAAAAATACGGTACAAAAAACGAACTGGGTAAATCGGAAAACATGCCAATGAATATAATCTTTTTGGGGAGAAATGTTGTGTTAGTTCACATTCTTTTGAAAATAACCGTCCTTACTGGATGAAGGATATCAGAATATTCTATTCAAATTGTTCTTTGCAATCTGAAAACTAAAAAATCAGATTTCAATCAGAGATTTGGTGTGCATATAAAGTGACTTATGCTCTGTCTTACTACAGCTAACCTTTATTAATACTCTCCTTTCTAAGGCAAAACACCACATCTACAGTTTTGTGTTCTTTCACTACATCATGGTCTATGGAGATTCCTGTCTAATCTCATCTGTCAGTCTGTTCGCCACCACAGCAAACAGTAATGGCTCAGAGGTGATCCTTAGTGCAGTCCCTCCTCCACATCGAACTCCTCTGGCACACCCACAGCATCCCTTACTTCTGTCTTATAACTTAAACGCATTTTTAACAGCACTCAGACATGGTCCTGTCATTTCAGGCTTCATCATATAAAACCATCCCGCTGTGTTCTCAGCATCCTTTTACACTCTTTCTCTAAGTGGACACCACACAGCTCCTTTAACCTTTATACTTTATACTTTATTCTTCTTTATCAGTTCCTCAACTGCATTCAAAGTCATGACATTATCAGGAAACAAAACCATACTCCTGCTCATTGATCATCAATACATCTAATCTTTGAAATCTGTTTCACTTCCTCTGAGGTTGTTTTTGAATCTTATGCAAAGCTTTCCGGACATTTGTTTTCGGCTCATTTTTCATTCCCCTCTGTTGTTTCCAGCCCATTTTTTATATCTTGGGTTCACATGTTTTCTGTATTACCATAACCTTGCTTGATGGATAATTTCGATTATAGCTGGCCCTCTTGTGATGATAATTCCTTCCAGATGTGAGGTGTTTCTTGTTCAGATTTGTCTTGATTTTAGTCATGTTTTGTATTCAGACTGTTTCTAACAGTTTATTTTTTTGTCTCTGCTTTCTCCTTGTGCCTTGAGCACCAGTTTGAAGTTTCCAATCAAATCAGATGTTTTTGTTCATTTGTCCATACGTTATTTTTTAGGACTTTAAGTGCATCACTGATGCGATCCTGTTTTTATCACCATTTTGTTCCTTTTTTGTAAAGTAATTTGGTCATTTTGTATACATTTATTGAAGTTTTATAGTTTATGCCATCCTCCATCAATCACTATTCCTGACTCCAGGTTTGTTTGAGCTAATTTTAGCATTTTTTAGCTAAAAGAAAATTGAGCTTTTGGGTTTTTTTCTCCACAATGAACCTTGTTTTAGGCGATCTTGTGGACAACCAATTCTTTCTCTTATCAAATGTCCGAGGCGAGACGTCACTTCCTCCATCTGCTCAGTCGTGTTGCTCTGCTCTCGAATCTCTTAAATGCTGAGGATTCTGCATTATGCATAACATATTATCTGTGTTTTACCTTAACCTTCTGTGGTCAAAGAAGCTCTACATAAAGTTCCACCCTCCTAATCCCCCTGGCTTCTTCCGTGATGGATGAGACATCCAAACTAAGACCTCTACTGGTAGTTGTTATGGTGTACCTGAAGTTAGAGTTTGACTGTGCAGACTTTATCCTGTACATCAGTTGACTTGCTGTCATCTGCATATTGGTAATATTCTATTATGTTCTGCTAAACTGTTTTGTGTGAAGGTCATGATGTTAACAACTTTTGTTCCTGGAGCATGCAGAATCCATTTGAGTGTTTTTCTTCATCTTGTCAGCTGCTCAAACTCCACAGTTTTCTTCTCGCTCTGACTGACTTCTACAGAGCTTTAGTCACATACTGTCAAATTGGTAATCAGTATCTTGAGTTGTTTCATTGCTCTTTTCCTCAGGCTATCTTCACAACCATCAGCAAGGACACATTTTATAGTTTTCCATCATTCTCTATAGCACAGAAAATTGACTTTTTTTCTTCCATCTGCCAACTCAAGTCACAAAATATTGCAAACGTTTCCTACAGTAATCAACTTGAAAATATATATTTTTTTAAATTGTACTTAAAAAAAACTGATTTTAACGCAGTGGGTTCCAACTAGATAAATGGGCATACCTTTATAATATTTTACTTTTTTGTAGACTTTAAGGACATGGATGAAAACTTGGCATGTGATTTGCTGAAGGGTTCTTGAACACATTTTGACTTAAAAACATTTTTAAAAAGCTAGGAGCTGCTTGACTACCTCTGTATGGGGTTTGCACCAGCGCTTGTAAACTGCTGCTCTGCGCCCGGGTCCTGTCTCTGGGTTGTCAGGTTGTATGACTAAAGCTAGCAGAAATCTTCTTAGAAAGAAGAGCGGCACTGTCAAAATTGGGACGAATGCCATCTCTCCACATGAGACCAGGCTTTCCCCAAAACGCACTCCAATTGTCTACAAAGCCAACCCAGATTTCTGGGCACCATCTACCAGCAGTTAAATTATGAAAAGTGGTTGTACATTTCTTCAGTGACTAGGTTTGAAAAGGGACCAGAGAAAATTACAGTGTCTGGCATTAACTTAGCAAGTTTACACACCGATTCTTCATTTAATTCAAGGACCTCTGGTTTTCTCCGTCGGGCACAGCTACCGCCTGCCTGAATCCTGGCTCAACGGAACCTGGACTAACTCTGGGCTATAACATCTTAAGGTTTACTTCAATGTCACCATCTCTGGCCCTGAGATAACGCCTGACTGTGTGAGCTTCACGTGTCTGATTTCAGAGGAGCCGATGACCAGAGTTGGCAGTTCAGCGGGTGTGTTGTTGAGGGGGGAGAACCTATTTCATAGAGGGATCTTCGGGAGCTCTAAGTTTTTGTGGTTATCACTATGCTTCATTCCCACCGGTACCAACCCATCCTGTGTCTTCCTAGGCTGATGCCTGGGAGGGACTGAAGTGCTAGCTAGTTTAGCCTAGCTTAAGTTTAGTTTATATAGAAAAATATCTTATTAAAGTTACAAAACATTTTACAGACAGACAATTGTTTTATCTGTTAAATGGAGATTTCATTGGAAGTGGTCGCTTGAACATGTTTCCAATCCCATAGTGAACGTAGCATTACTCCATAGAAATCTAAGTTACTTTCGCTGGTAAAAAAATTACCCTTATTAATATTTTGAGTGGTATTTTTGAATTGCAATCTAAACCATTAACATTGTTCTTACCCTGATTAACTTACCATGAAAAATGTTTTTAAAAAATTTCTACTTTATCTGTCTTGCTGTGATACTTTTACAAAAAAATGTAAAACTCCAAATTTTTTTTTCCATTCATTTTCCTAATAGGAGTCATTTGTTATGTGTGCTGACATTTTTCTAAATGGTATTGGTGTTAATCCTCCTCTAAATGGGATTAGAACTTTTTGACCTAATGAATAACATCTGAAGGCTTTGTGTGCAGCTCCAGCTCTCTGTAGCAGAGTCTTGAATTGCTTCACTTGATTAAACTCTGAGAAATGCTCAGATGGAGAGAAACAAACACTTTCTCACAGACTCTTTAGCTCACTTGTGGCAAGGATCAAAATGATTATCATATCAACCTTTTATTTATGAATAAAACATGTTCCTTTTGAGGCCGGACATCATGCAACATGTGATGCAGTGCTCTGTGTGTGCATGTCATGAAGAGTCTCCAACACAGATTATGTGATTTTAGAGAGGAATCTGTATATCAGCTGCAAGATGCTAAACATGATTTAAAAAAAAAACACCTTTTCTCTCTGAGTTTGACACTGCTTGAGAAGTGTATTTTATGCATTGTTTTTTTCTAATTACAGAGCTTTTCCTTATTGTTTATCATAGCATTATATCATTGTGTGAATCCTGCTGGGTTTCTTATAAAATCATATCATTTTTCATCATCATATCATTTTTCAGCTATGTTAAACCCAAATGAATGTTATACACCTGCTTTATAAATGAAGTTAGAATGGATTTTTTGTTTTCTGAATTTGATGGTTATTAAAGATGGGGGTGAAATTTAGAGGTGTCATTATGCTTGACATCCCTCCTCCGAGTTTCCTCCTTCAATTCCTCCTTTTAATTAAACATAATTAATAAAACATAGGCTGGCTGTAATTGTGAATTCTCACAAGCAACACAGTTGAATGTGTTGTGCGCATGCCTTGTGTTTATTGTGTGGTAATGGCACTAACAGTGGAAGGAAAATTGTTTATTACCAAACAGAAAAGATATTTCAAGCTGAGATCCGCTGCTTGTGTGTGTGTTGCCAAAGGGTTGAGACACTTTTCCTGGCGTGGCTGGGTGCTGTCTCATATGGGTGCGTAATACTTAATATAAAAACCCAGCAGGAAGCTCTATGTTTGGTGACTTCCAGGGCAGAGACAAGGATAAATTCACATCCATTTGCATGAATTTGTTCCACTTCATTTGCGATTGGGATTTTGTGAACTGCAGACAGAGCTGTGACAGCTGTTGTGTTTTTTGACTGTGACACTTTTTTTTTTCTTACAAAAGGGCAAAAAAATGAAAAAAAAAAAATCACATCTGAGCGACGGATTTTAGGATCTTGTCTTGTTGCCAGACGTGTGAAGACGGTTGCTTGAATCATGCCGCTTGGCCTCATCTGTTTCTCTTATCTTTCTGACATCATCTGACTCGCACATTGCAAAATGGATTAAAAAAAAAAGGCTCTAGAAACAAATTTACTTCAGAAGGTCAAAGCATGTAAAAAAAAGAAGGATCTGTTTTCATAGATGCCTCTTTATTTACACGTGCTGCTATTTTTGTGCACAAAAATTCCAGATTTATAAAGGAAAAGCGACAGTAGGTTATCTGAGCTTGCCTGTTGCTTTTTTTTTTACCCTTTGTTTTCTAAGGGCATCATTCCCACTGTTTTAGCTCTAATCTGCTCCATGCTGTTCACGCTGCCATCTGTCTTGTGATGATTGAGTCATTGCTCTCACTCTTCTGTTGGTCTGTCAGCTTCTGAATCATCTACTTCAGGCTTCGGTTTCTTCTTGTAGCCAAGAAGATCTATGGTGGGCTTCTACTTGAGAAATCTTTGAGTAGAAACAAAATTGAAAAGAGAATTGGTCAAATGCTTTTGCTGAAAGGTAAAGCTGCTTGTAATTGGATAAAATTGCACATCCGGCTGTTTCTGCCAGCTTTCATTTCTCTGAAGAGAAGCGCTGTTATCCGGTGCAGAGCAGCCTGTTGATCTTCAGGAGCTTGTAGGTCAATCTTCCTTTGCCTGTGGGGAATTCAGGTTGAAGCAAAGACCCAGACTTTCTCCCAGGTCCTTTCTGTTCAGCACATTATTTACCGCAGGTTCTCTGTCGGCGTGTGTTGCTTGTCACAAACCAGCACCTTAAATTCCCTTTAACCCATCTCAAGCATCTATTTTTCCCCTCTGCAAGAAATGTGTAAAACATCACCATCATCCATCATGTGTACACTCTCCTCACTTGTCCTAAAAATAAATCTCTATTAGTAGCTCTCGTGTGTGTGTTGTGTAGAGAAGGAGAAATTGAAAAGAATATGCAGACAAGAAAAGGCAAAAATGAAACAAAAGCTAAGGTTTATATGTTTTTGGATTTTTAAAAATGCTTATTGGTTTGATGAGATTTTGGCTTATGGATGAGAAATCACTGTTAATATGCAGTCTCATGCTTTAGAAAAATGTATTTAATTTATGTAGATATTGAAGAGGAGTTGGGAAAAATATGGGTGCATAAGCAGCATTGTTGAGCCCAGATTCATCATAACTGAGTGTTGATAACTCCAGGCAGATTTTCAAACACCAGTGTTTCAACATCTTTTTTTTACATTTTTGTTTGTTGTAAATGAATGTTGCTAAATTCTAATGGGGTATAATTTTAGCAGAATTACATTGTTTGTTTGTTTTTTAATGGAAAAAAGTATTTTGATTAATGCTGCTTTGTAGTAAGAATGATTATTAAAAAGCCATAAAGTTTATCAGTGTGATCTTCAGTTTAGCTTCATTTGTCTGTGAAAGAGCGATAGAAGAAAAAAAAGTCCCATACTTTATTTTCTCCCAACATCTGTTTGCTTTTGGTCTTGTCAATGTTTTAATGTACCACAAAGAACACTTGATCAATCTGTCAGGTTTTTCTTTTGATGCCATTATCCAAAATGTCTTCCTGTTAAAGAGTACACTTAAAATTTCAGAAATTGGTTTTCAATTATTTTTTTAAACCACAATCCCAATATTTTTAGTTGAAATCAGATTTTCAGTTTTTAAAAACCATCTTTAAAAAATGTAACCAATGTATCAGGAAGATTGATGAAATGCATGAATTTGCCAGACGTGTAGGACAAAGGTGAAGGATGAGATTAAGGCAAAGCTTTTCAATGTAGACCTTCTAAAGGCATGGCTCATTTGTCTTACTTTTTTTATTCATTACCTAAAAAACATTTGCATTGGCCTCCATCTTCAGTCAAGGAGAAGTAGAACAACTACACTTTTTTTTTTTTACATTTTTCCACAAAACTTTAAAAAAAAAAAAAAAAAAACAACATTACATCAGCATTTATTTTTATCATGAACTTGAAGAAAAAGCTTCCATCTTATCTGAATACATCATCACCCGCTGTATCGCTGTTTTTCTTTCATCCTGTATTATCTCCTTAAGACTCTCACTTCTCATGGGATCCTATTATCCTCTTTATGTGGAAACCGTTAACCACAAGCAACTTCAGAGATTCACTAGAACACTGTTTTGAAAATAAATGGGAGTGTCAGATTCATAGAATCTTTAAACATTACATAAAGCAACATGTGCAAGTTGGTGGCTGCCATATTTCATAGCACCATTTATTCTGAGAGAATTCTATTTTTCATTTGATTTATTGTCTCATTTCTTTTATTTCTATTTATTGTTTTTTTTAGGGAACAAGGGATCATTTTTGTTTGTCGCATAAAATGTCTGTTTATTATTTTTTGTAAGTTTTAGTTTTTAAAAAATAAATCCAAGCTATTTGAAAGAGGATTATTCTCTCATTTCAATTTTTTTTTCATAAAAAAATACAGACCCTTTAAAAAAAAGAATATTATGGAAAAATGTATTCATTTCCATAGTTTTGATCAAAAAATGTTAACTTTCATAGAACAAAGATTTAGGTCCCATTTTTCTAATCGATTTCAAGTATTTATGTGTTTATTTGTACTTAAGTTGGGATTCCAGATCATAAACCCCACTAAAACAGGTTTCCAACTTTACGGAAAGGGTCCATAGATAAATAAAATATAAGAGAGGATCAATACAGTTTTGCGTGACATTTCATGTTGTACATGAAATCCAAATTATATTTGTTTTAAATGTAAGATAATCACAAAGACAAAGAGTTAAACAAAAACTAATAATTTCAAACAAGAACATGTTCTGAGAATAAGATAGATAATAAGATAAAGAACCTGGATCAGGCAACCAGCAGGATGTTAATTCTAATCCACACAATCTATGTAAATCCACTTGTCAGAGTTTAAGAGTGATTAACTCTGGTGTGCCACGGCTCAAAAACAAGTGACCAGGCATCCTTTTCACCACCAGTCCCTGCAGTCACCTGGTAGAAAACCTAGTTTGATGTTCAGCACAGTCCACCTCAAAGGCTCAGAATTTTTCATTTTCAGGGGAAAATGTTAATAGTATTTTGATAAATAATTAATTTTCTAATCAGCTCTTTCCAGTCAGCTCTTCAGTCATTAAAAGGCCGACTAACTAAATGGGAGTGTATCGTCAGTCCTTTGTCGGCAAGTTCCGTGGCAGATGAATAAATTTACTGCTAACTATAGATATCTGAGCAGAGAAGCTAACTTTAGCAGTTTGACACCTCAGTATTTTGCAGTTGCACTTTCACTTTCACTGCTATTTACAAAAGCAGCATCAGATTTTTGCAGCTCATTCTTGATGTTTCAGTGTTTTTTTTCTGCAGCTTTTTGCCATTGACCTTGAACACATTAAAAACCAGTGTCACATATTTGTTAATTTCATTTTTTTCTTTGAGCCACATGATCAAAGTAATAGCGTATGTGGGATGATACTGCTTAAAGGCAGCATTTCATTTATAGATGATTCCTCTTTGATCTTCAGTGAAGGATGGAACAGATTTCCTGATTGGGAGAAACTTTCTATTTAAATTGTTCATTCTCCTGGTTCCTTTTTGTAACAGCTCTAACCTCACGAGTTTGTTTGTTGATCCTTCTGGCATCTTTACCTCTGCAGTTAAAAGTTCACTATTGGTTGAAAAAAACATTAGAGTCTTCTGGAAGACTTTAAAGATGCGGTTTTAAAGTTTTCTAACATATAACAAAGTCCCACTCCAATCATCTTTTGATCTAATAAAAAGTGTTCCCAGTAGGACAGGGCGATAAAACGATAGCTATCGATATCGCAATGGTACTTCTACTCGATAGTAAAATGAGCCTATCGCCATAGACTTTTATTTTGAAGGGTCCGAAATTAACATTCGACAGTTGCCAACATTGTCCCCTCTTTGGTGAATAAAAGATAAAGGGTTAGTCTCCACATGGCTAGTAAATGTTCGTGTAAACTTAGTTGTGTTTATTAGCTCTCCTTTTGGTGAATATCTTTTTGTCCTCTCCTCCTCTTCTGTCTGCACAGAAGGGAAACAAAACACACGCGACACCACACTCAATCCACCGCTGCGGTCACTTAACCCCTACAGCGTTTAGTTTAGCTGATGTTTGGCCGGTAGATTTTGTTTTTCTGAACTGACCAATTTGGTCAGTGTTTCAAAAATTACATGTCGGTCCCTGTGTGGAGGTATTTTAAAATCTGACAAAAAACAGAGTTATGTGAGGTGTGGGCGGATCTGTTGGCAGGGAGTAAGCCTGTGCTTATTTTCACGTCATCCCTTCATTTACACTCTTTTCCACTAGCTTACAGCCTCTCATAACTCCATCCTAAAATTATATCTTATAATCCTCATAATGTGTTATGCTTGTGAAGCATGCATATAAAGGCTATTCAGTTATTGTTATATATTCTGTTAATACAATTTAACTTTCAAGATGAAATGTCTGTTCTTGTTCCCGTATTTGTTCAATCAATTTCTCCCAAAAGTGCAACTTATACTCCAGCACAACTTTTATACAACTTTTTTTCTTGTTCATGATGGGGGGGCAACAAAGACAAAAAATAGGTTTTCGGTTTGTCTTCAAACAAAACTCTTTGTAATTTTTTTTAAAGAAAATGCAGCTCACGTTTCATATCAGTATAAAGATATTTTAATATTCAAATGAAGAAAAACTGAAAATTCAACAAAGTCTGGTATTGAACTGAAGTTTAGCATCTGCTAGACTATGAAAGAAACCTAAACAATTAAATTTAGGAACCAAATGTTTGTTTGCTTATAAAATGTTATATTAATTATAAGTTTGCAAAAACAAAAGGTGAATGTCAACAACAATGAAAACTAACTTCAGTTATTCAATGAAAGGGCTGTCAGTGTAGTCACATCACAAAGGTGAACCCACTGCCACAACAGCAACAAAGAAAGAATAATTGCAGGTCTTTCTACAGAGACAAAGTGCCTGTGGTGGATGGCTCTTGTTGCTTTTTTACCTCAAACACTTAACTTCCACTTCACAAAAACTGCAGTTTATGATGCTCAAAAGAGTTTAAAGAACCAACTACAAAGATTTATACTTAACATTTTCATTACAAAACTAAGTAAACATAATTCAAAACCCAAATGTGACTCAATCTGCTGTATTTTCCTCAGCCTCTTTCTGTGTTACTCTCTTTGCAATGGACCGCAGTGGAATGGAACAATGGCAGGTCTACATCCGTTCGATCCACCAGGGAGCCTGATGATCAGAGGCACTAAAAGTCTGATGGGCCCCAGCTGGGACAGAGCTGTCGCATCCACTCAGCCACACGGTGTCATGAAGAGGGCAGACTTTGAACAGGGACAACCTTGAGAAACTGTTCTGCTGACCTCTACTGAACATCATAGACTGGAAGGGAGAGGGAGTGGAGGAGGTCAGGACATACAGAAATTCTGTGGAAGGGGATAAAAGAAGGATGGAGTGCAGCCATGAGGGTGTGAAGCAACGCAAGCAGTGAGGAAAGAAAGTGAAGTTCAAGGGATATTTTGCTAAGGTGTTATGTGCAGTGCTTAACATGCACAGCTGCATAAAATGTGGCTACCAGAAGAGTAAAAAGTTAGCTCTAAAAATAAATGCATAGCTGTGTGCAGAAAAGTTTCTTTTCATATTTACAGATTGAATCCAAAGACCAGTCTTTGTTGTCAGGATTCTTAATATCACTCCATTCATTTTTTGATCTATTGTAAAAGCGTTTTCAGTAGTCTTTTATTGATTACGTTTTTAGCCAAAAATAATAATATAAAGTAGTTTTCTAGTATACAGTTTCTGCAGAGCTGCAGTAATTCATCAGAAACTCGCCACTGAGTTTTGGGCAGGAATGTTGGCGCAGAGTAAGCCTGTACTGATATCCCATCATCCCTTTGTTTAATCTCTAGCTGACACCCCCTCCCACCTCAGCCTAACATTACTGGTGCAACAAAAATGTTGCAGCAATATTTGAGCTTTCCTGGATTACAGTTTTGCAAATACTAGCTCGAATGAGGAAAATACATGGATCTATTTGTCTACAAATGGATGTGTCCAAATGGAGCCGAGCAGGGGGAGCTTGTGCACTTCTGATTGTATCGTCAATGTAAAATCTACAAGATTTTTTCTATCAGCATTTTTTTTCATCTGCTCGTGATTTATCACGATTTGAATAAAGAAATACTGATAAATACAATTTTCTTTGTATATGTCCTCCATCATAAAAAAATGGCGCAAGAACATGTTAAAAACACCAAAAAGCACAATTTTCATAGGAGTGGGTCTTTAAAGTAAAATGGAAATACTGCAATATTACATTAAAAACCTACTAATTACTTTAGTTAGTTCCAATACACACGATAAATCATTTGCATTTACTGTAAAATAAAACTTACTGGCCAAAATATTTTTTTTTAGAAATCCTCTGATTGACAAATTGAGATAATATAGATACAAAAGATGATTTCAATGTCAAGGCATTTACAAGGTGATATTTCAACCTACTATTGCAATTCACAAACAAATAACTAGCAACAAATACATCTTCCCCGGAAGAGGAATTTCATCCACATTTAAAAAAAAAAATCTTTTTTCTGCATTGCTTGTAATTTCCCTTAGTGGCTATTGTATTTTTTTCATTCTGGATCAGCTTGATGTTTGTCCCTGGGTGTGCAGCTGAAACATTTTGTGTGTAAACTGGATCGTGTTTGTGCCTAGAGGAGGTTGTGTCACAGCTGTGAGTGATATGCCCTGTAGAAAGGGAAGCAGCTCGGAGGGCAGCATACGCAGCCAGATTTGGGAAAGAAAAAATACTTTTCAGAAAAAATGTGCTAAACAGTTTTCTTTGATGGTATGCAGCAGTCTTTACTCTCATAATCTAAAGGCTACCACAGGAGACAGACATTTAGAAGTCAAATGAGTTCTTGTGTTTTTGTTCTTTTCAGGTCTGGTGGCGCTGAGGTCATAATTCCTTTTGTTTTTGTGGGGATAAAACGTTTGAGCTTTAAGGGTTAAAAATACCAAAGTTTAGCTCAAACAGTACTCTGAACACTTTTTAAAAATGTAGAATATGCATTTAATCTAATAGTTTTCAAAATTGCATTCCAATGGTGGTGTAACCTTCTGGTGAACAGGTGATGGTTGATCTTCCGGCACTAGAAAAGCCTAACTAGGCATGTATCAACAACTATCAGGAAGGGTTCAGGGATGAAACATCTAAAAAAAGAAGAGTTATAACCAACGGGCTGAAACAAAATCTCAAACCCTCTGCATATTTTTGTTAAACTATCAATTTCAGATCTGTGTGGAAGAGAATCACACTTGTGTACCATCTTTGGGCTATGTAAGTCATTAAATGGCATAATAAAAAAAATCAATAAACACTGACTTATTTTTTTGCTTTTAAGGTAAATGACAAAAGAACAAAAACATAAAAACAGAGTAGTTATTGGTAAAGAACTGAACACATCCTTCAGGTTGATTTTTTTCCATCTAATCTCAAATCTTCATTCAAATATTCACATCATGTTCATAAGTCATATGCAGGATATTACAGGAAGGATCTCGCTTGCATTAAAGCTCAGATCTCCTCAAAAGGCTGCAGTTTAAATGAGGTTTGCAGTTACCGAAAAACAGAATATTCAGCATCAACAAGTGTCCTCTTGGATGTTAACGGTTTTACTCTGTCACTGTGACACTTAATGTTGAGCTTCTCCTCAGTCTCTTAACCAAACAGGCACCTCACACCTGTGTCTCTGTTGTGATGACGAGAGCTGAGCACCATGCCGCTGGCGGCTCTACTGTTTTCCACCTGTTCCGTCTGCTTGTCTGTCTGCCAGTCAGCGTGATGCCAGTCTCATTCCAACTCTATTTCCTCACAAGCCTTTTTTTTTTTTTTAATCGACACATGCTTGTAAGTGCACACCGAGTTGCATACACGCACACGCGTGATCTCATCAGTTCCCATTTCCCGCTCTCCAAATCTGATTCCTCTCTAGGTTATTTATAGCTGTAGGGCTCACTCCACTGTGTGGAAGGTGTCCTGACCTGTGTTTCTGCCTGGCTTTGGGAAAAAGAAGCACACAACACCTGAAAGTGATGCTATCAGGGATGAGACCGTGTGCATCTCTGTTCAGTCTGTGGCAGATTTCTAGGAATCACCACAATCGTTTTTTGGTTTTTTTTCCAAGACTCGTGGTGAAGGTTCTCAACTTCAGCTTAACTTTTACAAAAGATAGATAGCTTACTGTGATTTAGAAATCTATATCATTAAAGTCACACTCCAAATATCTTTTTGATTTATTTTCAGTGATCCCAGTGGTTTAATAATTGTGATTATGCCATTTTTAGCCAAAATCCAAAAACCTGTGTTGTTTTCTAGGACATCATTTCTGCAGAGCGACAGGAGTTTCATAGAAATTCACCTCTGAGTTGTGGGCGGAAAAATTGTTGTGGATTAAGGCCATCCCCACTTCCCATCATCCATCCATTTACGCGCTCTCCCGCTATAGCAGCATCCCCTCACACCTCCAATCCCCCCGATCTAACATGACGGGTGCAACAAAAATGGTGAGCAAAATTGGAGCTGCATTTTTTTCATCTGCTGATTCACCACAGTTTTAAAAAGGAAATACTCAAAAACTGCAAGATTCATTTTCTTTACATATGTTCATCAGAAAAGTGCCACAAGAACATGTTAAAAACACGATTTTAATGTGCATTGCGACATGCATGCGACACAGGGCATAATACACAATAAAATATACCTTTTTGCTGTGTGTTATATCTTTTGGTATTATTTGTGATTATAGTATTAAGTTAAGCCAGCACACTTTTTATCTCAAAAGACAACTTAAAGTATATATGTGAAGTGTTAGCCCTACTTTAAGTATATTTTTGTACAGATAGACTTTCTCAGAATGGCTTGAAGCTCAACTTTGTAGCATTAAACAATACAATTTGGCTTAATATGAAGTGCAATTAAAATATGGATTTAAATTGTTTTATCTCCAAACAGTAAAAGTATTTTCTGCCATATTTTTGTTTGTCTAGCTTTGCTGCTGAATGAGAAACCAGGAACATTTGAATTATTTTTTAAAGTTGTTTACAGTTTAATATCCTTTTGCGTACTATGAGAAGACCAACAACAATGTGGATTCTTTGATCTGAGTTTTCTTTGATTTTTCTGTTGGTCAGTCTGGAAAGAGACATTCTCTTGTACCGTCAGTACCTTTACTTTGAAACAGGATAACAAGAAAAATATGTGAAATATGTATGCACTGAGAGGCAGTTCAAATTAAAATGCATGTGTTTCCATGTACAGAATGCTGAATAATTGAAATCGTAGCCTGCATTGGCACAATAATCAGAATTCTCATGTCTATAGTGAAACAAGAAAACATGTGAAACACATGCTGCATGAGTTTTTGTGTGTATTTTATGTGATCAGAATTCAGTGTATGACAGCTCATTACAGTTGGATAAATGAAAGAGCTTTTCTAATACAGAACTGGGCTGGGTTAGAGTGTGTGTGTGTGTGGGGGGGGTGTCTTAATGCAAACCCAGGCCTAAAGAATTGATGCTGTGTCCATGGCGACAGCCTTGCTGTCTGTCTTACTGTCTGTTTCAGTCCTGTTTGCTCCTTTGGTGACAGTTGACAGGTTTAACATAATGGAGCATTTGGCTGAGTCTTGTTGTGGGAGGAAATTGTGGCTTTCACTCTTCTTTTCTTCTTTCCGGCTGCACTTTTTATCTCCCGTATGAAATGAACACCCCAAAAAAAAAAAAAAAAAAACGGTGGCTTCATGTGTGCCTGAAAATTCCAGATCTCCACCTTGCTTGAGTGTGGTTATGTTTACCTGATCACCAACAGCCTGTTCACACTGAGTGACTTTGCAGTGCTGTGCATCTGCAGTGCAGGCAAATTTGTCCTTCGCTTTAGGCGGGATCACAGTGTGCCGTGTCGAGCTTTGTGTCATTGTCCCACATGGTCTCAAATGATCCATTCAGTCTTTCACTGACATTTCACCAAAAAACCTGATTCTTGCAACACTTTTTACCTACAAGTAGTTCAGTTTAATTGCATAAACATGATAAATAAGAACCCATTGTGTCATCAGTGCCTCTTAAGTTATTGTGATGTGATTTGTGTTAATCGATCTAACAGAAATTAACTGCAAACGTTAAGTTGTTGCTGTATTTGGCAAAACCTGTGGAAGCTTTATCTTTATTCTGTCCACACGCACAGCATGGGCTGATGAAATTCTGTTTAAAAGATTACAAAACTGCTCCAGGATTTCGTCACATTAGTTAGTATGGAAATCACACTTGAAAGAAACACGGTATTAAACTTGAATCTGCATTTGAGTATACAACTATTAGTACAAATGTAAGTATTTAAATCTACACTGACCCCTACTGGAAGTTATTTGAAGTCACATGTCTGATTAAAACAGCTGGTTAAAGAGCTGTTGGTTTACATTTAAACTACCTATAAGTTGAAGTCACATACACATGTTTTTTCTTCTTTGCACACTCACTTTCATATTATTCTATTATTCTCTTTCTCTCTTTGCAGCATGTTGGTGTGAGTCTCCCCTAAGACAACCTCCTTCCTCACTCTCTTTCTTCTTCCCAAAAGGTTTTTTGCCACCCAGTACCTGCCTTCTTTCGCTGTCAAATTCAAATCTCACTCCTCATTTGATTCATGGCCCGAATAAAACATTTTTTTCTTTTTAAAACTGCATACAATTTATTATTTGTTTCTGTGGTGTTCTTTCTCCCTCCAGCTGTATTTACAGTATAAGATGCTGCTCTTGGTGTTTGCATTGAGCTGCATGTCGAGTGTCCTAAAGCATTATGTGTTGCCATGAGGCAGAACTAAGACAACAACGCTCATTTGGATGACACACCGCCATGGTCCATGTAGACAGAAAAGAATGGGCTTTATTTTGGACCTGTTGATAGGCGGCTGTTTTGTAAACCTCTTCACCAACATCATAAGGAAAACAAAGCTCACCTTATTAAAGCAGGTGATGCATGACAGAAGGTGCTTGTCCATGCGGGTGGGCGTGAAACATGGAGCAGACTGTCATGTTTGATTACACCCACTGAGGGAGAAGTTGCCTGACAATAAAGCTGTCTCATAGCTCAAAGTCAAGCTTTTGCCGGTGATCGAGCTCATGAACCGGAATCAGAAAATGTGGACTTTTCAGCCACTGGTCATCCTGAGCGGCCCTGAGGGGGGCAGTGGAGGCTTATATGCTCTTGCTATTATTTCAATTATTCCTTTATCCTTTTGGTTGTTTAGGAAAAAAGGTGAGTTGGATCTTTTTTAAAATAATGTGTTGGTGGCAAACTACGGAGCTCAAACCATGAAAGACATCCATAAGCTGGTAGATTGATTATTTGTGGATATTTAAGGGTCTTTGGATTTTTTTTTTCATTTATTTTGCTTAACGTATGTAATAGTGCTTATCTTAAAATTATTCTACTATAACGTATCTCCTACTGAGTTGTTGCTTTTTTGATGCTAGTTGGAAATAAATTAATTTAAATGAATACTACAGTGCTGTTTGAAGTCATTGCTTCCTATTGAGCTTGTGTCAGTGTGTGTAAACATAGTAAAAGAAAAACAAAGAACTACAACCACATTTGATTAAACACTAGAAACAGAATAACTTGTGCCCTAAATGTGATTATGTTCAGCCAGTTTGTAATCTTTTCATATTGTTTAACTTTTGTACCCCTGGTGTCCACTAGATGTCCCAGAGTAGCTTGAAAACTGCAGCAACTCCTTGTTATTTTCTCAATCAAAGCATGTCTACTATATCTTACAGCTTATTGATCATCCTAGTTTGGCTCATGAGCCAATACTAAAAGGGGAATGAGTTGGTGGAGTTACTTTCTTATTTCTTTAAAAAAAAAATTTTTTTTCCCCCATGCGGCTCTAAATGATGCAAAAGCCTCAGATGAAAGTGCTGGTTGTGATGTCAAACAAATGTGAACAAATGTGATTTTTGCAAACATAAAAGCTGGAGGTCCTCCGCCCTCCCATAAGCCAACTGCTATTTGTCTTTTTGTGTGCAACTTAGTGGCCAGTTAAGCCTTTTTGAAGCAGAAAGGCAGCAATCAAAGTCTTCAAGAACACTTCATTTAGATTAGATAAGGCAGAACTGAAAGTCTTTAAAGCACAGTTCTATTAAAGCAGCTTGTATGTCATTAAAATGGAATCCTAATTTGATTTGTCTTTTTTCATGTAATATATTTTCAGAAAACTTTTCATAAATCATTTTGACTTCTTCAAACAGCTCCTCAGTTAAAACTGAACTGATCTCCTGGTTGGACTCAGTAAAGTTCTCGATGCAACATGAAGCTAATAGCCCAACTACAAAATTGTGAACGTCCCTCAGTACAGGTGAGCACCTGTCCACTTACGTCAGTGATGACCTCCACAGAATCCTCTGTGAAACATTTGGCTGCAATGAGCTTTTTAAAAAACACTATGCTGGAGGAAAGTTTGTGTGTTACTTTCAAATTTGACATTTTCAAATATTTGATTACATGTGATTTAAAAATTAGAGTAGAAGTGTCCTTTAAAAACTCAGTTGTTGTAAATATCTCAGAAAGCTAACATTAAAAAAAATACATTCCATGCATAAAAGAAGGAAAAAGTACGTCTTCTTGAATGTCAACATCATTTCTAGTCTCTTCTAGATTATTACTGAACTTTTTGCCAATCCAAACTACAGTGTTATTCTTGTAAACAGTATATTCATCCTATTATGCCGAACTCTACAAATTGTAGTCTTTCGTCATATTCCATCAGGGATCACCATAGGGATGCCCTTCATGACACAACTCTTGTTTTTAACCGGGCTGATGACCGACACAGGAAGACCCAGACCTAGGCCCCCTGGTGGCTACATAGCTAGGCAGTAGCATGAAGGGTCTTGCACGAGGATCCACACTGGAGTAAGCTCATCACGCACCCTAGGAAACAAACCCAGGTTTTCCCATGCATTGGTCCTCCATGCAGCCAACCGAGCCATTCAGCCGCTAGTCTTGGAATAAGCTAAAAAATTATTACGTTATAATTCCGGCAATGCAAATTACTAATATTCACTGTTATTAAGGGGAATTTGCTCCAGCAAACTATAAGAAAATTCTGTATTTTAACTTACGGTTGTAAACAGCTGTTTTCTAGAATACAACATGTTGAAAGATCTTATTGTGTTCTGGAATGGACTGCTGAACCACTTAGGGTGACGGTAACTGAATAGACTCCAGCATCCCTAGGATTCTGAACAGGAATAAGCAAGTTTAGAAGATGAATAAATAAAGATGTGATTGCCTAAATTCTCTTTTATTTGTATTGCAGCCATAAATCACTTGTTTCATTTCACTCTAGGAGTGCTTTCTAGTGTAATTCTGACCACACTAAAATTCGGAGTTGATCTTGGATGAAGAGATAATATAAATTATATAATAGATTATATAAAATAGGCTTAGTTGCCCTTTCTCTGCTTCATCATGTTCATCATGTTCTGTTTCAGTCTTTTCTTACTTCTTCTGCTTTCTCGTGCCACTCCATCTCACACAGCACTCCTTCCTTCACTCCACTTCTCCACTCAAATGACTAATTCTTCAATAAGTAAGTGGGTAGAGAAATCATCTACAACAAACAGGCCGGGCTCAGATTTCTTGTTCTGTTTCCACTGGAAGATTATGGTTCAATATCTGTCTGTTTATGTTTATCATGGCTGCAATGAGAGCCATTCTGCAGCTCTACCCTCTCAGCCAAAACCTCTAAAGAGACACAGGATAAGCTGTTGTGATGAGATGTTCTTTTTGTCTTTGCAAAGACAGGGTTGTGATTCTGAACTGTTAAATTGTAAACAGCATGGTTAAAATTATGTGTATCCACGCTTCTGCATCTTTAAAAGACTGCAATGAAGCGAGCTACTTTAACGCCAGGTTAGAAGAAGTATCAGTAATGTCAGAAAGATGAGTATCAGTCGTAAAACCTCCGGATGTCTCCACCAAGATAGAAAAGGAAACGCATCAGGTCAGCAAGACAAACAGGGAATGCACTTTTTTTTTTCCAAGCAAGTTATTTTTACTGCTGAGGGCAAGACGATATCCTCACTGGGAGTCAGGGAGAGGACCACAAGCTCACATGGAAACGTCTTGAACAGATTCATGTTGGAGCTTTGGCCAGTCCAAACTCCCATGACTGACAGCAGGAACAGGAGCTAAAATGGTTTCTAACTGAAAAGGGAGAGAAGTTCCAAACTGTTCTCATAAAACTATCTCCACACAATTATTTATTTTTATGTTTTTGTTTATAGCTGTTGCATGAAAATGTTTTTGTCATGCAATATATTCTTTTTTGCTGTTTTTCAGTTCTTTCTTGTTAATCTTTTTAATTGCTTCTTTGTCATCATACAACCACAGCTATTTGTATTTGTTTATTTCCATAGTTTTTCCAAGAAAACCTCAACCTAAAACTATTACATTTTTCAAATGTTAAAAAACATTTACAAACCTGATGCCTGGGGGGGGGGACCCATATCATTATAGAACCTCCCCAGTGTGATGTAAATGCACTACTGTCATCTCACAACATTCATTTTTCAGTATTTATGACATTTTTGTATACATTCTTAAAATACACAGTGTCTTATTTACATTTATCCTAAAAACCTCAACAGTTTTTTGACTGAACTCAACCATTTATTAAAATAGAGATTAAAAAAAAAAGCTTTGCCACTTTAGAAAAATAAAAACACATTTTCAAGTCAATTTCCTAATTAATACTAACTTTTGATTGAGCAAGTCACTATATTATACTGCTGTTGTTCAATGAGTTAGAATATCTGAAGAAAAATGGTTGTTTATATTTTCAAATGTTAATTGTTTAGTTAGTTTAGTTAACATCAAGTTTGTGGTCTGTTTTTATCTTAAAAGACGTACGTACGCACCTGCATACATGACATAAATGTTACATTTTGTATCTTCCTGCAACTTTTGAAACAATTCAAAAAGCTTAAAAGGAAATAAACTGGATCTATTTCTCTTTGTAGGATAAAATGAGTAGTTAAGGTGATCAATAGATATAAAGTCTAAAAAAGTAAATGTTGCACTCCCATGGGAAAAAAAAAAAAAATTGTATTTAATGTCCCGCTCCAATCATCTTTTGATTGATTCAAATATCTTTAACAGTATTTTATGGATTTAGCTAAATCAACTTTAATTGATATCTTTGTTTCCATGGTAACATATAAATGGATGCAAACCAATCAAGCCAAACAGAAAGAAGGCATGTCTGTTTCTTTCAACACGTCCTGTCCCTGTGTCTGTATGCTTGACT
The DNA here is from genome assembly GCA_036245035.1 of Adrianichthys oophorus. NCBI lineage: Eukaryota > Metazoa > Chordata > Actinopteri > Beloniformes > Adrianichthyidae > Adrianichthys > Adrianichthys oophorus. Next base: position 10,607,187 of record BSAI01000096.1, on the reverse strand, counting down.
TTGGCCCATTCTCTCTGCGGTTAGTTTTCTCCCTCCCTCTCATCTGCTCAGGCTCTCCCTCTTTTTTTTTTAGTTGCTAGCTCACTTATTCACTCTCTCTTTCCCTCTCACAACATTTGCTTCCTGACAAGCGCTGCCAAAGGACTAGCAGGGGCTTCACATCCCCAGATTCCTTCAGTCGACATGCAGCTGGAAGACAAAAGAGGCAAGCGAGGAGAAGAAAAGTTTAAACTGTGGCTCATGTGTTAGTTTGGAGCTTTGTCTTACAGCCTGTAGCTTCAGCAGAAATTATTTCTGATCAGTGAAGTGACTGTGATTCAACTTTTGTTTCCCTTTTTTTATCAGAGTTTAATAAACTTCTAACATTTCTTTACCGGAATCCTAAATTTAACTTTGGAAAGAAGTGGAAGACAATTTCTTTCAAAATTAGGAAAACTAAAACTTCTCAGGCAGGTGTTGTCATATTTTTGGCCTGACAGGCCAGCCACATCTGGCTTGGTGGAAGAGTGCTGGGCGATGACACACATCAACAAACCAAGATGCTAAGTCTGGACGGCTTGGAGATGATCGCCGTGTTGGTGGTCATGGGGCTCTTCATCAAAGTCTTGGAGCAGTTTGGAATGTTCGAGCCTGTTGGTGGGGAAGGTAATGCTTCTGGCTTGTTATGGATTAGTTGTAATAAAGCAAAAGTTGTTTTGTTTTTTTTTAAACTGCGATACCGTACGAGTAAGCGCACGGAAGATGACTTTGAATCTTTTTGCCTTTTACCTCAGAGTGAGCGCCGAATTTTTTTTTCTCAGGGTTTGGGTTACCAATGAGCCGTGGTACACACTCCTCCCAAATCTGCTCCAAACTCCCACAAAGTAACTTTAGCTGTGTGTGGCTTCTCTTTCTGCCCCCCAGGGCGTGAGCTTTTACCTTTCAATCGATAACACTATGGACAGAGTGGATTGGAGTGCTCTGCAAAGGCACTTGTTTCACTGGAGAAGCCTCTGTCTTACTGTTAGTACTTACATTAGCCTAAAGCCTTTATAGGGGGTGCTTAAAATAGGAAATTTGGCTTTGATTCAGATTTAGAGTCGAGATATACTCTGGTCAAGAGGGTGTAAATTACTTTGGTGAACTTGATTCAGATGAATTCAGATTTAAAGTCGATTAGTCTCTGGCTAAACAACTTTTCTGTTTACACTGGAAGCAGCAGATTCTTTTAAGTCCCACTCCAGTAAATCTTTTGTGCCAATTTAAAAGCGTTACCACTGTTTTTTTTTTTTTTTTTCTGTGTTCATGTATTTTTTAGCCAGAGTTTTGAAAAAATAATTGTCATATTCTAGGACAGTTTCTGGAAAACGGCAGGCATTCCTTAGAAATCCACCTCTGAGTTGTGGGCGGGACCATTGGCACTGAGTAAGCCTGCCCTTACTCCCCGTCATCCATCTGTTTACTAGCTTATAGCCCCCCACACCCCCAATCTGACAATTCTGGTAGAATAAAAATGGTGAGCAATATTGGATCTATCCAGCCAATTTATATCCAGATGCCATCTCAGATGAGGAATACCAAGACGAACATGGATGTAGTTGTCTCCAAGGCATCAAAATTAAGTGAAGCAGGGAGCTTGTGGCCTGCCCAGTGTTTTTTAATGCCCCAAATAAGCTCTTTTTCAAACTGCATCAAAGAAATTCTCTGAAAGGCAACTTTGCGCTTAATTGTCTCTATATTTTTCCTCCATCATGAGAAAAATGCCACAAGAACATGTCAAAAACATGATTAACACCAGAGTGGGTCTTTAGATGTTCAAATCTTTTTAAAGAAGGGTTCACCTTCTTGCTCCAAACAAATGTATGTTAGCAAAGATGTCAAACAAGTAGGAGAAATCAATACCTTCTCCATTTGCCTCTGAGCCAGTCATATAGGTAGTCCCAGGGCAGAATTGTGTATCTGTAAGGGTAACCCATTATGACGTAGAACAGCATCAAATATACCCATCTCAGTATTTTTTGTCAGTAAAACATGGATAGTAACAAAAAAGCCAATGATGTCTGAGTTTTTGTTTCCTTTCAAAACCTCTGTGCAGACAACCTGTACATGAAACTTGACTCTCTTGTGGAGAGCCGGGTTTCTATTTTAATCATATAAAAACAGCCATGGTTAAAAATTTGCTTTTGTTGGGGATTTTGAAAGAGAAATCTTTATTCCTGATGCACCTGCTGGACTGAACCCAGCAGAGAGGGGCTTGCCAACACTTCTTCCAATTCCCACGAGGTCTTGGAATTCCGTCATCCCATCCCAACATCATTCAACAAATGCAGCCGCAAGCAAACAAACCAGCTCCATTTAAACCTCCCGAGCATCACTTCATAGTACATTTTGACCATACTTTATTTAAACTGCAGATTTAATGTGTGTATATGGGTGTGTGCCAACTCCCCAGTAAGTACTTAAACTAATGAATTTTTTTTTTAATGGTCGATCTTAGTCCAGATGGTAAAAAGGCTACAGGCTGTCTGGAGAATGGAGATAGAATGACAAGAACAGAAAAAAAAAAAAAAACCACAAAGCAGACAGTACTTTTTATGGATCCTTCTATTGTGCAAAACTGACCCTTCACCACAGTGAGGTCAGAAGAAGAGAGGAGAAAAAGATGAATTATTAATTATGTTTGAAATGCCCTCTCCTTCTGCCTCTTGGGTGACTCTTCTTGCAAGAGCCAGACCACAACATCTTCTGTTAAGAAAGAGCGAGACTAGTGAAATACAGATGCTTGTGAGTCTCGGCTTTAATGAGTTTTGCCGCTCACCCTACGCTAATTAAACTTGTAAATACGCCAATTTACCGCCACACGTTTTTTCATGGCGACAAAGAGAGGAAACTAGAGGAGTCTCATTGCACGTAAGTGATGTGCACTTTGCCCAGGAAGTTTATGAGCTGCCGATAGATTTAAGGCTAAAAGCTAATGACTAGAGTGTCTTCTTTTTGAAGTTTATGAGGTAAATATCGAATATGATGTTCCCGACTGGGCTGGATGGCAGCAAGTCTGAGAGAAGTTTCTAGTAACGCACCAGGTATCCTCCATCTTCCCCTTTTTGCACCATAGGTCTATATTTCTATGCTATAAATTACCCAAGTATCAGGAAAAATCACAAGTTGTTTGACTGTTATAGATGTAACTCAACCCCAGCTTCTACCAATCAACCAAAAATTACAGTTATTGGTCAAATTGTCTTTATTTTAAGTTCACTGCAACTTTACAACATTTGTTGATATTTGTTTAATCCATTTAATTGAAAAACTGAGCTGTTCAGGGCTATTTTGTAACTTTTTAAATGAGATACCCAGGAGACATTGCATTTGGAATGTGTTGGCAATTAAATGCAGGCTGGGCTTTGGAGAAGGCAGATCTCCAGTTTGACAAGAATGTACATCAAAATCACAGGAACTTTTTATTTAATTGTAATAATATAGGTTAAAAAATGTCTGCATCCCACAAATGTCTGTAGCTTGAGTGTTTCTTGAGCAGTGTTTAGTGTGTTTTTGTGTATCATTACAGTGGTACGTACTTCAAACTTGACCTGCGTTTAAATTACAATGTTTTAATTTGATCCATTTGCTGTGTGCATGATCATATGAAACATAATGAAAATGGAATTACTTTCTGTGAAGTATTTGGAATGGAACATTACATTGCAGTTAGACAAGTCTGAATACCGGTATTCATTACTTTTTGAGGAAAATAAAGCTGTGCTCCTAACCATGGTGAAAAAAAAATACCATCCATACCACTATAACATTAAAAATCAAAATGTTGTGATTTTTAGTTGAGATTTGGTTGAGAATTTTAGATTACGGCACTTTAATATGATCTCTTTTTTACACCTATGCAACTTCTCTGCAATATTTCTGAGCTCTAAAATGCACAAAAGAGATGTTCGCTGGATTAAATGTGTTAGCCATCCAGATTTACTGCTTGCCTTCAGCCCTCAGCTGTCAGGGCTGCGTTGTTTTGTAGTGTTGCTGGTCGCACATCTGTAATGAAAAGCGTGGCATCCTGCCATGCCTCCTTCAGTCTTTGATTTTGTAGTAAATTTGACTTGGCTGTGGGCATGATAACGTGGTGAGTGCCAAAGACAATTTCAAGTGCTGCTTTCCACTCTTCTGCAAGGTCTTGTGTTGTCATGTCTCATCCCAGTTTGGATTTGATTTAGCAGTGGGATTTGAGTCTTACAGCAAAATGGACTCGCAAATTGTTGTTCTGTGCTTGTGAGTTAACTTGATTTTTATTATTCTTATTTTTCCATTAACTTTCCTTTTAGAAATGGGCTCCTGCAGATTATTGTGCAATAATTCACTGGGAGATTATCAATGCAAGTAAATTGTTGAGTCCCATTTGTGTGCAAGCACACGCACACACAGCTACACAGATTTTCCATCAGCAAACAGGCAAGCTAATGGAAAATGCAGCATGCACGAGTGCATGCGTGTGCGTATTTATTGTGATTTTAGTTGCTCAACACTGTAGGTTTGAGGAGATGCTAAAGGCTAACACAGACAGGAAAGAAAATGGATAACCTTTGCAAAAAGATCTTATAAATTTAGTCTTGAAATCCATAATGTTGAGGTTCTAAATGCCCACATACATCCCGGGGTTTGTTTTGTTGGCCTGGTCAAAAAGTATCTTTAAACAGTTTTCTAGGCACAGGAGGATCAGACGGGGGAATTGAACACTCAGCGGTTTTTGTGTTCAGCCTTTTTCCGTTACTTCTCATGACTCCACTTCTTCATCAGTCTTTTGCATTTTTTTCTTTGGTGATGCATGTTCAGTTTGTTATAACAGGTATTTGTGTGTGTGTCAGTGTTGTGTCTGTTGCTGAGTAAAAGAGTGACAGGGTTTTGATGTTCGCTTTGGCAGGTGCTTTGTGGATAAGAGTGTCAGATCCTGACATTCCACTGCTCCTCTTCCTCCACGCACCTGGAGGAAGATGATAACATTGAGAGGAAATTATCGCACACACACCTGAACACACACAACACATGCAAACCCTTGCAACTATCCTTGACATCCTATTAGCTTCTTGTCTGTGGCTTAATCCATCAAAGATACACCTAACAAATCTCAAAAGTAGATTTTGTGTACATGGACAATGTGCTTTATGATACCAGCTTACAGAGCGGATCGAAAGTTTGGGCACCCTAGGTAAAAATGTTATATTGTTGTTCATCAAGAACCCAAGGAAAGATTGAAAAATTAACCAAACTTTTGCACACACCATTATTTTGTTTTCTATTATTTTGAAAGGGTAAATGATGGAAAGAAAACTTAATTTTTTGACATATTAAAATGTCTCATCTGTAAACTGATGCCTTTAGAAGATTTTTTAACCTTTCCTTGGGTTCTTTATACACAATAATATAACATTTTACCTGAGGTGCACAAACTTTAAATCCCCACTGTAGGTACTAGTAAACCTACTGACACTTCTTGTATTTTTGTGCTCAGTCCCAGTCACTTGCTAATAATAATAATGACAGCAATAGTAAAGTTTTAAGACTGGCCAGCTATCTCAGCATCTGTTGACAGTTTGGACAGAATTTTTGTATAATTATTCAGAAACATATTTTTAAAAAAGTAATTGTATAAGCGAGCAGGGCAACGGAATTTATTAATTTTATTTTGCATCTCAAAAAACGTTAGTTCAGCATCAATTCAATAAAGACAATTGGGCTCTAATTCATGGTGTATCCCTGTATGATGGAGATTTTTTTTCTTTTTTTATTTGAAGCATATTAACATGTTCTTCAGGTATAAACCCTAACAGCTACAAATCAATAAAGTGCCCTAATGTATGCATTCACTGTGACAGAATATTAATCATACATTTTAAGAACAAGTACTACAATATCAGGATTCAAACCCACAAATATATGGTCCGGTGAGCTCACACAATGTACTGTTTTTGTAATTCTTGAGAAAAAATACATTGAAGAATGTTCTAATAATTATATATATACAGATAGATAGATAGATAGATAAAATATTTAAATGTTGTACTAGATCTAAGCCAAGATCTTATTTGCAGCCTTTTGTGGTGGGCTGTTTTTCATAGATCTATTTTGGTTTTTTTTTTAGCTCTATGACAGAATGAAGAGTAATAACAAAATGAAAAGAAAGCACAGATGTAGTGAGTCACACGTTTTAAGAGCTGAGTTGCACTGCCCCCTACAGGTGAAAGAAGAAATCACTGCTGTTAACTTCAACTAAGCCATTGAAGAAAAAAAATCACCATAAAATAACAGGGTGTAAATAAAAAGAAAATTAACAAAATTAAGAAAAATGCTTAAAAATGTTAAGTTTATGAAACAATTTTCATTGGCTGGAAACTGTTTAAAAGACTATTTAGAGAATTTGCTTGAAATGCTTTATTTTGAAAATTCAAATGTATATGTTTTTTAGACCTACAATTAATTTTTTTGGACCAAGATCTGACATCTTGTTTTTTCTAGATTAATATATGTATAATATTTATACTGGTTTTTTTTGTCTTCAATTATAATGCATTGTTAATGAACCGTTGAAAATCTTTTAGATTCATGCTAAGCCGCTCTGCCTTGTTTTAGTCGGTCTATTTCTTCATAATTTTAGTTTCCCATCAGAGTATAAATGATCGATGCAAGGTGATCCATAACTTCACTTATCTAATTGAACACACTATGGCCAATTTGAAGCATTATACATCAATGACTTTGTCTACTTTACTGCATGCATTCCCTCCTTCTACCACACACAGTCATTTCTTTCTCTCTGTCAGTCGTTTTAATCAGTTTTGAGAGAAATAATAGCCCAGGTAGACATCTAAATATGGGGGCATTTCAATTATGTGATGTGTCTGGCTTCAGGCAAACTGTGACTCACAGAGGCTAATCAACTAAGCCTGATTAACCTAACATTTCATTACAGCTTGAGCTGAGTGTACGCACACGCCTGAGAGAGCGTTCCCCATTGATTAGAACTTGTTTTAAAAAGATGCACCTAACATGTCCAACATTATATCAGGATCAGGATTATATCAGGATCTGAACTTGTTGATGCCTTCATCTCCTCGGTCACGTTAAACGTGGAGGATGACACCAGCATGGCGCTTGTGATTTTTTTTTAAGGATTCTTATTGATGCAACAAGCCCATCAAAGGTAGTGAGTGAATGCACAGGATGGGTTTGGAGGTTCATCTTTCATAGGAAACAGTTTTCACCATCAGCCCAATAATTAAATCAGTCACGCTCTCAGTTTCAAGCAAAAGAAGCCACGCTTTTCCTCAGTTGGCAGCAGATTGAACTCAGCTCCTGATGGATAAGCACTGAAGTGACAGCTGCCATGTGGGGAACTCGACTTTGTTATTTATCGTATTTTTTTAACCAGACAAGCGTTACAGTTTGCATAAGAGATATCAATGGTCCAAGCAAAGAGATGGAGATTTTTGTCAGGGAATTAGGAGTGATGGCTACTTCAAAGCCCGCCTCCCTGGATCAGAGGTAGATTAGAAACTCAAAATGGGTGTTCAGTAACTTTATTTATAACACAACTTTAGTTTTATGGTCGCCAAAAATATTTTTAAGACAGAAAAGGTTTTGTTTGATTTTTTTTTTTTTTTTTCATTTATTTAATGCACCCTGAGGTAAGCACGAAAAAGAGCAAAAGGAAATAAATCCTGTTTAATTTTTTTTCGGATGCAGTACAATATATCTAAGCTGATTGTTGTCCGGGCTGCACGGTGGCGCAGTGGTTAGCGCTCCTGCCTCACAGCAAGAAGGTTCCCGGTTCAAGTCCTGGCTGGGGGACCTTTCTGTGTGGAGTTTGCATGTTCTCCCCGTGCATGCGTGGGTTTTCTCCGGGTACTCCGGCTTCCTCCCACCGTCCAAAAACATGCTTCATAGGTTAATTGGTTACTCTAAATTGTCCCTAGGTGTGAATGTGAGTGTGCATGGGTGTGTGATTGTGGCCCCTGCGACAGACTGGCGACCAGTCCAGGGGTGTCCCCTGCCTTCGCCCATGAGTAGCCGGGTTAGGCTCCGGCAACCCCGTGACCCCAAAAGGGATAAAGTGGATTGGAAAATGAATGAATGATTGTTGTCCTGTTTGATTCTTTTTCTTGAAGTCATCATTTGATTTTTTTTCTCTTTTTTGAACTTAACTGTTGTTAAAAATACTACAACTACTTCTGTAAAAGATTAAAATGATTATTTTCATTCATGAGGATCAGATGTTTCACATTTTACCTAGAGACAAGATGCTTCCTCACTCTTTTATCAGTTATTTGACTTTCTGGGTGCAGACTAGAGTTACTGACCTGCATATGTTACTGTATTCATCACCTTATTCACTTTCCTAAAGTTCTAATCATAAATGTTTTCAAAATTTTGCTTTTTTATTGAGTTGTAAATAACAATATAGGAATCATAAAATCTAATAAATTAGGCATTTTTGGTTTTCAACTTGATTTATTTTTTAGAAACTAATTTCTTTCAACTATAGTTGCAATCCAGATTGGTTCAATAATATTCATTAGCATGCTTCTCATCCGTCATCCAACAACCCTGTTTGATGTGACTGAATGGTAGAAAATTATAGAAACTCTTTTTCAGAAGTAAGTTTGAATCTAGACAAAGTGCATTGTTTTTTTTACAATGAATTCATAGGCAAAGCTATTTGAATAATTTGTGAATGTTGTCCAGGGATCTCTAACCTGCAGCTCCAGAGCCACATGTAGCTCTTTTATCTCTTAAATCTCTTAAAAAACAATGTAATGAAGGCAAATGAAATGTTCTTAAAGGTTAAAATAAGACTTTGTGGCTCCCATAGGTTTTTAACAGTAGAAAAGAGTCCAAATGGCTCTTCTTCTGTTAAAAGCTGCAGACCCCTGATCTTGTCTGTTATTTTTTTTGTTTGCAGCAACAAAGACAACTCAAAATTTTGAGTTTTGAAAAAAGATTGTCTTAAAATGTGAAGTTTTTGTGACTTAAACTATGAATTTGATTTAGTTTAACATATGTGAAGGAACCTTACACATTATCTAAAAGTGTTGGTGACTGCTTTAAAACTAAATTAATGATCCCCCCCCCCCACATTACATACAAATCTGTGACCAAATAAAATTAGCAAATTGTTGTTTTTAAAACAGAATCAGCTAATTCTTATTCAACTGATTTTTCCAATTCTTGTAGAAAGTTATGTTTTTGCTCTTAGCCCCTTTATATATATATAAAAAAGTTTGAAACCATTAAATGGATTATATTTAACACTATTTCACATTTCACTGTCGAACTGAGTTGCTATGTAAGGCCAGTAGCAGAGTGCTCTCTTATAGGTTATAAATGTTCTATATGTGGCTAATAAATAACGTTTTTTTTCTGTTATTATGTTTGTGCCAGACCTGCTTGTAGTATAGCCATAAGGCTGAATAATGTACCAGTTCGGCCTTTTTTTTCTAAGCTACTCCTGTGGCGAGTGATTACGTTACTCAGATCTCACTTCAAGGTATAAGGGCTTGTTGGGTGATGTGCTGCTGATTTTACTGTAATGCGTAGTTGGCAGAAAAGCCCAACAGTCGATATGAATCACACATCCCCTGTGGTATGCTAAAAAAAAAAAAAACTGCAGGAAATTACAAGTCATCCAAATTGTGTCATGGCTTTGCCATTTCTTCGAATTTTATAGGTTTAGTTTTCTGTTCAATTTCTTTGGAGGTTGTGTTAATGTCACTGTGCCAGATGTGACAGTTGGAACTGAAAAGTTGGAGGCTGTGCCGAATTGCATATGCAGTTCATGTTATAGCCATATTTCCCCTCCAGGCTGTGTGTTTGTGCGTGCACATGTGCCAGCCGTAACACTCAGGGGAGACTACCACATCTGTGCGTTTGTCCACAGAAGCTGGAGGGTCAGATGACTTTCCGTCATCACAGTTTCCCTCCTCCTTCTCTTGAAGTCCCACTCCGATCATCTTTTGATCAAGTGGTCTTTTAATTATGATTATGCAGTTTTTAGGAAAAAAAATCTAAAACCTGTGTCATTTTCTAGGACATAGTTTCTGCAGATCTGCAGGAGTTGATTAGAAATTCAACTCTGAGTTGTGGGCAGTGTGGAGTAAGCCCACCCGCACTTCCCATCATCCATCTCTTTAGACTCTCTACTGCTAGCTTACAGCCCCTCATGACCCCAACCTAACATTAGCAGTGCAACAAAATATGGGAGCAATGTCTGAGCTACCCAGCCATACAGTTTTGAGCCAGTTGCCAGCTCAGACGAGGAAAATAAAGAAGAAAATAGATCTATTTATCTACAAATGGGTGCATCAGAATAGAGCGGAGCAGGGAGCTTGTGACCCCACCGATCGTAGCCCTAAACGTCACTGCTACAGGCTTTTCCAACTGTATCTTTTCATCTGCTCCTAAGTCACATTCATTTGAGTAAAGACATCTTTAATCTTAATTTTCTTTACATTACATTAATGTTCTCTATCAGAAAAAATGTTGCAAGAACATATTAAAACACACAGTTTTTATTGGAGTGGTTATTTAAATTATTTCTGCCATGTTCTTTTTGTTTTCTGAATTGCTCCTCCTTAAGATTTGAGTGTTCCTCCCAGCCTTTCTCCCTTGTTTGACTTCTTGATTAAATTCTTTTTATGATTTTCTTTCTATTTGCCATTTTTGGGAGTTTTTTTGGTTTGCGAAAACAAGAATTTACACTCCTCCAATCTTACCTCTTCTTAAATGTCTCATTTTCTTCCTCTGTCTTCATCAGTCCCATCACTGACCCAGTTAAGCATAGAAGGGACACAGCAGCACTAGAATGACGGGGGTAAGGTAAGAAAGAGAGGGAGGACAGGCGGAGAGTGGAGAATTTGACAACCAGGGGCTGGAAAACCACGGAGACTCAGAGAACAGTTGCCATCAACCTGCCAGGACACAATGAATTGTCTGAACTTCACCTGGAACTTAAAGAACCTTTGACAGATTCAGCGGATGAGGGGGTGGGGTAGCGAGTCGGCATTCCAGCTGCCACACACTGGAAGAAGAAACGAGGAGAATAACAATCTAGCTTCAGTGAAGAACGCAGATGGGGGAGCTGTGCGGAGTTAGGATGGCTGAAAACCGGCATATAGAGGGAGACCGAAGGGAAAAAGACAGTGTTTCCGTGCTGGGAAACTGAGGGAAGGGGGCGTGGGAACGTGCTTGCCCCAACACAGGAGACAGATTTTTGTTGACAGGAACAGAGGGAGAAGCAGGAAGGGAGGATGCTTCTCTTCTTCCAAGACAAGTGGGAGGTGGAGGGGCTGCAGACTGTGGGGATCCTCTTGGTGGTCTGCAGCTCCCTCAAACTAATGCACTTTCTGGGGCTAATCGACATCTCTGTAGCAGGTAAGACAGATGCTGAGAACGCAAGACATCAATAGGAAGTTTGCCTGAATATATTAAGGGTTTTTAGGGAGGCAATACAATCTGCATACTTGCTGAAAAGGTATATCCACATATTTACAGCACATGCATCAATGTTTAAGTTTTTTACTAAACATCTGTCACATTTGTCTAGTTCATCCATAATACTTGTGTTTTATTGTAAAAATTGTCAACTATAACCTCTCTATGTTTAGTATTTTGCAAACTTCTCTTTAAAAATGTCAATAGAAGTTATAATCCAACAATATTCTTGTTGAATTGCTTAAATATAAAGTTTTTATATTAAAAAAGGCATTATTAGTGTAAGACATTTGCAAATGTTTTCCTTTTTAAAAAAAATAATGTAGTCACTGTTTAGTTCCTTTTTAAAGCTCCCTTTTTAACTTTGGCATCAAAGTTTAGATTAACATCTTTCAATAGTGTAAAAAAAAGTGAGTTATAGAAGCTCGCAGCTTTTTTTTTGTCTCCAACAAATCCCTAAAATCAATCAATAAATCACTTTATTTTACATTTTAAAGCCAGAAAAACATAAAAAAAACAGACATTTAAATACAGCTTCTTTATAGGAAGTCCCTTAGGAATAGTAACTGTAGATCTCTAATGACGACGTGTTGAAATGACTTGAAGCTAGCGAAAGTTTCAGTGTTGTACTCAAATTTACCCTCAGGCCCTGAGCTGTAATGTGTTTTCTGCTTTCACGTCTTTTGAGGAATTACATGATTTTCTTGGTACTTTGAGAAAACACACACACACACACACACACACACACACACACACACGCACACACACACACACACACACACACACACACACACACACACACTAGGAGCTCTTGTGTTCTACACTCAATTTGAAAAAAAGGGGGCTTTTTTTTTACTTTTACTTTGAGGAGCTGATGGTCTGCCAGCATTACCGGAGGTGAAACTGCAAAGCGTCAATTGTGTAAGTACAGCCTGCTGAAGGAAAAGAGTGTCATCACACTGAACACAAAGCTAAAGAGCATGGAAACAAATATGTTTTCGCTTTCCTGCTTTTCTCACTCTGGAATAAAACAAAAACAGTTTTTGTGTCACTAAAAATAAAAAAATGTGATCAAAGACTTGAGAGAAACTTGAACGTGCCATTTTGCTACCTAAAAGATGGATTTACAGATGACAAAAAGACTGAAGGATGATTGGTGTGGTGGCTGCGAGACAGCAACAGAAAAAAAGTGATTCAATCTTTAAATGAATCTGGAAGTGACAGTTTCTTGTAGATTCACCTTTCATGCGATCTCAAAGTATTTCAAGCTCTGCGTGGCATGCAGTAGCAGCAAAAATCTCAAAATTAATCTATTTTTGTTCTTTTATTGCTCATTCATCTTTCATCTGTCTTTTGCAAGGCCTTTTTTAAAAACGCTCTGTTCCCTGTAAGTTCCAGTTGGAAAATGTGTTTGCATGTCAGCAATTCAGTGATTATGACCTACTTCATCTCTGTAGACTCTTTTTTCATAACTCTGCAGACAATGGATTCTTTTGTTTCTTCCAACCTCTGGATTTAGAGATGTAAATGTTTTCACTCGTGTATTTCAGCATCAGTTAGGAAAAGACAGAACATGCTTGAGAGCTTTCTGGATGATCTACATTACAGGCTGTTTCCTGTATGTTTTGATCTTAAGCGTTCCCAGTGGTCTTTAAACTATGAGCATAGGAGGTCATCAGAAATTTGCCTCTGGGTTATGGGCGGTACTGTTGGCACAGAGTAAGCCTGCACCCATTTCCCATTATTCCTTTGTTTACACGCTCTCCTGCTAGCCCCCAACCCCTCACATCCCAAATCTAACATTACTGGTACAACAAAATGGTGAGCAAGATTGGAGCTATTCAGCTGAAAAGTCTTTAGCCAGATGCCAGCTCGGATAAAGAAAATGAAGACAAACATGAATCTGTATGTCTGCAGGTGGATGCATTGCAACGGAGAAGAGCTGGGAGCTTGTGCCCCCACTGACTCTAGCACCTGCTACAGGCTTTTTCCAACAGCATTTTTCCACAATTTGAATAAGAAAACACTCAGAAATGTAGTTTTAATCTTATATTTTTCCTCCATCATGAGAAAAATGCTACAAGAAAATGTTAAAACACCAGGAACAGAGTTTTCATTGAAGTGGGTCTTTCACAAGTGCTTAACTTAGCTTGGTTTGTGGTCAGAAAGCTGTTGGATTTCATCCCAAAAATGGCCTTCAGCCTGCAGACTGTTGATGTTCCCCGTCAGAGCTGAAGGAACTTTTGCTGAGCTACAGTGAGGTGTGGGGCGTCTGTGTAGAGTTAGTGTGCTGTGGTGCGTCAGCCTTCTTTTTTCAATCTAAATTGACTGGTGGTTCTCAGTTGTCTGCAGTCAGTGTCTGTGGCTGTTTGTCTCTGTGGATGTGACGGGCTGCAAACCAGCATCTGCTCTTGAGGCTTCAGCAAATCTTTGTGACTATGGATTAGATCGAGCTAAAAGGATCAGATCTGATGAGGTTGGATTGTTTTTTTTCTGGGAAGTTATGACTCATCAGAAAGAATTAAACTAAATTAAACTATTTTTGATTGTAATTTAATAATTTAATATGAGAACTTAATGTGAGATCTTACTGTGAAACTGTGTGGAGCAAGCTGTCAACTTATTATGGGAGGAGTTGTGTTGCAGCAATTAAAGCAACTGCACTGTAAAAACAAAAGTGGTAAAAACTCGCAAATTGACTAAATGCTTATGTTGTAAAATTCAAATCGAACTTTGGATTTCTTAGAGTACACCAATTTTTCAGTTTTTAAACTAACTTTGTTTTCTATGTTGGCTTGAAAACTGAAAACATTTGAAATTGGAGTTTCTCAGTTTTTTTTTACAGTGCATTTCTGGATCAAAATGAACAGACTGGATTGAAAGTTCATATTTCTGTGGATGTACAACCAAGTTTGACGAGTTTATGGTCTCCCTTCGCTAAACCAAGCCAGCCTCCTGTTTCCTGATGGACATAATAGCCTCTATGATTGCATCTGTTTGTTGTATGTCTTTGATTTGACATGCATGTGTCTTTGAATGCACAAGTAAGTCACAGGCTTGCATTTGTGTGTCTCTAACCCTTGTGATATGGTTGGCGATTGCAGGTAATCCTACCAGCCAAAGCAAAAAAACCATAAAGCAGCGATTCCTCAAGCTGCTGCCGTGCTGCAAGCCCTCGACTGCCCCCTCAATCGCTCAAAGCAAGTGCTTCTTCACACTTCATACATCTCTGCTTCTTCTCCTGTAGCCTCTGCTGTTAATCGGGAAGATTCGTGCAGGCATTTGTGTTGGTGCGCTCATTAAAAACACGAATATTGACCCCTGGACCCTTTAGTTGTTTTGTGGTTTGGAGGTGTGTGTAAGTTCAACAGCATTAGAGTGAAGTTCAGCTGCCTGACTTTTCCTAATGCACTTGAGCTTTTGTATAAAATATTCCTTCATTTTTCCGGTTTTATGCAGTTGTTAAGTACCAAGCAGAGTTTTAAAAAGAAAGGAATGTGTGGATGTTTTTGCCTACATAACATTATTTTCTGAATGATGAACAAAAGCAATGAATGTGGTTGAAAAAAGTTCTTTTGTCCTCATCAAAAGAGTCTGTTTTAAAAATGTCTATACTTCTTGGATATGACTTTAAACCAAAGCAACACACTCATAAAGACAGAAAGATGTTACACCTCAGTCTTAACTTACTGATGAGCACCTTTCAGTGTTACAAAGCTATGAGTGGTGTAGGTGGGTTAGCCTTCCAGTGTCTAGTTTGACCTGCTTGATCATCATTAATTTCAGCGGAAGGTTTCCAATAAGCTTGGGTGTAACATACATCTGAGTTTTTTCAGTTTTCTACATCCAAAATTGATTTAATTTAATAAAAAGTTCATTTAAGAGCTTAACTCAAAATTTAGGAAACATTTTTAAGGCTTTGCTGTTTTGTAGTCACTCTTTTGTGTGTAGTTTCAATAGTGGAGATCAGACAGTTAGAATTCAAACTTGTCAAAAAAAAGTTTTAAAACAATTCTGGCCTCTTGAGCAACAACTTTAATCTCAGTATCAATTTAATGATCAGATGTTTAAAAGTTCAAGTTCAAAGTTTTTTTTTTTTTTTCCATCAAATAGGGGTTGCTATTCCTAATGTATTATAACATGTTGTAGATCTATAATTTCCTAAATATGTTGGCAATGTGGATTTCAATGTGTTTCGATGAGCTCAAACTAATAAAAGCTTAACCACTCTACTCAATTGGCTGCAAAACTTTAACACCATTGAATCTTTGTTTTATGTGAATAAAAAAAAAACTTTCAGCAACGTCAAAATTGAATCAACGTACAGTTTTACTGATCAGCTATGTATTTATTTATCCAGAATTAGGAACCAAGAAAAAGTAATATTTTGATTGTTGACAGGAGATCTACCTCAAGCAGGAAGAAAGTTTTGTTTCTTGCATGACCATGTCCATCTTTAAATCAGTTTTCAGGAGGTGTAGCTCATTGTGTCTAACGGCTTTGGTCCGATGAACTTCTACTCACTGCGCTTCAGGTCCTACATTAGCACTTTTTGCAGTTCCACACTTGTTCATTCTGGTGTAAAGTTGCTGCTTTGGTTCAGATCTTTGTCCTGTGTCTTTGAGGTTTTGACCAGACTGACAAATAGTTTCCTATTTTGTCCAGAATATTCTGGGATGTAACAGAGCTCATTTAAGTCAGCCACTGTAAGGTTGTGTGGCTACAAAGCAAGTCAAAATCATTATGCTTCCCCCACCATGCTTCAAAGTGAGTGTTTCATCCTGCAATGGTGTTTGGTTTCATGTCCTGCTTACTAAGGTCATATTTGGTCATAATATCTGACAATATTTGCTTGATTGCTTTACTTTATTGTCTTTTGGGGATTTTTAATTAATTAAAAGATCTGGTTAGAGTAGAGTTATAATGAGAATTGCTATATAACCTTATTTTTTGTCCATGACAGACAGTGTAGAAGATGACTTTGAGTTGTCCACCGTGTGCCATCGCCCTGAAAGCATGGACAAGCTGGAGGAGCTCACCAAGTTCACCAAGAAGGAGCTGCAGGTTCTCTACAGAGGCTTCAAAAACGTAGGTGTAAAAGATGGAGAAAATGGAAGAAAACGAGATCAAGCTCAGAAATATGAATGCAGACCTCTCACTAATAAGCTCTTCAGAAAAATTCACTGTTGCCTAATTTGAAAGACAAGAATAAATGTCATCTAAATGCCCTCTTTCCCTTTTTTACTCCAGGAATGCCCAAGTGGGGTTGTGAATGAGGAGAACTTTAAGACCATTTACTCCCAGTTCTTCCCTCAGGGAGGTGAGTTAGCATGAACCTGACAGTTTGCATGAGTGAGTTTATGAAAAGGTATTTTTGCAATAAATTAGTGCATATAAAAGTGAAAATGAAATATTTGCAGTGATGTATGTGTCTTTTTTTATAATTACTATGCGGTAATCAATTAATTATGCTGGGGTAATTGCCATACCAGACTGTGTGCACTGTGGAGAAGCAAAGCAATTTTCCCTTCCATGAAAAATTGTTGATGAAATGTTAACCACTTGCCTGCAGTTGTATTTGAAATTATTTTTACATCCTGTCTAAATTTAGATCACTGCTAATCCAAGCTGCTCAAGGAGTTTAAGGGCTCGTGGGTTACTGAAAGTCTCTGATTTTGCAGATTCCAGTATGTATGCACATTTCCTTTTCGAAGCCTTCGACACAAACAAGAACGGCTCGGTTAGTTTTGAGGTGAGCCTTCTGTCACACACTCCCTTACTGTTTTATTTTGTCTGCTTGCAAAGTTGCAGCTGCGCGTGCATGGAATACATCTCAAGAGCCAGATAGAAGGAGGTTTTTGAACTTTTTGCTGAAAAATGCTCTTTTTATTTCAGGATTTTGTTTTTGGTTTATCCATTATCTTGAGAGGAACAATTAATGACCGGTTAAATTGGGCGTTCAACCTATACGACCTAAACAAAGATGGTTGTATCACCAAAGAGGTAACAGAAATGCAAGAACATTTAAATTACTCAAAGTTATTGCTATATCACCTTTTTAGTGTTTGAAAACACTGTTGTGCTTCAAATGTTTTTTTTTTTTTTTTTTATTAACTTCTATTCCAACCATTTGAAGGAGATGTTGGACATCATGAAGTCCATCTATGATATGATGGGGAAGTACACGTACCCCACCATGCAGGACGATGCCCCGATAGAGCATGTGGAGAGCTTCTTCCAGGTGAAACCCTTGTCTTGTGATCTCTCACTGTGTGACAGTTGAAAACCACATAATTAGTTCCTTGGTCAGTAAATCTGCTCTTTCTGTCTTTTTTTAGAAAATGGACCAAAACAGAGACGGCGTGGTGACCATAGAGGAGTTCATTGAGTCGTGTAAAAAGGTCTGGCTAAAATTCAAGGTTTTGTGTTTTCTCTTTGCCTTTATTTTAAAATGGGCTGTGAGTTGAGGATAAAGGTTGAAAGTTAAAAGGGACAAAGAGTTTGACTTTTTTTTTTAATAAAAATGTGACATATTGTGCTAATTAGTAAGCTTTGCAGGACAGTGTCTTATTTCTAATGTTCATAGTAATCCAAAACTAAGATTTTTAAAGCCCTGCTCCAATCATCTTCTGATCTATTGCAAAAGCGTTCCTAGTGGTCTTTAGTTTATGATTATGCCAATTTTAGCTCAAATAAATATTGGAGCTGTTCAGCCGTACAGTTTGGAGTCAGATGGTAGATCAGACGAGGAAAATGAAGACGTACATGAATCTATTTGTCTGCAGCTGATGCATCGGAATGGAACAGACCGGGGCTTCTGGTCCGCCGACTACCGACTACTACAGACTATTTTTGGTCTGCTCTTGAGTCACAATGATTTGAATGAAGAAATACTATCCTCCATCATTAGAAGAATGTTAAAAAGAATATGTTAAAAAAAACATATTCACGATTTTCCTTGGAGTGGGTATTTAAATATTGGTAGGGCAATGGTATGATTTGTCTCCAAAAGTACAATGATTTTTATCCTGTCTTTAATACCTTGAATATTTGCTTTTATTGTTTTTAACCCTTTGGCCTCACAAAGCCTATTGACTGTTTTTCAAAACTCCTTTCTCTGTCCAGGATGAGAACATCATGCAGTCAATGCAACTGTTTGACAATGTCATCTAAGAACCCGGACCAGCAGGGACACCCGCACCGGGGAAAGAGGTGTGACTGGATCAAACAGAGTTTATGAATGTACATGTGCGTCTTTGTGAGTGCTTGAAGGACTCGCAGGCTCACGCTCGTGTCACTGTTTGGAGCTCTGAGTCCTGAAGGCGCGCAGAGACCTTTTTCCTTTCTGCTGGATCCCTCGTCCCCGTCCAGAGTGTTCTTCTCTCCTGCTATCAATAAAATAAAAAAAATAAAAAAAAACTCTTTAATTTCATCATGGAGGCAGCGAGGGAGAAAGCTTGCAGTGGACTCAGAGCAACATCTAAAAATCCTCACCTTTTTTTTGTTCAAACTTGTATTTATAACTGCTTCAGATGAAGGAACTCTTAGAGCTTCTAATGCTTGAAGTCAAAGGAAAAAGGTCCTCAAACATTCAACCGAGATTTGCTTCCTGCTATGACGACTGGATTTATCTTTTTTTTTTTCCTGGATCAGTGTGGAAAAACCTTCAGGCCATACAACTAGAAATGAATCTATTGCCCCCTGGTGGACAAAAGGACAATCTTTAGGAAAAAAGGAGGAGCAACCAACAAACTGAAAACATAAGAAATTATCAAATGCTGATGGAAATTTAGAAATACTTCTTTCCTTGAGGAATCGTTTTCAATATCGCATGATGATGTCACTAATATCTAATTATGTATTTAAAGAGATATTCCAAAGTCTGCTGGTCTGTCTGCCGTTCCTGGTCATTCACAGGTGCCTCACCCTCTGTTTGTGTGTGTGTGTGTGTGTGTGAGCATGTGTAACAGAAAGATGTTGTCTAAGATTACACCGGGAGAACAACCACCCCCAGTCATGACAGTTTGGTAGAATAAGTCTTTGCCTTCTAAACTCTTACAGTCCTAGCATTAGAAGTCTATTGACTGTTGTACTATTCCTAGCCTTCCCTGTGAAGTGATAGTCAAGGAAAGGATTGCACCAAAAGTACAGGTGGATTGGCAGAAACACCAAACTACAGATGTACTGGCCCATAAGAGTATGATTTATTAGATTGCAAATTTCATGTGAATATCTTGCTATCTAAGCTGTCATGTGGTTGTAGCAGGTTCTACTTCAACAACAAAAATGTGTTGCACTAAATAACGCTAATTCAACTTTGATCAGACATAACAAGTTTGCATGTGTTGTTCATGGAACATATTGCTTTAATCTTTTTTTAGTTCCTTCCCACATCTTATTCTCCTTTTTTTTTTTTGGTGACACCAAAGATAAATATTCCTAGGAGGTACAAACTGCATTCATTGTTGCCCATCTGTCGTTAAGAGAAGATATTTAGACTACAGAGTATTTGCTTTTTTTTTTTTTTTTTTGACTGCAGACTGTCCAGAGTGAAATTCTCAGACGTAAACCTGCATGGTAATAGTTGACGGTTGCTTTCTGAACAATTTGCTGACCCAAGAGTTGCATCAATTCAAAGTTGATGTACCGGAAGCTATCTGCCCTTAATTCAATTCAGTGCAGAGTCAAACATTGAATAGCAATAACCTTCTCTGCCACATAGCTTTCCTACTTATCCAACCTCTCACCCAGCAAATTACATTAGAGAGACTATTATAACTGAAATGTATTTTTTTTCCAATATCATTTTTCTTTTATCAGAACAACACTTGTTTGGCTCATACTGTTCCTGTCCACAAATGAAACCTGTCTATACCCGCATGTACTGTGTCTAGAATAATGAAAACATAATAACCTGGTGTACTGACTGTCTAGTTAGCTAGCCTCAACTGGTTGAATTACATATTTAAAATATGTATATTTTGTAAAGAGACAATAAAGTCACAATTACTATGCAAACAGTCTGAAGTAAAACTTTTTAAGTGTTTATTATAATTCTTTTTGTTTTTTGGTGAGTTACAAAACAAAGCAAATGTTTAAAAGTATGAAAAATAAAGAAAACAAATATTTTTTTAAATAAATGTAAAGTCCAACTGTTTCAGGAAGAGATAATCTGTTCAAACAATGTTGAAAACTTTAAAGGTTGATATAACTTATAAACAAGTCAAACTGCTTTCACAAGATATTTTTAAGAAATGCAGATGAATGCTTTTATGTAAAAAAAACAAAAGTTACAGATACCCCGCCTACACTTCTTATGCTGACTGACATTCATCCACTTTTGCACTTTTTCCTCCAAATGTTTCATTGTGCAGATCTGCAGGGTCTGTAATGTCAATAAGGCTGCAGGATAAGGCGGTAACGCTTATTTAGGCATTCTGCGAAGTTCTGTAAGAACCCAAATGGCAAATGTGAGGAGAGCCACAGAACCAGACTGATGAGTGGCTGCCAGTGAAGTGGGGACATACAGTAAGAGTGTGCTGATACCAAGGGCAACCTGAAGATCACAAAAACAGACTTTTATTCAACACTAAAAGATATTTGGATGCATGACTTGAAAAGTGCTTTACAGTTGGTTAACCTGTGTATAAGCCATTGCCGTCAGGAGGCTGATGGCGATCTTGGCCCTTTTGGGCAGCACCATCCTCCGTGAGAACAGATAGAGACCTGTTATTGCTGCCAAAGATGAGATCCCCTAAAAAAGTACATATGCAGGTAAGTCCCTAAGTATAGTAAATCTGATTGAATTCAGATTTAGTTTCTGTTTACACACCAATATTCTGTGGTCAAACTGCACAGTGGTGGGGTTTTCAAAGAAGTTCCTGAGAGTTGGAGCAAAGGCCAGCAGATCATCAGGAATCCATTTATCTGCCATCTTAGGGAAGGAGTTATACACCAGTCCAGCATCCAGCCCAGCAACAAATGCACCTGTGAGCAAACGTCCAAAACATCAGCTGTGTGAATGAGGTCACTTCCTTTCAACTTTAACAGATGTCACGCAGGCTCCTTAACTATCAGTCATCAAGAAGAAAAAAAGCCAAGACGGCGCTTAAACTTTCAGTCAATATAAGACAGCTATTCAAATCTGAAAAAAGAAAAACTGAATTATTTTTCAATCTTATTTCTCGAGAAAATCATGGGTTCACCTGAGAGTTTCATGTCCTGAGAGTTCATCAGCTTTATTTTATCATTAGAAACATACTGTGGAAATTGAATATGTTACTTTGGGAAAGAAGAATTTACCTTATTTATTAGCTTTTTTCAGTCACAGAAAGGGTATAGAATTATATGTAATGATGATTTATACGGGGAGTATTTATCTTTTTATTTAAAAAAGCTTCTAAGGCTTAAGGTTCCACTCCAATCATCTTTGTTTAGTGTTTTTCAGAGCGTCAGCAGTGGTCTTTTGATCTTGATTGTGCCATTTTTAGCCAAAATCTAGAAACTTGTGTCATTTACTATGACGGTTTCTGCAGAGCAGCGGGACTTTATCAGAAATTCAATTCTGAGTTGTGGGTAGAACCTCCTTTGCTTACACACTCGAACCTACATCCCTGCTAAAGCCTTTTTCCAATGGCATGTTATTGTCTGCTCATGATTCACTATGATTTAAATAAAGAAATACTCTTTCTGCTCTGTGTAGCAAGTTAGTTACATTAACCAATGGTATTTTACACCTGTTTAGGATACTTGTTTTTTTTTCGTTCTGCACAAAGAAAGTTTGGGATCATTGTGACATTTAGAGAATTTATAACAGTACCTGATAAAGCAGTCAGGAAGACCAATCCACCAGTACCTTTGGCAAACCTCCTGAGCTGCATAAGACGTTTGGACTCCACAATCTGTGAAAGACGTAAAAAATAATAATGAAGACATAAAGATTGTAACAAAGGTGACACAGACAGATTTTGGTTTAAAAAGTTGCTTTTCTCCTGAAAACTAGAGTATGAATACCTTTTGAGCTGGAAGCAGCATAGTAAGGCCCATCCAAAGACTGGCAGTGTAGAGCAACAAAGCAGAACCCAGATGAGCACTCAAACGATACTGACTGACCCGAGGGATGTCATACGAGTCCTGCTTCTCCTCCAGTCCACTTTTTACCATGTACCACCCCAAAAGACCCTGAGGAGATACAAACACTTTCCTTTTATTACGCATTCCTATTTGAAGCAAATGCCATCTTCAGGTATTTCACAGGTACACATTTCCTGAATCATCTCTGCAGCTTTATTGACCTGGAAGAAGACAAATCCACAAAGTCCCAACACTTTTCCCTTCACAGAGCGAGTGAAGTATCCCTTTCTCCAGAAGTAGATGGTGGGAAGGACGTATGCCAAACCAACCAACCTGCCCCACATACGATGGCCCCACTCCATGTAAAAAATAAATTTAAATTCTGGCAATGTCATTTCATGATTCAGTCTGGGAAAGAAACACAAACAGTACACTAGTTTATGATCAACACTTTTGTAGAGTTGAGTTAAATACAAATAAGTGGGAATCAAACTAGTTTAGAGACGTACATTTTGAACTCTGGAAACTGCTGGTACTTGGAAAACTCAGCCTCCCACTCTTCTTGTGTTCGAGGAGGTTTCATCTCTCTGACCAAATGCCAGTCAACCATGGAAAGACCAGACTCTGTTAGCCTGGAATAAATAAAAGAATCAAAAAGTAAAATACCTGCTGATGTCTCCGCATTTCAAACAAGAGTTGCATATCTGATCCTTCTATGGCTACTCTTACCTTGTAACACCACCCAGAACCACAGCTCCAACAACCAGCCCACTGCAGCCAAGTAACCAGCGACCAACTATACGATTTGTGGCTGCGTTGGGAACCGTAGCAGCTGGAGTGGAGGGCGTTCCGGTCTCCACTGTGATGGTGCTCTGATTTCTCTTTACAAGCCATTGTCGAACTTGTGGACTCCGCTAATAAAAATTAATAAAAAAATCTTAGCTTAAAGGAAAACAATTTAGATTAATCATCATCATATGTTGCCTTGTAAAATCACTATGTCGCTTTGTAACTCCTAAACTTTAAATTTTATACTGTGCATATCCCAAAATCATCGCTTGTTTTATATTCGAACTTTATTTTTGAGACGTATGCTGCTGACCCCTTTCCAGGTCACTCTTTAAATAGAGATCCTTATCTCAATGGGTTTCACTTGGTTAATTAAAGGTTAATATATATATATCTTTATGTGACAAATATATTTAATGGAATAAATGTATCATGTGTGTATTTTTTATCAGTGAAGATGTTTATAGTTATGACTATCAGGAATTATAGTGTCAAGAAGATAGCATCATTTTCTTTTATTTAACTTTTAGTCAATGTATCTGAAAAACATTTGATACATCAATTTATTGTATTTTTATTGCCTTGTTTCATTTTTTTTTAATGCTTGAAATAAAACACTTAATCAAATCAATACTAACATTGAAATTCTAAAAGCCTTAAATGGGATTATTCCACGTTCAAGTGCATTTATTTATTTGTTTGTTTGTTTGTTTATTTTTTTACCACGTGTCGTGGTAATGAAGACAAAGCCATCATTACTATCTATCTAATAGTAAAAGCTGCATCACAATGACTCAACAGCTTTGGTGATGTAACGATCACCCTGTTGAATAACACAAACAACATGTATGGTGAACTAACCTCCTGATTATTGTTGTAAGTTGTTTTAAAGCCATAATGAATTGTCTGGTATAGAGTCAAACTCTAAGTTACTATTTGCCTTATTATGACTTAATGTGACCTTTTCCATTCTCTATCTTGAATAAGCTAGCTCTACTTACGTTGCTGCATTGGAACTGTTTACCAGCACTCCTGCATCCACAAAAAACCCGTGTCCGCAATGCCGACAACAACATTTTTATCGTAAAGTTCCCTGAAGAAAACTAAATACACAGCCGATTCAGGGGGAAAATCCTGCAGCCAGTTGGAGGTGCCGATCACTACCGTCGTGTTTCCGTTTTTCAGAGTTCAACTTTAACCTCTGATGTCACAATAATGCGTCTTGAAATTTGTAAACTTATTTTTGGAAATAATAACATTTCATCGCAAAACAATGGGAAATAACAACATTTAATGTATTTATACTATACGTAATATTTTAAAATTGTAACCGTTTAAAATTATGTGTGCATTAGCGTTAGCTGATTAGGTTAGCGTATCTCACAAGGGCGGTGCCCCTAAAACTTGCCATGCACTTTGAGTACACCGCCCCTTCCGCTATTTCATGTGCTTAAAATCGAACTAACCGGAAACTGTTAAACGAAATCAAATGATTGCTGCAGGCACCCCCCCAAAAAACATCAATTGAATCCCAAACTTTACCAATAGTCTATTTTTACGGTTTCGTTAGGTGGAAAAGAAAGCTGACAGGTGGCTTTATCAGTAGACGCCAAGAAATGACAGTACATGTGTTCGCTTCGAATTTTGCATAACTCTTTCTGTGTCCGTGCCTAGAAAGACTTAAACAATGGCCCAGACCTTTTTAATGGAGGTATGTGTGGACTCTGTGGAGTCTGCTATCAATGCTGAACGAGGAGGTCAGTAAAGGGTTATGAGCACAACTCTCCGTGCTTATGAATTTTCCTGTTTAAACTGAATTAAAACCTAAGTATAGAAAATAATTTATGCGCAACCCTTAGTAATAAGGTCAAAGGTTGTGCTGATCTTAGGCTGCTAATGTGCCACTGAAAGTATAAATTCAGCATTTAATACGCGTTGCAAGGTTTTAATCCCAGCAGCCATGTTTTTAGAGTTTATTAGGCATTCTAATGAATTCTGCCAGATGTTACATAGCTGTTGTTGAGTTTCTCTGGGGGATTTTCCTGTGCTGATAGGTGCTGGTCGACTTGAGCTGTGTGCAAGTCTTCTGGAGGGAGGACTCACCCCCAGTCTAGGTGAGACCACTTCTGCAGATGTTCTGCATCCCAAACATACACTAAACGTTAGAGATATTAATTTTAGTGATATGAGGGTAAATTATAAATGTACTGATGTTATTACAGGACTACAAACCAGAATAAAGGATCTGTAGTTTATTTATCCCAGTTTGTTAAACAAAAACCAACATCAGTATGAGATATACTGAAATATACAAAAAAAAAAAAAAAAAAAGAAAAAGCACAATCTCAATAAACTGTTTCTCAATAAACCTTTCGGCATACCCCGTTAGGGGTAACCACAATAACACTTTGATTGATTTATTGATTTCAAGCATAAATTGGACAGTACAAGGCAAAAAATAACCATATAGAATGATCAAACTCATCATTACTGAGAAAATGAAATAGATTGATTGAAAGAAAAGGAAAAACAAAAAAAGGCGAAAAAAATAAACAAACAAACAAAAATACCACACATAAGTCACATTTTCAACTTTTGTTAAATATAGTGATTAATAACTAAAGTCTAGTAGAGCTTGATTAATTGCTTGAAAAGGAGTGGGAAGAAGTGAATTTATATAATCCCACCCCTACTTTTTTTACTTCATTTTATAGTTTTCATAATCCGGTTCTCATCAGATCTAGTGCAGATTTTGTAAGTAACAAAATTGAGTACTGATTGATTTTTTAATCATCTAAAACAAAAAAATAAATAAAATAATGATTTCAGTAAACAATAACTCGAATCACACTTAATGCAACAGTTATGTGATGCTCATTGATGATCATTAGAGTACAATTGTATATTCATCCGGAAATCATCCCTACACATTGCAACTCAAGTTTTTAAGTAACAAAAAACGTGCTTATTGATTACCATCTGACCACAAATTTTAGATAAAAAAAAGAAAATCAATATTTAAACAATAGATTGTAATTAAAACATTTCAGTAATCATTATTGCACACTACATAATTAAATACTCATTGGTTTTGATTAAAATAACTTTTATTATTTCACAACATTCAAGTTCAAACATCCACATATTTGCAATTATTCAAACACCATTTAATCTTTAACTTCTCTTATTTTCATATTGTGAGATTAGAGTTTATTTATACATTTTCTTGAATTTTTTGTTGTTTTAACTTTGTTTGAGCTCATTACTTAACCCGTTCCAAGGTTTAGAGCCACACACACACACAAAAACTTTTCTTTGTGGTTTATATCAATTTGATCTTGAAGTTCCTACATGTCCTCAGTTTGTAGCCTCCTTCATTATCTAAGAACTGTTTTTGGATGTTCAGTGGTAATGTTTTCCACTAGCTCTGTATAGAATTTGGGCAGTGCAAAAATCAACAAGGTCATACAGTTTTAAAAGTCTGACTTGATAAAATCAATTGTTTGTATGATTAAGATAGTCGGCTGTACAATTCTGATGGCTCATTTTTGACGTAAAAAAAAAGTATGTAGGGAACTTTTATAGTTATTATCCCAAATTTCTATACAGTAGGTGAAACATGGTAATATTAAGGAGTTAGTGTGAATAATATCTGGTGAAGCTTTTCATTTTCCCACTTTCTTAAACAGATATACCTGCCAATTAATACAAAAAAGTCAAAAGAAATATTTTTAGAACACTTATCCCTTTAAAATTAAAAATATTTTTCTGAACTGATTGCTTAACCTCTGCAGCACCTCTCCTGACAGCGCTTCCGACAGCGGCTCCTTCCCGAGCGCTCGTCTCCAGTCACAAGGATAACAGGTTCCACTGGACCTTTCCAAACAGCCACAGATCGGAGCAGGCCGGTGGGCTGATCAACCCTCTCCTCTCTGTGGCTGTTTAGAAGGGCCTCGTGCTGCTATTGCTGCGCTTTACCTCCACGTTTTGCCGCCACATTCATTGCAGAGGAGGGAGGGAGACCCCGCTCTGGTCTGGTCTCCCCGCATATCTGTTTAAGAACGTGGTAAAAAAGCAGAACATCCCTAGGTTGATTTAACATTCGGATGTGATTTTTGCAGAGATTTACCTACTTGTAAGAAAAGCATACTTTGCAATAATTCCTGAATCAGAGATCAATTGAACTTGTACATTCAAACATTCAGAGAAGGTCAAATGAAAATCATCTGTGAAGGTAAAACTGCACTTTAGGTGAATCTTGACATTTCAGTATTTAAGCTGAATATTCATAACTTTGTATATAAATTGGCCTTTTTTTTTTGTTTTGTTTGCAGGTTTGCTTCAGGTCATAAAGCAGTATATCAAAATACCGGTCTTTGTAATGATCCGGCCTCGTGGGGGTGACTTCCTGTACTCTGATCAAGAGGTTGAGGTGATGAAGAAGGACATAGAGCTAATGAAGAGCCAAGAGATTGATGGATTTGTGCTGGGAGCCCTCACAGAAGATGGAAGAGTGGATGCAGAGCTTTGCATGGAGTTACTGGGTATTGTTTTTCTATATAATTTGTATTACGAGCATTATTTGCAACACAGTGAAGCATAATAAGTGCATTTTCTTTAGTTTCTCAACAACACCTCCATAATGTTTATGCAAAAATAGTAAATATGAATTGCTGAAAGTTGTGAAAAGTTGAAATGGAAATTTCTCACTTTTCTTTAAAAAAGCAAATATAACCATTACACAAATGATGATAAACCAAAAAGGGTTTGGTCTTTCAAAATAAAACGGTACATTTACGTTTACGTCTTTAGGATTTTGTAACTGCAATAACTTCTGACTGTCAATCTATGAAAAAAAAATTAAAAAAAGAAAAAAACTGCATTGAATTTCAAGTGCCAACTTTTCATAGTACATCAGTGAATTAGTCTTTTAAATCAGACACACAAACAGACATTACATGTTGTGCATCAGGCAGCAGTCATTAGTTTGCCAAAACTACAGAGGAGGATTTTTGGAAAAAAGATAATAGCTACAGATACAGCATTTGTGAGCATATCACGAAAGTTTGACTTTTGTGTTACACTGACTGCCAGAAGGGGGAGACAGTTGAGCACAAAAAGGTAAACTGATCATTCAAAATGACAAAATTTAAAAGATTAGCACATTGTGCTGTTTAGGGATTATCTAATTTTAAATTAACACAACCTCAGCCTCAACAGAGAAAAAACTTAAAGGACATCCATCCCGAAGACACACAGTTATCAACCACATAGATGGGTTGTAGGGGGACTTTCAGTGCTAGTGTGAATGCATGACTGCAATTCTGAACCACTATCAAACATGCTGGATAACATATATTTATAGAAGAAGGCTGAAACAACACAATTCGAGGAAAGCAAATGTCTGAGTTTACAGATCTTGAAGGTGGGTTGCTCGGCTGTCAAACTGTAAATCCAAACAGCAAAATTCCTTGAAGGCACTATCTTTTCAAGGATACAGACTCTGACCATCTCCAGGGTCACTCATCCGTGAACCAAAGCGAAATCACTAAACCAAACATCAAGATATCACCCAGCGTGTTCTCCTTCCACCCCAGCTATAATCCCAAACCCTTATTGGATTTTATAAACCATACAAAGAAGCTGCTCTCTGTTGGGGACAAACATTTCCCTTTTCACCTAGTCACTACTGAGCATATCTTTTTTCTATATTTGCACTCTGATGTCACAGCCACGAGGCCCTCCACCTTTTACAAAAGCACAACAGAGATCTTTCTGTTTTCAAGTGTTATGTCTGCACCATAGCTGTGTGTTGACAGTTTACTATCACTGATATCTGTTGGGTTCAGATTCAAGGCCCACCATGCCTTTATGTTTATCATCACTTTGTTTTAACTGATTGTGTTATTGTTTAAATGTGGTTAAAGCTTTTGTGTGGCCCTGTAAAGACTCTTTCTCTGAACAAAAACAGCACATTACCAGGATAATACTAGGAATCGGTGGAGAATTAATTGTATTTCATTTCCATGTTATAATTGCTGGTAGAATTAAAATGAAGCACCCTGTTTACTGAAGTAGTCAAAATAATCTAACAACAGCTAATTGTTTGATTTACTTTTCCATGGACTCAAATTTGTAAAATTTTCTTCAAAACAGGGACACTCTTTTCATTGCTGATAACACATACCAGTGAATCACAATGCTGTGGAGTCCCTCAGGGTTCAATTCCAGGACCACTGCTATTAAATCATACGTGCCCGCTAGCTCAAATTATGCACACTTTTACTGTCCATGTAATTGGTATCTAAACAACTCAAACAACACAACAAATTGCACATAGCTCTGTTGCCAAGCTACCATGGTGCTGTTGACTCTCCTCCTCTCCTTAGAGCAGCTGAACTTTATGCTAAACAAGGAAGTAATGACAACACAAGTGTTTTTTTCTTGTAGGAACGAGAAAGAAAGGGACTTAAAATCCCACTCCGATCATCCTTTGATCAATTTTCAAAGCATTCCCAGTGGTCTTTCAGTTTTGAAAATGGCATTTTTTTAGCCTAAACAAAAAAAACTGTGCCGTTTTCTAAGACAAAGTTTCTGTAGAGCGGCAGGAGCTCATTAAAAATTTGCCTCTGCGTTGACTGTTGGCGCAGGGTGAGCCTGCCTTCTATTTTCCATCAGAATAGAGCAAAGCAGGAAGCTTGTGGCCTGTTGATTAAAGTACACAACAACCAGCTTTTTCAGATGGCATTTTCTTATTTGCTCTTGATTCAACACGATTTGAAGAAAACAGGTCTCAGCAATGCAGTTTTAAGCTTCATTTTCTTAAATGTCCTCTATCATTTGAAAGATGTCACAAAACCATGTAAAAACACACAAAAATAAAAATTTTACTGGAGTGCATTTTTAACAAATACATTTTTCCTCAAATTACAAATGTTGGTGTCATAATTGATTCGAGCCAGAGTGTCAGTGCTCAAATCAAGGCCAGGACTAGACCAGGCTTAATCAGTGGATTTAGAGAAGCTGATTCACACCATAATCCTAAGCAGGCTGAATTTCTGTCTGATCTTTTTGTTACAAAGCTGTAGATCTTTCAAGAACTTTTTTTCTTCTAGTTTTTTGCTTCAATGTTGGGCGCAGATAGCACCAACTTCCTTATCACATCAAACGTGTCCTATTGTGAGTGCATTTAAGCTGCACTAAGTACGCTGCATTTTTGCCTTGAAGTTTTTTACAGTGCCCCCAAAACCCCCATGAAGCTCTTGAAATAGTCTCTGTACATGAAAGCTGTTTTTTAAACAAAGTTGCCTTTCTTTGACCTTTTTGTTTTCAATCCTCAGCTAAATATAATCAAAAATTGTAGATCTTTAAATCTTTCACACAGGATGAAGCTGAATAAACAGTTTTCTTTTGTAACTGGAGGCTTTCAAACATAGAGTGGTTCCGATTGTCATACCTTTTGCTTTTTAAGCTGTACAGTTTTATTTTCTGTTATTTATTTCACTTTTCTGGTTGTTATTGATCTTTACTCTTACTCCGTTTCTCCAGCTGCTGCTCGACCTTTACCCGTCACCTTTCACCGAGGTCAGTTGCTGCTTTTTAAGATGCCAGATATCATGCTTAAAGAATGCTCAAAACCATTTCGCCAACTTTTATCAGTGACAACATTTTCATGGAAAGCATTATGGATGTAATGTTTATTCCACTGCAGCTTTTGATATGGTTCACGACTCATCAGTGGCTCTGGAGACTCTGATATCATTAGGGTTTGAACGCGTGTTGACAAGTGGCTGTGATATATCTGCTTTAGAGGGACTGCCTGTCATTAAACGGCTTATTGATCAAGTAAGTATTAAAACAAACATTTTTATTGACACACGTTTGCATTCCTACAAAACAAAGATGACGTGATTATTTAATGTCTCTGCTCATGCAATTCTAATCCCATCATGTCCACTGAACAGGCTAAAGATAGAATTATTGTGATGCCAGGTCAGTCCGTTTTTTGCACCCTATGTTTTAAAGCACTTTGTATGATTATTTTATTACCTTTATTCAATAAATGCTCTCTTTTAAAAGGAGGAGGCATCACGGAAAGAAACTTGCAGAGAATACTGGAGGGGTCAGGGGCTCAGGAGTTTCACTGTTCAGCCCGCTCTAGCAGGGACTCTGCCATGAAATTCAGGTTTTCTGAGCCTTTTTAACCCAATAATTTTTTGCATCCCCAAATATTTAAACGTATTGCAAATTATTGCTAAAATGTCAATATATGCCTTTTTAAATGTATAATTTGCTGTTTTTGTGTGCAGAAACAACTCAGTGACTATGGGAGCTTCTTTCTCAGCTCCTGAATATGGCCTGAAGGTGGCTGACGTCTCCAAAGTGCGGTCTCTAAGTGCAATAGCCAAAAATACCTTGTGAATGAAGGCTTTATAATGATGGCAAGTAACTACAGGAAACCTCTAAAGCAATAAAGAGTCAATTCTCTTCTTTATTTGTTAATTTTTTTTCATTAATTTGTACACTGTTGTGCTTGATGTAATTGTCTGATTGTACTATTGGAGCTCAGGGGGAACAGAGCAGTGAGCTGTGAATGATTTATAGACGATTTTTTTTCCTTCCATTGGTACAAAATGGCAACTGGTCAATTCTGTCTACAGCAGCTCCTTAAAACACAATTTTAGCTTTCAAACTGCTTTTTTGTTTGCTCTAGGTTTTGAACTATCACTGCATGTGAAGGGGATTGTTTGAAAATGTTTGCACTTGTAAACCCGAACATGAATATACAAAATAATCCAAAAAATATATGTCAACATTGGAAAATTTCCACAAAGATTGACAACTGTTTATCATTTTATATCTCAGGTATTTGGAAATGCATATCCTTGAATCTGTAAATATAAAATAAAAATACAATCTTTTAAAAGAAATATGTAGCAATAGTCTTAAATTCATGCATAGTGCTATAGATGCTGGACTATAAAATGGTTTCCGAGTGTGGTTCCCACTGAAGATACTGCAGTTCTCATCCTTGTCTTGTTAAAAAATAACCAGTCATTCAACAGCAAGCTCCAGACAGTAAATACTCATCTGATGTGAAAAAAAAAAAGACCTGCTGATGCCATTTAGAGAAAGTGAGCATGTGACAAAAGTTATTTTCGTCTTCAACACAGCAACTTGTTCATAACAATCCACTCTTCTCACAACTTTATATGACAGTTGTTTACTTTGTAATTCTGCTGGAATGTAAAAGAAGGAATACTTTGTATATATAATCTATAATATTTAATTGCTTGCTCTTCTAATGCCTCTACAGCTAATTACTTGCCCATGTACACGTTTTTTAATTAAATAAAGATAATTCAAAATGCTAATAAGCGTGTATAAACAGAAAAAAAGAGAAGCACCCCATTGCTTCTTATTAAATTCAGTTGTATCTTAGCTGAACTTACACATAAATATACCGAATCCCTTAGATGCCACATTAAAATTCTAAACCTGTTTGCTTTTTCTTTCAGAGAGCAGTTGAGCTGGATTTCTTAAACAGCATTTTACTAGTGACTAACTTGTCTTTTGTTATGTACTTTTTAACGTTTCTTGATCCGTGTCCCATCTTGAATTCATGTTGTTGTATTCTCAAGGTCTTTATAACTTTTATCCATGAAAGATGCTACATAAACAAAACGTACTAACCTATATTTAAAATACTTTCATACTTGGTGAAAACACAAAGTTCCTACAAAACAAACATTTTACAATAGAGGAAGCTACAATTATCAATCTCTTGATCTATCTATCTTGGTTGATGCTCAAAAAATGTAAAACACTGCATGACTTATTATACCGTGATGTAAGACATGTAAAAGCACTATTTAGAGCTTAATAAATAAATCTAAGATTAAAGCTATGTTATATTCCCTAATGTTACTGTTGTAACACTTCAAAATAAAGTTAAAAGGAAAGCATCTCCCAACCACATCCTGTTATTGTTGCTGAACTGTGGGCGGACAGAAGAAGGAAAGCGACTTTAGTCCAGCTCAGCAGCAGAGGGCTCGAGGCAGCTGCCTGTCGTAACTGAAGAACAGCAGCCGCAGATCATGTGCTCTGCAGCTCTGGAGGAGTTCTGCGGGTCAGTCTTCTGGGTGAGTTGAACATATAGTAGCTCAAGGGAGAAAAACACATTTAATGTGCTGTTAACAATAAAGGTAAATGTATTTATTGTAAACAAAAAAAGTACTTTTTTTGGTGCAACTATTTTAAAAACTTTCGTTTTTTAGACACATTTTTACATTTATGGACAGTAGAGTTGTCCACTGTAGTTGTTTAGTAATTTTGAGCCTAATTTTATTTAGTTTTTGAAGGTCAAACTAAAGCTTTTCTGTTACAAAACAAGTAAAGGTTCTGCTGATTTTACATGTTTTTCTGAGAAAAAATATATTAGGAACATAATTTTATACTCCTTCAAGCATGTGACTGGACTGTAAAAGTTTTAACTCAGCAGATTCCAAAAGCAATGATGCTTGCAGATTCAGTGTTTCCTTCTGAACATAAACTTTTTTTTCTTTATACTATTGACCAATAGCCTAACTGTAGAAAAGTTAGCAAAATAATTCAATGTGTTGAAAAAAAAAGTTTTAAACAGTTGTATGTGCTTTTTATGCATATGTTATGTCAAAACATGTTTTTTAGAAAATGAAAAGCAGTTCTTGACTTTATGCAAAGTAATAGATTTTTTTCTTTATTAGCAGCTGCACCTAGTAGTTTAAATAAATTATAGAAAAATGAACAAACTGGTCAGCATGGACCATGACATGATGAAAATGAGAAATGAGCTATTTTCAGCTTTCATTTTGAAGTATTTTTAAACCAAAATGCAACCCTTAGAACTTAATGGCTAAATTCAATAAAAAAAGAAAAAGAGCAACAAAGCAATTTTTAAAAAGGAGGTATTTTTCCAAGTAAAACTGGATAACTAAACTAAGTTATTTAGTTAAAGGCTTTATAAAAACAAAAATTTTAAGTACATATTTGTAAAGAGAAAATATATTAGGACTTTGTATCTAAACTGTTTGCCGGGTCAACAAAGGAGGAGTTGTATTCTGTTTTTTACTCTGGACTTAGACACTGTTTAAAACCATAAGCAGCTTAATATGGATGGCAGAAAAAATAAACAGACTAATAAAAGAAAAGATGTAAATTCAGATTTACTCAGTAGGCTTGACAGCTAGTTTATAGTTACAGAACAGGTGAATAAAAAAAACGAGTTGTACATTAATTTATAAATGTGTTCTAACAAAGGACAAAAATGTTTGCTGTTCATATGATTTGTAATTGAATCAAGGAAAGAACTGTTGAGTGTTCTATATGAAGTTAGATTTGTTGCTAAATTATTGTCCATTTGTTTTGAAAACCTAAAACTCGAGCAGGTCCACCAGACACGAGAACACTGAGTAACCACAATACTAACACCATACAAGGGTTAAGAATGTGGTGTGCCACAAATCAAATGGCAAATCAGAACCCACAAACTGCTGCTTTTCACTGCCAGAATTTCTAAACAAGTCGCTATTTTGGTATAAATGCCAATGCTGGAAATGAAAAAGCCAAATCTTAAAATGTAAGCTAAATATGTGATGAAAGATTATAAATGATGTCATTACTTAAGCAAATTTAGTACATTTAAATGTGAATGTACCCAAAATATACCGTACACTCACTACAATAAAATCATCTTTTGAATTACTTATTTAAAAATGAGGGCTGCACGGTGGCGCAGTGGTTAGCGCTCCTGCCTCACAGCAAGAAGGTTCCCGGTTCAAGTCCTGGCTGGGGGACCTTTTTGTGTGGAGTTTGCATGTTCTCCCCGTGCATGCGTGGGTTTTCTCCGGGGACTCCGGCTTCCTCCCACCATCCAAAAACATGCTTCATAGGTTAAATGGTTACTCTACATTGTCCGTAGGTGTGAATGTGAGTGTGCATGGGTGTGTGATTGTGGCCCCTGCAACAGACTGGCGACCAGTCCAGGGGTGTCCCCTGCCTTCGCCCATGAGTAGCCGGGTTAGACTCTGGCAACCCCGTGACCCTGAAAGGGATAAAGCGGATTGGAAAATGAATGAATGAATGAATTAAAAATGTCTTGAGCGTAGAGTACGAGGTACACATGATGTGGGAAGGGGGAGCCAGGTGTTGTGGCCCATTCACTGCCTCCAGCTGCTGAGGCCTCCAGGGATGCTGCCAGGGGATGAGCTGTTCGAGACTAGAACTGTTGTCAATGATTGTGCGTTTGTGTGTCACCAGAATGCT
>BSAI01000096.1:10542119-10556553 GCA_036245035.1 Adrianichthys oophorus | reverse complement strand
GGATTACAGCATGAAGTTGCTGAAGGAGGAGAGAACCTGAGGTGAGAGAAAAAGACTAAAAAGGGCTTTATCCTAACATTACAGTTGGTAATATATTATAATATGTTTTGCACAATTATATTCTGTTGTATTCATAAAACATAATCATTATCAAGAAATATTTTCAACAAATTATTAGTAGTTAATGTTTAAATGTAAAACTAAATTGAGGATCAAAGATTGTCCAAGATTTCACATTGGACATCAACTCCTCTTCCTCCCTTCCCACAGTGTTGGGCAGAGGCAGCTGTTGTGTCTGGCTCGAGCGCTGCTCAGAAAGTCTCGCATTTTAATCCTGGATGAGGCCACTGCAGCTGTTGACCTTGAAACCGACAACCTGATACAGAACACCATCCGCAAAGAGTTTGCACACTGCACTGTCCTCACCATCGCTCATCGCCTGCACAGCATCATGGACAGCTCCAGGTGAGTTGATATTCCTCACAAGGTACTCAACCATTTTTAAAGTGTCTTTGATCCTACTTTTAGCAACAAATATACATGCTGAGTGATTCTTTTCCCGCTCGGCTTGAATAAACACTTCTCAGTGAGTGATCAATTTTAATCTGTGTTCTCCCTCCACAGGGTGATGGTCCTCGATGCTGGTAACATTGTGGAGTTTGATTCACCAAGCAATCTTCTTGGAAACCAGGGCTGGTTTTATGCCATGGCGAAGGATGCAGGGCTAACGCAAGAATGTACAGCTTTCTAATTTAGTTCTTTCACATTTGTTCAAAACTGTTGTACATAAATGAGTTTTTGTTGCATTTTAAATGACAAATATTGTGACAGATAAAATAGTGTATTCATAAAACAACTTTTTTATGCAGCTGTAAATGTATTGTTTTTAAAATAAACAAAATTGTTTTTCTCAGACAATCTTTTTATATAAAAATCAGTTGTTTTAATAAATCATAAAATATAAGAAGTTTTTGTTATGCAAAAATGTTCTGGATTGTAGCTAAAACCCCATTATTTTTTTTTTTACTTTTTGACCCTGGCTTCTTTATGGAAACCAGGGTACATTTTATTTACATTAAATAACATGAAAAGTATCCCACTAAAAATAAACAAATAAATAGTTATTTTGCATTTAATGGAAAAATGTTAGTAAAAAGGGTCAAAGAATGGTTGGCCCTCACACATTTTCACCTCAAAATCTGGCCGCCTTTGCAAAAAAGTTTGGACTCTCCTATAGGTTAAGCATAGTAAGTCATTAAGAAATAAATGGTCATAAAATACCTTTTTAATAAAATATTTAAAATGTGTTTTTTTATCTCTAGAACTTCTCTTGAACTCTTTTGGCAATGCAGAGGATTGTCAACGGCGTAACACAGAGTAGAGATAAAGTTGAGCTTTGATATCAACGACACACCACTGCAATAAATACCATGTATTTATTAACTATAAATGTTAACGTTTGTTTGACATGTTTGGATGAAGAAGTTTAGGACCTATTTTTTTGGTTGTGTCAAACATGACGCCACCGCATCACACCCCTGCATCTTTGTAGCTAAAGGGCAGAGATACTCGAACAGGAGAGTTACAAACTGGATATTTCAAGCTTAAACATAGAAAAGACGCTAAACTTACAAGCATCTACAGACAAAAACAAGAAGTACTGAAATAAATTAAAAGAAGGCTAGTTAGTGTTATGAACAGTTCTCATTTTTGCGAGTTAAAGCCGTCTCTCAGCTAACGCGACTTCATGAGTATTTGCGACTACAGGTAAAGTTAATTACCTTTTTTTGTCTACTGAAGTTTTAATAAAATCCCCGCAATAATCTCTGAAGTCAATTCAATAGTAATTTTCAATGAAAAGCAAACATTAGTTTTGAAAACAAACTAATGACACAAACCTGGAAAAAAAAATAGTGCTTTCCCTAAAAAGACTGAAAACAAGCTCACTGTTGGGACATGAGGATGATGATGATATTAAACAGGTGTGTCCTTTAATGAAGGTCGCAGGTGTTTTCAGATTTAATCTGCTCATTTATGCACGTCACGTGTTGGGATATTTTAGATTTGATTCCAACTCCTGAGAAGATCACTGCAGATCTGGTGAGAGGAATCTGATGTTGTTGGGTATTTGACTTACAACTTGACCTGATTTGACTCAAAACCATTTTTTCTTCCACTTTCATTCAAATCCAGTTGTTTTATTATAAGAAAATCTATGTACATTTGTATATAAACTAAACATAAATGTAACTTATAAATGCATAAATCTTAAAAAAAAAAAAAGAATGAAATCAGCTTTTTCTCTCTAGAGAAAAATACAAAACTTCAATTAAGCAAAAAAAATAATGCATTTGAAGAACTTTATTTGACTATAAATATCATTTTTTTAACTCAAGAATACTGACAATTGAGTTGTCAACCTTGAAATAAAATGCATATTTAATTGATATAAAACTTTTGACTTTACATTAGCTGTGTGATAAACTGCTGCAGAATCACTATTGAGTTATCCAAAATGTCTTTCATTCCAGCATCATCGCTATGCAAAATACCTGCTCCACTAATGCTGCAGAAATGTAGAAAACTGCATTAATAGACTCATCAGACTGACCCCTTTCTGTAATTGATAAAAGCAGTGTGTTCTAAGCAGATCATTAAAATTTAAAAAGAATTTGCATCACCAACACTAAATTACTGGTGGAAGTGCCAGGATTTCATTAGTACTAATTGGAGAAAAAGTCCAAGGAGCTGTCTAATATTCTCTCAGGAGAATAATCACCTGAACTGCTTTTGCAGCAACCTGTTTTCGTACAAGCCATTTGGTTAAAAGCCCAGGGAGATCATTTTGGGAATATTGTTAATAGCTGTTTTGTGTGAGTGTGTGGAGTACTTCTTGAAAATTTGTTTTAAATCAGTTTAATATTGTCCTGTTAACGACACTGCTTTGAATTTTTGTTAAATTGTATTTACGTATACTGAAGTGACACTGAATGCAGTTTACGTGAAAAGTTCTTAACAGTGGATTAGAAGTTCTAAGCTTAATTTTCTATAAGTCCTCCATCATGAGAAAAATGCCAAAAGAACATCTTATAAACACCAAAAACTTGAATTTCCTTGGGGTGGGTCTTTAACTTGGGCCAAGGACACAACATTGGTTTAAAAAGATTCTTTTAAAGATAATATCTCCACAGCCAGCAGAAGAATAACCAGAAGACGTTGAGCACAAAGGATGCTTGCATTAACCTAATCAAATCAGTTGCATTTAAGAGGGCTACAAGCACCTAACTTCCTCTTTCTTCCTGGCTTTTGGTTGCTCTCTTAAAGTGTTACCACTTCACATCATCAGCCTCATCTAACCTTCTTATTTGCATTCACCTCACTCACATTCTCCTTTTCTGCATCCATGAACCTCCTCCAATTTGGTCTTCCTCTAGGCCTCTTTTCCCACTCTTAGTATTAACATAATCACTGTCCCTTCTCTGAATGAGTCCAAACCATCTCAATCTGCTTCCCTGCATTTATTTCCAAATCAAGAAATAAAATATTTAACTGAACAGTTTATTACAAAATGCAAAATGTAAAACATTGGAGAAGAAATGAAGAAAACAACCTGTTTCCTGAGTCTTGGCAGATTGTTTCTGTCATGTGCAAATGTTAGTCAGTGTGGTAAAGTATAGGTATTTACATGTTTTGTTAAGCACAACACTTGTGAGGAACATCCTGGGGACAGTTTAGTCAAATCTTTTTAGTGCTGTCGTCATCACTACTGGTGGTGTTTCTGTAAAATGTGTTGTTTCTGTTACATCTGAGTTGTGAAATGACTGCAGGCATTTTTAGGTTATTAAAGTTTGTTGCAGAGTTACAGTCTAAAAGTCTTTATTATGAGAGACAGACAAAAAACCTGAGAATGCTTTTCGTATTCTGACTGTAATTTAGTGTTGTACTAATTATATGGTTTCCTAAAAGAATGACTCATATTTTTTTCCTATCATGTGTCCAGTAGAGGGCAGCATTGAGTTTGGACTGGTTTACTTTTATTTACAGTGCACAACCCATATTTTGGATTGACAGAATATACCTTTTGTTAAAATATCAAGACAAATGTAAGTCTTCCATTAGCAACAAAAAAAGAATGATGAAACACTAAAAGTTTGGATATATGAGGGGATCTATCAATTATTTCACCAAAGTGACCAAAAAGGAAAGAAAGAACTCTTCTTTTTTTATCATCTTTTAACCCTTGTATGGTGTTCGGGTTTGTGGGACCCGTTTTCAGCTTTTTTATCCATATAAAAATGAAACAATTTTTTTTACAACCTGAAATTCATTAGCTTTGGCTCATTTTCTGTGAAGAACATAAATCAAAACACATTTTCATTGACCGCATACTGTACACCCACCCTACACATAGATATTACATACAGCAAAAATACGAACACTAGACAAGGGTTAAGCAGCATTTTTAGAAAATATCACAGAGTTCTGTTTAGTTCCAGCTGCATTTTAAAGAAGATGGACAGCAAGGGGGAAAGCAATTTTTGTGGTTCAGGCAGTTTGAAAGATTGTACATTATATACAGGCTGTGAATCATTGGAAAATGCTTGGGAATAATTGCTCATGCACATGCGTCAGTGCACTCAGATTTAGAAGCAGAATGTCAATTTTTACATAGTCACACAATGGTAAGTTTTCATTTTAAAATAGGATAACAGAGGAGAGGTGTTGTTGAAGGACAATTGGACTCCTTCGTATTTGTTAAGCATGTACCTGCCTGCCAGCAGTTCTAGATTCATATGTGATGGTATCCTTGAATTTGGAATAACAGTGTTCAGAATAGAACAGAACTTTATTCATCTCAGAGGGGAAATTCATCCAATGCTGAATTTGGTTTAAGTACAACCCAAAAAAGATTCGAATGAGAGAAATACGCATATAATAGGGGTGTGACTAATCCTCTAAAGGATTGGATTCATATGATAATTTGTGGTTACTGATATAATTCATTCATATTGGTTCATTTTGAATGATCCAGTTCACTGAGCTAAAAGCAGGCCATCTTTAGCCAAAAATTAAACCACTCAGAGATAAATATCTGGGTACTGAACAGTGCAGGTGAAGTTTCCCAGATTCCTTGTACTTCTTGCAAGATAATGAAGTGTAAATAAAATATGTGCAAAAACAAACAAGTAACCAAGAATTTATGTCAAATCCATTAATATTTTATTTTCATAAAGTTCATCCCGCTGTTGTTTTTCTACATCCCATGTGTGTTGTCCATTGTTTTTAAGCTATAGTAAAATAAACGTACCATGCCTCAATCCAAATAGTATTTTCCAATATCGATTTTTCCTTTTAAAATGATTTTATAGTGGTATATGTCCGTTTGATTAACAACTTGTTTGTAACAATTGTTTTGACTGGGAAGCACAATGAGTGTGATATTTTTAGGAGCATTTGAAAGGAAATGTCATTCTGTCATAGACACACAGAACAGCATGTAATTAAAATGGCTTTTCAGGAACAGGCTGTGGCAGTGGGGCTGATAAAAGCTAAAGGACTGAGACAACGAAAGTCATTTATATCACAGATAATTGAAAGATGGTTACGGTATGAAAGAAAATACCAAGAAACAAACATCTCAGATGTTCATGTTGATAACAGCAACATTACTTTTGCTCAAATCAAATGGCAAAGAGCTTTCATAAACATGTTTTTTTTTTTTCTTTTCCAGTGATCAAAATAAATCTATATATTCTATAAACTCAAAGACTTCACTGTCAGGTGCAAACTACAGATAACCCTCAAAACTAGAAAGAGTTCAGTCCACTCCATAAAAATAATTTAAAAGCAAAAATATTGATTTGAAACACTATGAATGCAGCTAGTGTTTTAGGACCCACTGTATCTGTCTTGCAAGCAACACTTCACAAAATGGCATTTATTGATGTTTTACTGAAGAAGCTGCATGATTACATTTTAAAACAAAGCAAATAGGACACTTGATGGCTATGTACCTAAACTGCTTTCAGAAGCTGAGAAAGTACTAAACTTTTTAGTGTTTTTGATATTAAATTTAGTTCAGTTTGAGTTTTCATAATAAAACATTAAAGAATGTTTACCTGCTTTAGGATATCCTTAGGTTTTATTTTAAAATAAGCCAAGCCTGTCTTGAATTATTGATAATATAATATTTCTTCTTCACATTATAAAAAGTGTTATCTTTTACAACCACAGGAAGTTATAGTATCACACGATAACCAGACAAGAATGAAACAGATATGATGGAAAAACAGGTGTTAGAGAAAGCAAAGAGAACAGAGTAAAACTCAAACACAGAAATGTAAATAGTTGATAGAAGCAAAACAAAATAAAAAATAAATTAGAATGAAGTAAAAATGAAGATTAATAATGGAAATAAATAAGAAAAAATTTAGTCACAAAGGCAGCTAACTCATCTGCACACTGCTTTGGACACTGTTTTGATTGCTTTCTTTTTCTATTTGGTCCATCAGCAACAGAGTTGCTGTTCTTACACCCAACCAGCCCTTGAAAAATGGTAGATTCTTCCAAAATATGATACATTCTTTCAGATCATGCAGTCATTGCATTCCAAATGGCTTCAGTTCATACAGAGGTGGATTTTCTGGCTTTATCAAATAGAAAGTTATTGACCAGCTAGTTGTTCAGGCAATCACCAACATACATAAAACTAAATAAGTCGATGGCTTTTACTTTAATGCTCAGCGGCAGGAGAGGACACATCACTCGCCCCTTTGGAAATCCACCACCATTTGTGTTAGATTCTATTGCACAAATCCAGAGTCAGTTTTCTTGGCACGAGAACACGAAGTTCTAAATTACTTCTTTATATCTTCTACCATCACCCTCAGAAGCCGAAATCAACAACAGGAGTATCGGAGACCTTATGCAGTTGACATATAGCTTAGTAAATGGAGATGTCTGCCATTTAAAGTAAACAGGATGAAGCTGGATTAACATCCTGCTTTTGTGATTTATCTTCAACAAAAATAAACATTTTTGCACCTTTTTATTTTACCATTGCGGTATGTTAAATGGACTTTTAATTCTAGTTAATCATTGATCTTCTCTTTAT
Source organism: Adrianichthys oophorus (assembly GCA_036245035.1). Taxonomy (NCBI): domain Eukaryota; kingdom Metazoa; phylum Chordata; class Actinopteri; order Beloniformes; family Adrianichthyidae; genus Adrianichthys; species Adrianichthys oophorus. The sequence goes on along the minus strand of BSAI01000096.1, from coordinate 10,549,439 downwards.
TTTACTTGACCTTCGTGAGCGTGGGAAGATTCTCAGCCATCCAGGTCCTGCAATCACTGGGTTCTGTTCTCCAGGTCAGCTGAACTTTAAACATTCATCTGGATGACATTTTGCAGCTCATCTGAGTAGTGTCCTGCATTTTTATTGATTAAGTCAGGATATGAGGTGAAGATTTGAACAAGTTCGATACATTTGCACAATGGAAATTAGTTGTAATGTTTTGGCACTAAGCCATTATCTGGGAAAAAAAAGGAAAATATTCAAAGGAACCACTTTTAAAGAGGGTGGCTAACCCCAGAAAGATCATAACACCTATCATAACCAATCTGTTAGATTCAAATATGTCCCATATATGTGTGAAAATACACATTATTTTCTTTTCCTTTCAGGGGTTGCTACAGCGAATCAGCTTCCTCCATCTAACTCCGTCTTCTGCATCCACTCCTCTAACACCAGCTACCTTCATGTCTTCATTCACTGCATCCACTACTCTAACTCCATTACTCTTGACTGGCAGCTCTAGACTCAGCATCCTTCTACCAATAAATTCATTGTGTCTCCTCTGGAGATGTCTGAACCATCTCAGTCTGGTCTCTCTGACTTTATCTCCAAAACCTCCAACATGTGCTGTCCCTCTGATGTGCTCACACTGATCCCATTCATCCTAGTCACTGCTAAAGAGAGCCTCAGCATCTTCATCTCTGATACCTACAGTTCTGCTTCCTGTCTTTTCCTCAGTGCCACTGTCTCTAGGCCGAACAAAATGGCTGGTCTCACCACAACTATGTACACTTTTCCTTTCATGTGAGCTAGGGATGGGCGATAAATCGATGTAATCGATTAATTCGAAAATGTTGTTTAGACGATTTATTTTGGGGAAGTTACATTTTATTTTCCCAGCTCTCCCCAGAAAAGTACATTCTCTGTCAGTCTGCAGTCCTCTAGTAAATATGTCCTTGTTTTCTCAGCATGTTTTAATTTGAGTTTACAGTTAGATGACATTAAAGATGTGTTCATACTATATCAGTTATTTTTATACAATTTGATTTTCTTAAAAAATAAGAAAGTAATTTTCATTCTCTTTATATATATATATGTCAATGGTTCCGACTAAAGGTGACTGACTGACACGTCTCTCATGGGGTCACAGGGTCACTTTTTAGCTGTTTTGAGAAGTTTGTTGTTGGCTAAGGTTTACTTATAAAAGTAGAAAAAGACATGACATCACTTTGTTTTACAACTCTAACTACCCAACAGCAGTGAGTTTCTGTCACATGATTTGCTGATCAGAGCAGACCTTGAGTACAAGATTAATAAAGATCACAGATTTTTGCTCATTTATGGGCAGAATCATTTTGCTTTCAAGTTTATCACAAAAGTGATATTTCTGATATTTCCTTAGATGCCTCTTTTGTTTTGGAAATTCTACTTTAAATGAAGGAGGAAACCAAAAAGATCAGGACTGAGTCTATGAAATCAAGTCTACTGTCCAAGAAAAAATAAGTTGCACACTAGCAAAATGCTTTCTTCTATGTTTTTCCAATGTAAGACTCGATTGATTAGACTTCCTATCAGATTCGTAGAAGACATGAAACACATAAAACACAAGAAGAGCTCTGTGTTCTTATACAGTCAAGTTCTTGTTTTATCTCAAACTGTCTTCTGTCTCAATATCACCTTCCTGTTTGACTGAATTTTTTTCAAGTGGCTTTACATACAAGCATTTGCATTTGTGAAACCTTAATTATAGTCATCCTTTTTCAGATTTCTATTTCAAATTTTAGCATTATGTCCTTTTATGTTTGATCGTGTTCGGTGTATTGGGGTTAAGGGAGTAGAGGGCATCGTGTGTTTGGTATCATTTTCTTCCCCCCTTTTTTATGTGAAGGTCTCTGTGTTGTTTTTGAGTTTGAAAGATGCTTTTATGCCATAAAGCACTGTGTTACCAAGGAATGAAATGTGCTTTATAATGGATTTTATTTTTATTAAGTCAATTAGACGGTTTCATTGTGGCTGGTCTCATATGTGCTATAAATCAGTCCCCCTAATGATTAAAGACCCACTCAGATAAAAATCGAGCTTTTGGTGTTTTTAACATGTTCTTGCAGCATTTTTCTCCAAATTAAGCTTGCTTTTCTGAGTATTTCTTTATTGAAGTTGTTTTGACTCAGGAGCAGATGCAAAATTGCTGTTGGAAAAGCTTTTACGTGTGATGTACATGTTATTACAGCAAGCCACAATCTCACCGCTTTGCTCCGTTCTGATGTATTTACTTGTAAGCAATTAGATCCATGTATAGCTTCGATTTCCTCATCCGAGTTGGAATCTGCCTCAAAATTGTACGGCTGGATAGCTTCAATATTGCTCACTATGTTGGTTGCACCAGTAATGTAATGTTGGGGTTGTAAGCCAGTGGAAGAGCATTTAAACTAATGGATGATGGGGAAATAGGGCAGGTTTAATCATTATCAACGGTTCTGCCCAGAACTCTTCAGTACATTTCTAATGAACTACTGCTGCTCTGTAAAAGCTAAGTTCCAGAAAACAACTGTTTTTTTTTTTTGTTTGTTTTTTTACTGTACATGTGTTAGTTTGCATGCACAAGTGTGCATGTGAACTGTAGTTGTAGTTGTATTGTGTATATGTTGACAAGTTTGTATGCGAAGACTCTTGGAGCCAACAGGTATGTTGGGAACATGAGTGTGTGAACAGGCCCCACCCATTTTAGACAAACATTCACATATGACTAAAATGATTATAATTTCCAGCATCTTGTTGCCTGTTGTTTTATGATTCAACCCCCCACTCCCACCCCTGTAATCATCCTCTAATTTATTTTTTACCCACCCTTTTCCCCCTGTTCTTTGGGCCATTACTCCCCTCTTTAACATCCCTATCTCTTCTTGCCCCTTCTTCTTTTCCGTCCGGTCCAACAAAAAAAGGATACAAATGTAATCAATATAAATAAAGATTCGCCTAAATTACACAAAGGGGTTTATACAAATATACACTTTGTGTGTTCAAAAATTTTACAACCCCCCACTGTAACAGTAAAATATGTCCAACACAAGAGGCTCTCAGCTCATATCTGTTTGCTCAACTGTTGGACAGGACAAGTTTAAAAAAAAAAAATAGGATGCTTTCTGGCCTCCCGAGTCAAAAAAGTTTGCCCGCCTCTGCAGTAAAGGTTACTGTAAATACACAAGGAACTCCACTGTCATGCTTGCTTGCACAAAATTGTTTATCAAAGTGCTCTTTGAACACATTACCCTCACGTGACACAGGTGTCCCTTAAACTTTATACACAGTCAGTTGATTGCATTGAGGCCCTTATCAAAGATTTAATGATTAACAATTTCACAGTAGGAGCAATTGTTTGTTCATCATCAGGTACAGTGAGAGACCCCTCACACACATGAGACACTAATTAGGACTATACTTATAGTGTAATAACTTTATGACTTCCACACCCAATAAATCCTCTGGGTTACTACATTTATCTAGTATCATTACAGTGTTTGTTTTTCAAGATATTTGATTTGTTTATCGTGGTATTAAAATGGATGAAAATGCATACAGGCAGTAAATGTGTCTAAACTACTCTTTTTTTGTTACAACAAGTGTGCCTAATTTTGCAAAAATATGATTAAATAATCTCAGTTAAACACGTGCACAGGCTGGACAAAAATTTAAAATGTGCTTTATTGGGAAAACATGTCAGTTTTCTGATATTCAGATCCTTTCTGATTTGTACACAGCTACACCTGACCGAGTATCTGTCTGGACTATTGAACAATTTAATTCAAATTATAAATAACTTATAGGGCTTTACTGATTATTTGATTAATAACTGATTGATTTGAATAATTCCTTCGATCAAACTATATCGTTTTGTCTGAGGCAAGTTGTTAATCAAATCATTTGGACCCATTTGGATTTTACTATAACTTAAAATTGTCCAAGTGCCATCACAGCAGACAACACACATGTGATGGCAGCAATTGATCGAGCCATCATTATAGTCAATGTGTGGAAACACTTTAAATTTAGCAGACATGTGGCCATACAGTGTGGTAGAATGTTCTAATAATGTTCCATTTGTATTATTTTTATGTGGAAAAACAACAGTGGGCTAAACTTTATGAAACTATCATGTGAGTGGATTTGACATTAATTCTTAATTACTTGTGTCTTTGTTCACATATTTAATTTACACTTGATTATTTTGCAAGAAATGCAAGGAATCTTGAAAATTTAACTTGCACTGTTCAGTACCAGGTTTTTATCTCAGAGAAACACTGATTAGATTTTTGACTAAAGATGTCCTGGATCAATTTTAGGTCAGTGAATTGGATCATTCAGGATGAACCATTATCGACTATGATTCATATCGACAACCACAACATATGATGTGAATCGAATTATTGTTAAAAGGAATTCTTGGATTGTCCTTTGCACGGGCTGTTAAAATCAAAATTTGTTAGATTCCCACAGCTCTTACATGTAAAGGGTTCTAATTCTCTATGGTCAAATTGTATGTAGTTATTTTATGTTAATTAAGTAAAAAAAAACACCCCCCCAGTTAATCAAGTATTTTACTTTTCTATTTCATCCAGAAACTGTCAGTGGCAGCATAAATATAATCTTAGGACAAGCTTGGAGCTTTTTCTTAAATCAGTTGATTATCCTTAACAGTGATCAACCAACAGAGGAATTATTATGTTCATTGGGGTATGACTTGTCCTTTGCTCAAGAAGAGTATATATTAAAAAAAGATCAGTGGACCCAGCTAAACAATCTCTTCCCACATATACTTGAGTCCAGATGTAAAGCAAGCAGCTTGGTTTTGAAGTCCAGCCCCCCTGCTCCCGGTGGGAACAAAAACGCAGCAGAACTAAGCGTGAGGCCCTCCCCCAATCTCCTTCTAAATTCCCTCTTGAGTAACATTTTATGATGCAGAAAACATGAATCTTGTCTGGTTCCTTAGATTAATTCTGACTATCAGTCTAAATCTGGGTCTCCTCCAAATGGGAGTGGAGGAATTAAGAGGAAAAGTGGAAACCCAACAGGAAAACTGGTCTAATTTGACCCCTCCCTTCTCTCCCCTAAAAATGTTGCCTTTTCTTTTTTTTTTTTTTTTTGGCTGTCTGCTCCACAACCCACTGACGACTGCACTGTAACGGTTACATAAGACTTTCTGTTTATCTGAATATAAGGTTTTTTTTACAGCCTTTATGGTTTGGGAATGTCAGCAGCCTGGAACAAAGTTGGATTTTATCACTTCAGCTGTTGAATATTTTTCAAACCTGGATCTTTGTACTTTTGTAGACAACTGGAGGTTCATCAGGGGTTTCTAACCCAAACTTAATTCATTTAACGTTTTGGGATTCACACTTTTTAGACACAGCACTTGCATTCTAGTGAACTCTATGCACAATGATGTTGCATTATTCTTATTTCTTTCTATACGACTCATGGATCAAAGTCCCTTGAAGCCACATCCTGCAATTGTGCATAAACAGTGGGTGGACTGAGGGGAGACAAGCAGTGCTTGAGTCAAGCTCAGCAGCAGTGGAGCAGAGGACACGAGCCATCTGGTTGCCTAATATTTGAACGGCAACTAAAGCCAGCACAGCGGATCATGTGTGCTGCCGCTCTGGAGGAGTACTGCGGGTCAGTCTTCTGGGTGAGTTGAAAAGACAGATGTAGCTTTGGGAAGAAAAGAAAGAATCAGTAAAATGGCTTTATTGTGGCATCTGCAGATGAAAAAGCACTTCTACTTTTGATGTTCACCCATTTGATCTATAACCAAACACCAAAGCATTTTGACGGTTTCAGTGAAATGATTTTTTCACAAAAGTTCATTGTTTGCTGTTTTTTTATTCTTCTATTTTTTCAAAATCCAAACTGTGAAGGGAAACTGTTCCTAAATTGTTATCTAATTGTAATACAAGTAAAAATGAAAAATAATATAATCTTAACAAGTTTAAAAATCACAAAGTTTCAATTTTTATATAAATGTGTTGCATTTAAACTAGATGCTTTGAACTTTACCTTACACTGGCATTATGACTAACAGAATGGGCAAATTTTAACTGTTCCCAGACTTGAAGCACATGTTTTGTAATGTGGGTGTGGGTGTGTGGGTGTGTATTTATATCTTTATATTTATACACGTTTCTTTAAAGTAGTTTTATTCTTCAAACTTGTAAATAAAAGGTGATTGATTGCCTTTGTTTTTTTGGGGGTTTTTTTTGTATTGAAACACTCTTAGGCTTTCTTATACTCACATTTTCTGTTCTGTTTAGAATTTGAATGATGGGCCTTGTGTTTTAGTTTAATAGTTTTACACAGTTTCCATTTTCTATCACTTCTAAAATCTAGCTTAGTTGGAGCTAAAATGTCCAGAAAACAGTTTTGTTAGGGTTGAGTCCAACAGATGTGTTTATGTTTTGAAAACCTCATTTAGGAAAAAGTAAAGTAAATAGGATATAAGGGATTACGTCAGACTCTAAATTGTTCTCAGCAGCCAATAGCAGAGATGCTAAAAAGACTCTGAAAGTATATATCTTTCCATGAGAGTATGTAATATACTGCTTAGTTTGAGTTTCTCTCTGTAAAAAAAATGTTATGCAAGAAAAATACCTGTTTTTTCAGTTATTTTTCTTTTATTAATTACAATTATTTTTTTTCCCTTTTTTATATTCATTTAAAATGTAATTTAGTGTTATTTAATCATATTTTGTTCCTCAAACTTTTTGTATTTTTGTGAGGATTTATTCTAAAAAGTTCAGTGTGTCATTAAAGTACCTAATTTAGGAATGTACTGATTAAAACTTGATTATAAAACAAACAATTTTTTATGCTGCACTTTGGAAATAGAACCCTCCGAGTTTTTGTGAGTGGGTGCACTGGACATGTTTGTTCTCAATTATGATGACAAGTTCTAAATTAAAAAGAGAAATGAGCTAAAAAGAAAAGATCTGAAGAAAACTACTGTCTTTAAATGAAAAACTGCAAAGACAATGTGATTTCAAGGTTCAAAGTACAAAGAACTTAAAAAAAATCTTAGTAAGTCTGCAATTAGGTTTTTGAATGTTTAACTTGTACAAATCTTTACATATTACACATCTGCACAGTGTTCTTAGCATCAGTACTACATGAGCTAAAATATTAATACTTTAAAAAAAATGTAACAGTTTAAAACATTAAAACAATCCTCATTCTCAAGAATTGATTGTGATCAGGGTCTTTCCTGGTCATCAATGATTATATCTTTGAACACAGTGTTCTTATCATCAGTACAAGATGTCTAGAACT
>BSAI01000096.1:10470875-10522119 GCA_036245035.1 Adrianichthys oophorus | reverse complement strand
GGATTACAGCATGAAGTTGCTGAAGGAGGAGAGAACCTGAGGTGAGAAATGATACTCATGAATGGGATAAAAAGCGCTTTATTCCAGTGGTACAGTCAGTATCATGGTCCGCAGACTATTTTCTTTCAATTGACAGAAAAAACAGTCATCAGACATGTAATTTATAGGCCGTCTTCTTGATATGTCACTGTAAACCTGTTAAAAAGTAATGATATTTCAAAGCACACAAACTATCCATAAGAATGAATCAAAATGTTTCGATTGATTCATTCCATCTTATATTAAAATGAAAACCAATGTCTGGGTGGAGGCACGCATCATATTTATTAAAAGGAACTTTTCACTTGTCTTTATCAACTAAGAGTTCTGATGTTCATTTGTGGTTGTCCTGAAATAGAGGTTGCTTTAAACTGTGAACCTATCTGTGTCTTTTTAGTGTTGGGCAGAGGCAGCTGTTGTGTCTGGCTCGAGCGCTGCTCAGAAAGTCTCGCATTTTAATCCTGGATGAGGCCACTGCAGCTGTTGACCTTGAAACCGACAACCTGATACAGAACACCATCCGCAAAGAGTTTGCACACTGCACTGTCCTCACCATCGCTCATCGCCTGCACAGCATCATGGACAGCTCCAGGTGAGTCGATCAATATTTCCCCGAGATTTTATTGGATGTCAAAATGTTTGACTTAATCCTCTAAAGCCCTAACATCTGTGCACTTCTCTGCCTGCTTTTGAAGAATGTTCTGGAAAGTTACTAAGTAGGTTTTTTTGAAGTTATCATGTAGCTGAATACATTGATTATCAGCAGCTGGTGATTATTCATGACTATTACAATTGCTCAGTAAAAACCTATCTGGGAAATCTGAAAAGCTGCCCAGTGGCTTAGTTTATTTATCAGTTGCAGCAAAGCTATGCTGGAGCTTATTCTGGAACAGAAGGGGAGAGGAGCTAATTGCCATATGGGGGGAAGATAGCAATAAAATTGAGACAAAATTATAGTTTTCGTTAATGTCAGAATACATTATTTTCAGTTTATTCTCTTCAGCTGATAAGAGTTATAGGATTAAGGTTGCTCAGTATGCTGTTCCCCCTGTGATGAACAAATCTAATCACAATTTTAATTTTCAGACCTTGAGTCCCAAACAATGGGGTGGCATGACGCAGTGTCAGGTTTCATGTCCAGGTGCTGCAGCACCTTTGAGGTTCAGGCTAGAATTCAACATGAAAAGATCCACTTCAAAGTCCTCAGTGGCCTCAGCTCAGTGTGAAACAGCATGATCAATCAGGAGACAGATGACACTGCAAGACAGTGTTAGATGATTTTTTAAATGTAATGTAGCTTTGTGCAGTGTAAAGTCATTTGCCCTGGCCTATTTATTTTTTGGTTTGTCTCAAGTCATATTATGAAAAAAATATCAGAGTAGAAAAACCTCTAAAGGTATGTATTTTTCTTATTTTGATTTTATTTATTGAAAGGAAAAACTGTAAACCAAAAAAAAAAATAACACTAACAGAGCATTTATATAAAAGACACTCAAATTTGGTGTATGTTCACTTCTGAATTACTTAAAGTCCCTCTCTGATCATCTTTTTACCTATTGTAAAAGTGTTCCAGTTGTTTTGAAATATGATTATGCTGTTTTTAGGTAGAATCAAAAAAGCCTTTGTCGTTTTCTAGGACATAGTTTCTGTAGAGTGACAGTAGAGTATTAGAAATGCACCTTTGAATTGTAGATGAGACCATAGAGCAACTACCCTCTAATTTCCCGTCACCCATCTGTTTATAAAACACTGTCCTAGCTGTCACTAGTTTACAGCCTCCAACACCACCCTCAAGCTAAGATTACCAGAGCAAAAAAAGAAAAAAAATAGGGAGCAAGTCAGAGCTGACCAACCGTACAGTTATACGCCAGCTCGGACGAGGAAAACAAAGACATTCATCAAGTCGTCTGCACGTGGATGCACTGGAATGGAACTGAGCTGGGAGCTTGTGGCCTGCTTATTGTAGCTTTTAAATCACAGCAAGCTTTTCCTAACATCATGTTTTCGTCTTCTCCTGATTCCCAATGATTTGAGTAAGGAAATACTCAGGAATGCAGTTTTACTCTAAAGTATCTTTATGTACCGGTATGTCTTCCATCATGAGACGGATACCACAAAAACATCATTTTGAGTTTTTGAATTGGTTCAAAGACTAACTTTGATTTGAACTAACTCTGAAACACGAACTGAAACCAGTTTTTTTTTTTTGCTGGAAAGAACAACTCAATTTTGCAGAGAAAATCGAGGAGCAAAATATATGAAACATGTGAAGCAGCTGCTTTTTAAGGCGGCTTAACCAGTTATTAGTTTTTCCTTTTTTTAACTTCTTTAATGATGATTGCAACAGTTTTTTCCCCTTCTTCCTATAAAAAAAAGATAAGTACATTGAAAGCAACTTTTTCAATCAACTTGAGCTACATATATGTATTTATTCTAATTGTTTTGATGACTTGAAATGGTTGAGTGTGACAAACATATTAAGAGTTTAGAGATCAAAAAGAGTGAAATACTATTTCACAGACATGTCACGCGCAGAAAACTGCGCCAGTATTTTATTCTTGTCTCAAGCCACTCAAAGAATAGGAAGCATTTGTTTCATACAACAACTTTTTTAGCATATTTGTGTAATTTTATAAAATTGATTTTCAAATAAACTCACGTTTCCAATGTTTTTTAGTTTCCTGTAGTTCTCTTTTCAAAGTTGTACTAATAAACATGTTGGACAATACAAATGTGCAAATCAATATTTTATAAAAATGTTAACAGTAGTAATGATTTTTGTCAAGCCAGCATGAAGTCTGTTCAGCAGATGGTTATTTTTAACCTGTGTTCTCTCCACAGAGTGATGGTGCTTGATGCTGGTAAAATTGTTGAATTTGACTCACCAAGCAACCTTCTTGAAAATCGGGGCTATTTCTACTCCATGGCAAAGGATGCTGGGATAATACAGGAGGCATTTTCGGCTCTGTAATTTTGTTCTGTCACATTTTCTCTCCTGAAGATGATTTATTGCTTAAATATGTTTTTGTTTCATTTTCAGAATATTAACATTGTGATGAGATGATATGTATGTATATAAAAAGAAACATTTAGAAATGCAACTTTACATGTAAATAATGTTTTATGAGAATAAAGTATTCTTTTTGAAATAAAAAATGTGCACTCCAAATTATCTGCTCTTTAATACTCAACTCTTTCTTTATTAGAATGAATTCAACCCGTTAGCTTTATTAAAAAAAAAAAAAAAAAACGGCACATTTGCAATTTTCTTATAGGTCAACAACAAAATTAAGCCCTGCTACCACAAAACGACAGTTCAATGTCTGACATTTTAAACAATCCATGCTAAAATCCTGATGGAGGAACCTGAACTTAAAGTCTGCACTCGATTGTTGAAGCAAACCTTTCTGACCAGCAATCTTAATAATGGGTTTAGTTATCTGGATATGCCTAACATTTTATAGCCTCTGTCATATCTTTCTTTTTAACCCTGATCTCTTTAAGCTGCACTTAATAACTCCAGCAATAAAAAGCAGCTTGAATTTTCCACTATTAAAAAAAAAAACTACACACCAGCTTCTTGGGTTCCCCTTATTGGAAAAGTCTTTTTAAAATATCTGGACGGTACTCGAGAATTCCCAAATAATTGAAACCTGAAGGGTTGTAGTTATTTATAGGCTTAATTGATTAATCAATTAATGTTCCTGTGATACGTCCAGATCAATGTCTGAGACAAGTTGTTAATCCAATCAAATTGAATCAACTTATACCATTAAAAAATCATTTCAAAATAAAATAAATCGCTTATAATTCTTCTTGGAAAATACTATTTGGACTGAGACATGGTAGGTGTATTTTACTATAAACACAAACAACCAAGTGCCCTCACAGCAGGCAATATGTGAGATGCAAAAACTGATCAAGCCATCATTGCAGTCCAATGTTTGGAAGCACTTTGAATTTTACAAAGACGTGACCATTCAGTGTGATATCATGTTCTAATTACTAAGCCATATAAGTAAAACGTGAATAGATTTGCCATTCATTTTTGTGTACTTACTTGTTTGTTCACATATTTAATTTACACTTTGATTATCTTGCAAGAAATGCTTGAAGTCTGGAAAACTTCACCTGCTCTGTTTAGAACCCAGGTATTTATCTCTGAGTCACGCCGGTTGAATTTTTGGCTAAAGATGTCCTGGATCAATTTTAGGTCAGTGAATCAGATCGACTTGAATGATTCAAAATGAACAAAGATCAAGTATTTTAAATGAATGGAATCATTGTTAAAATTAATCGTTACACCCCTGAAATACTGGTATAGAATGACCGACATTCAGATCAAATGTTTAGGAATAAATCATAAGCATTTATCCTTTCTCATGTTGCACAATTCAAGTAATGAAAAGCAGGGATTTGTTTTTCAAAAATTCTATTTACATTGCTTTTTTTCTAGATCTACTCACAAGGCAGGATGCAAATGTATCTGATTATTTTAGAACTGTCCAATCTCACTAATGTCAATCAGAAGGAATTACCTGTCAAAGAGGACACTTATGTTACTTCAGGACTCCATTTGTTCTTTTCTTTTTTATTTTCTTCTCTTGAAATTTTAGTCCAGCATTTACTCCGTGCTCACGCTGTCAACATCACAGAAAATTATTGTTAATTTCATGCATTTAGATGAGCTTTTCTGCAGGCTGTCTTTCGCTCAGGCGGCTGTATGCGGGGTGAGAGAGGGTGGTCCAAGAAGCTGGAATCAGAGGGGAGGAAGAGAGAGCAGAGGCAAGGAGAGAGACGACCAAAACTGCTGTTTTGCCTGAGAGGAAAGCTGCTTTTTGTCGCACATTTTTCCCCCCCTGAAAGGTGAGTCTACCTGTTGCTCATTCAAAATATATTCAATTTGTTTTTAGTTTTATTTAAACTGTTTTGACACTAAAAGAAACAAATCTTTAAATGAGCTGCTCTCACAAAGTCACACAGGTAATTCTGTTTTTTAAAATATTTTTTAATTGTTTAATCTGGACAAATAGAAAGTCATTTTGATAATGTGTGTTGGATAATCATTTTTTCTCAAAAATAATATGTCAAAATTCAGTCTGAAAGTGTAAAACGTGTCAACGTTTCCTGCAATCATTTTTATATATCCTTCAGGTGCGTGTAACCCCCCCCATATCAGTGGATAAATGTGCCAGAATGTATACCTTAAATAAAAAAATTAATTGTCAGAGAAACTCTGCTCTTCAATGTATAAAACATGTATGTAGTTTATTTTTCTTCTCTTCGAGGTTTGTGTAATAAAATGACAATTAGAATTAATGATGTAGAAGAGGATTAACTGATTCTGAAGAGGCTGCTGGTCTGTTCTGCCTCTCATATGTCAGCTCTTCCCCAGAGGCCAGCTGCTTATGAAAATGTTGGACATATTTACACAATCCACCTGCTTTATTCTTTTCACTCAGGCTCCTCATTTTGATGAACAAAAATGTGCTTAACTGTGTTAACAGCTTGCATATGTCAGCGCAAATAAAAAACAATTCAAATCAATTTCATTTGATAAAATTTTTTTTTGAATAGCAAGCATCATTTGTTTTATTCAGTAAACACTGAACTTTGCTTAATATCTTTTCAATCTTGCATAATTTTCCTCTGCATGCTCTTTCATCATCAAACTCTCCCCAGCTTTTATCTGGCGGCCTCCCTATGAACATCTCAGAGCAGATCCCGGTCTTCTTCAGCTGCAACGTGAGTCCAAGTGTGACTCCAAAGCTGGACATCGGCGTCACCAAAAGTGAGCCGCTGACCATCGCCGTTCCCATGACCATCTTCTACAGCATCATCTTCTTATTTGGAGTACGCGCATTGACTCTATCACAGGCACAGATGGATGTGATCAAACTGACCAGTAAAGCATCATTAAACATGTAATGTTTTCCCATAAATGTTCTGCAGGTCTGTTTTAATGGCGTGAGCATTCTGACCCTACTCATGGATGCTCATATGAGAGTCAGTACCATCCGTTTATACCTGCTCAGCCTGGTAATATCAGGTACATAAAAACAGCCTTCACCAACAAGCTTAATCCAGTTAAATTACATCTAAGGTTTTTATGCTTTTGCATTAGTTTTCCTGAACTATTTTCTCAATCCATTTCCTTAAATCTTAGATGTTCTGCAGCTGCTGACCATCCCAGTAACTTTATACCGGTATTACTGGGAGAGCTACCCATGGCGTCTTGGCCAAGCTGTGTGCAAAGTCTACTTTATGGTCCGTCAAATGTACTGCGCCACCACCAGCTGGGTCATCGTGATCTTCACGACTGAACGCTATGCAGCAATTTGCCACACCATGTGGTCTGTCTCCAGCTTAAAGGTTAAGCACTTGTATGACTAAACTGTATCATTTTTTCACATACTGTACAATCCAGCAGGCCACTTCTTTGGCTTCTGCAACTACATGCTACTGACACTGTTTAATGAGATGTGAAGTTGGGCCTGTCACCCATAGTTATAGAAGATTGTTTTTCATGTATTTGCATAATGCTCCTGCAAGATAAACTGTAAAATCTGCTCATATTGAGCTGTGATAATCTGTAAACACATTAATACATTTTCACACTGTTTATAACATGCAAAGGAAGAATATTAGTTATCATAATTCGAAAGCAGAGGGTAAATAATTGAATTTACCTGCTTGATATGTGTTCCAGATTACAATGTAAAGCAACTGAGAAAGAATTTTCAAAGAAAAATGTAGAAAATTTTAGGCAGTTTGCAAACACTTTCTAATTACTGTCCTCTCTTCTCCTCTGCTTTTCATTTCTGAAGAAGTCTCGAGTTCCCTGCCTTCTAATTGTTTGGATTGTTTCCCTGGCATCGGCCGTGCCCTTCGCTCTCGTCTATGATCAGGCATGGGCTTGCATTCTGGACTACACTGCAACAAGGCCAGAAGATGCTTTCAAAGTCTCCACTATGTGCGAAATGACAGAACCTGACCCTGCTCACATGTACAAAGGAATCATACTTCTGAGAGCGGCCTTCTTCTTTCTGGTCAGATAAGTGCTGTTTGACAAAATCTCCTTAGCTGCATCACTCATAGGCACTCAAAGTGCATCTCTCACTACAGGTGCCTCTGGTCTCCATCTTTACACTTTACATGCTCATCCTGCTTTACCTGAGGAGAAATAGTCAGCAAAGGAGAAACATGGGAATCATGAGGCAGGATGTGGAAGGAAGGCGAGATGTCCAATGCCACCAGAATGGAAAGCTGCTTTTAAATGAGAAAAGAGCACTGGTACTCATGGGTGAGTATAGAAAACTGTATAATAGAAATAAAAAAATCCAACTCTCTTTTGAATTATAGCTATAGGCAGTGAGGTGCTTCTAATATTATGCACTACATAAAAAGGTCACCAGTGCACCTCAGAGCACAATCCCCACCGATACTCCCACTGCAGTCAATTTAGAGTCATCAACCAACCTGATTGACCAAAACCCAGAATCCCTAGAAAATCCACACCGAAAATCAGCCAGAAAGCTGTGAAAATCACCCAGCTGGGATTCTAACTTTGTACCATCTTGCTGTGAGGCAAATGTACTAATGACCACTCTGCTGAGCAGCCACAGTGCTTTCGTGTAGCTCTTTTATAAATCTCAGTCACCATCAAATTCGAGGCGGTCCACGACCCTGAGTTCCGCTCCTATTTTAAGCCCCGAAGAGATGCAGACCTCCATCTTTTTGTGCAAAATTGCTGTGTTGCACCAAAAGTACACGTACAGGTAGATGATTAGCAAGGAAACGCCACTTCAACAAATGGAAAACAAAGACACTTTTCTGTAAAACAAAGAAAATAAAACCAAGTTTTTGAGTTCTTCAATTGGTCTCGGAAATCACAGTGTGCTCATAACGCAACCAAACAGAAAAGAATTTGAAAAAAGTGGGAGCCTGGAGAGATAAAGAAGATGTGGCTGTTTTACAAATGTCAGGCAGAAGAAGCACAACAGCTCTCACTGAAAGACCAGAAATGTTTTTTTCACAAACGCAGTGGATGAACACAAATCATTTGGTTCCTTTCAAAAGTTTGATGAAAAGCAGCAACGTTCACATATTAAATATTTATTTGTTCTGTCAATAATCTATTTAGAAAAAAAACAACACCACAAATAGAACAATAGGTCTTTTCTTTTTTGATGTGACTGTTTTGTTTCTGTAAAGTTGTTTTCCCCTACTTTTCTTTTGTAAAGGAGAAAAGAATATATCCAAACATTTAATTAGCTCATAGTTAATGTAGAAAAAAACCTCTGCTGGAGCCACGCACATTCATCCTTAACATGTCTGGCCCTGAGGATCCAGCTGTGAAAGAGCACAGGATGTTGCGATTGGTTGTCTCTGAGGAAAACGAGATTTTTTACCTTTTGTTTTACCATTGCGTTCGTATGGATGGTGCTTTCAAAATTCTCCGTCAGATGAAAGGTTATAGTCAAGGAAAGGGCAACACCGCTTATTAAGAGATCTATAAAAGAGGGTGAGAAAAACATGATCCTCCAAGATGTTCAAAAGCAGCAATTTTGAATGATAGTATTTGACATTTTTCATTCAAAGAAGATTTTTGAAAAATTCTGTTTTTGCATATTTATTGTCTGTCAGTGTATGCACCAAACTATTTAAGATCCATTCATAAATTCGAATTTCTTATGTAAGCATAATGGGGATCTTTGTGCCAGGGTTTGTCAGCTTGGTCTGTGGTTCTGGGTGGGCCCTCCAGCAGTGTTCCTGTGGATTAGCTGGCTCTTGTTATAAATACATTTTCAAAATAATGTTTCCTCACAACACAGCCAAGCCATACATTTATCTTATAGTTGCAGAACTGTATTAATCGGTTGTGTCCGAATTATTTACTATTGCATGTGCCATTTTGTATGGAACTACAGTTTCAAAATCCAGTGCTATATAAACTTCCCAGAAGTCTCTGTGAAAAAGTGGTGTGCATCAATGCTCACTATATTGGCAAATATGGACCACAATGCATTGCAATTGAGCGATTTTTAATGTAAAAAAAATTATAATAATTTTAATTGATCTTTTATTAACCTTCCAATTTTTCATACTCAGAACACAGTGGATTCATTTATATTTATCATAAATAATCATATTTATTAGATTTTTAGGAAATTGGTGACAAATTTAGCGTTTTTAAATTTGTGAACGTGGTGTTTGAACTGCTTTTAAAATCCAGGGCACTAGATAGTCCCACACTTTATAGTGTTCTAGTAGTTAGGGAGCAGAGAGGGAATTCAGATATAGCCATTTGTGTGTGGGATCATGGGTGTACAGTATGTGTTAATGGATGGGGGAATTAAAATTTTGGCAGTGGCCTTTTTATTTTTTGTTTGTTTTAAACTCTAAAGCGCTTTTAGCTGCTCATAGCACTTCTTTTTAAGTAAATAGATGTTTTTTGGTGAACTTTTGCAAATCTTGTACTCTTTTGTGTTTTCTTTTTAGGTGCTGTTGTGGTTGCTTTCTTTGTGCTCAACTTTCCTGACATTGCGTCTTCGCTGATGCAGGTCTATGTGGTCGTGTGGTCTGACACGGTACTCTCTGTCTATACTGTCCTCAAATCCTATTTGTCCCTTCCACTGTGGTACATTAACTGCGCATTAGACCCCGTACTCTTCTGCATTTCCTCCCATGCATTTCGGAGGGCATGCTGGAGAACATTGAGCAGACTCAGACCTCACTGCTTTTAGGAGTACCAAGCCTTGTGTCAATTGAGAACATGAAGTTCGAGTGATGATGCGAACTCAAAATCCAGAGAGGCTGGCTTATTATTACACAGAATAAGCAAAGGGAAAAAAAGTGGGGCCCAAAAAAAGTCCTTAGCAACAAAAAGTGCTTTGAATTTGTTCTTTCATGCATTTAAAAAAAAAGTATTTTCATATCATGATATAAATGCAGGAGTAATCCTCAGTCTAAAACTGATATTTTTTAATCAGTGTTGCTTATTGGTTTTTTGTGCCTGTAAATGTGTTCAATTCCCCTGTAATGTATATTTATAAGTTCTTTAAAGTGTTTTTTTTTTCTGTAGCTGCTGTTATTAAATGAATGTTAAAATGTCATACAAGTGAATGTGAAAATGACATCACTTTAACGATAAAAGCATTAAATAGAGACTATTTTTACAGGTTTCAGCTTAAAAAAATTGTATGACCTTGAAAAACAATCTTATTCTTTTCCTTTGTTAAAACTGTAACAATTGTACAAATGAATTATCCAGTATCGCAAAAGAGTAATCAAAGAAGTGTTATAATAAAAGAACATTTAAGTTATACTATTTCTCTTACAGTACTATCATGCACTGGAATGAGTGTATACTGCCTCATCTGTTGACATGAGTTTTTGTAGCTAACTGCATATCTGCAGTCACAACAGTGTCCATTCATGTGCAACACAGAAGATGCTTCTAATCAGAGTAAGAAAACATAAAAAATGTCATTTTTTTGACAGATTCCTTTAAAGATTAAACAGCTATGAAACCACCAACAATCATTTTCCAAAATTGATGATGCAACCAATGCATCGTTTTTGATTTGGAAAAGAAAAAAAAGGAAGACAAAGGGAGTCTTCCTTTGTCTTCTGCCTCTGATAGTTTACATCAGAGGTAGAGTGGTCTGTTTTTATAAAAAAGTTGGGTTATTGAATGTCTGCAGGATCATGCTCCACATGTTTTACGTGAAAGTGGTGATAACTTCCTTTCTGTATTGCTTCTGTGAGCAGGGATTGCAGCCTGCTAAAGATGGACAGAGCCAGCTCTGTTCTTGGAAAAAACTCACTGGATGCAGTGGTGGATCAGAGGCTGGCATACAAGCTGCCTGCCATAATGAGCAAAATGCAGCACCCCCTACAAAGTACTGTGTAAACAGAAGAGCAGTTGTGGCAAAGGTTCATGCCACTGAGATGCAGGATGAAAACACGAAAGACGGCATTTGTACCGTCAGCCATTAGGTTGTACAACTCCACTGTTAAGTATCGTTTGTGCTCTCTGTATTTATGTATAGGGATTGTTTTTTACATGCATGAATTTTATCTGTTATGTTTTTCTTTTTAACCTGCTAATGTGCGCTGTGCATGTATGTCCTCATTAGTTTTTGTCGGAGCATGCTGTCAGATACATGAATTTCCTTCTGGAATTAATAAAGTTTTTCTATTTTTCATCTTTTTCTATGTAGTGCAATACTCGAAAAAAATTTAGTTAATTGAAATTAACAAGTGACCACCCGCTCCTAAAATGTAATTAAACCAAAAACTGTGAGTTGTCCATTAGAACCTGTTGTACTAATGCAACAAAGTGGTAGCAGTGATAAGGAGCATTCACATTCATCAAATTGAGCAAGAAATGTTATTGAATTATTTAAAACACAAAACAGAACCCCATCATTATTAATAAAGACATGACTTACATCCTCTACAATTAAAATATTAAAAGCTAGATGTCAACCTGCAGTTCATGGTTGTACTTGAGCAGCATTTTGTGCAGCAGTAAAACCTGAAGAACTGCAAGTTGGTGACTCCCAGAGCTTCATTTTTTTATATGGGTATTTTAAAAAAATCAGATAAGAGATTTATTTTCTAGCTACAGAAAAATTAATAACAAACTCCCAGTTAAATTTACATGAGAGCTAAAAACTAAATAAGAAAAACATGACAGAGAAAGGAAAAAGGCTTTTACATTCTGCAAAACTCAAAGGTTACCCAGCAAACATCTAAATAGTGCCATCATGTGGTTCGTTTTTTAACCTCATCATGGAGCTCAGTTTTTGCAGAAGGAAAATAACGTAAACATTTTTGATTTAGAGTTTTAGTCCAATGTGGTATTTTTTATTTTATTTTGACTTTAATTTCATGACCAATGCATTTGATTGTACTTTCTCCTCCTTTGAGGATAACTATTCCAGAATTTTGGTTTCACTGCAATCCTCTTTAGTTTAAATAAATTACAGAAATTTAAAAAAAGAAAGAAATAAAGAGTTCAATATTGTAAACAAAAACTTTAATTTCATTTTTTTTAACTTTTTTTAACTTGAGTTATCTACGGGGTCCCACAGGGTTCAGTTTTAGGACGTATCCTGTTTAGGCTTTACATTCTGCTCATAGGAAACACAATTATGACAGCATTAATTTTCACTGTTATGCAGATGATACACAATTGTATTTATCCATTAAATCTGACCAGAATGACCACATAGAGAAACTTAATGCCTGCATTAGTGATTAGTGATGACAATTTATTCATTCCTCATAACCTAGAAAAAACTGAGGTCTTTATACTAGGTCCTAAATACCGGAGAGATGCTCTATCTGATCATTTAGTCTCCCTGGATAGCGTAAATATAACCTCTAATTCCACAGTTAGAAACCTAGGGGTTTTATTCGACCAGGATTTATCATTTAAGGCTCACATATCACAGGCTTGTAAAACTGCATTTTTTTCACCTAGGCAAGGATCTAGGATCAGAAATATATTATCGAGAAGTGATGCTGAAAAACTCATCCATGCATTTTTACGTCTAGGCTGGATTACCGTAACTCGTTGCTAGCAGCTTGTCCTTAAAGTTCTCTAACAACTCTTCAGCGTGTTCAAAATGCAGCAGCTAGATTGCTAGCAGAAACCAGCAGAAAAGAACACATTACTCATGTGTTAGCTTAACCTCACCTCTGGCTTGTCTGTTATTATTTAGTTGTTATTTAAACATGTAGTCGTCATTCAAACATGTAGTTGTTATTCAAACATGCAGGGATGCTAGTTTAGCTTAGTCTGTTTAGTTTTGTTTAGTTTTGCAACCAGCTTTTGTTTAAATTTTTATGACTGACTTTATGTTTTTTGCATAAATACCAGTGTGAAGCCCGTTGAGACAGCTATGGTTGTGATTTTGGGCTGTATAAATAAAATTACATTGAATTATTTTAAAGGAGTTTCAGTTCAGGCTTCGAGTTCTTCCCAAGCTCTCAAATGCACCCCTCTCTCCTGTCCCAAGGTCTAACAACAGACAGGTAGAAACCTTGAATAAAAGAACATTTCAATTCAAGTCAGTTTTCTTCTTTTTGTGAAATAAACACCCATGAATTTGAAAGAGTAGAGTCAAACATCTTCCAGGTGCTTCCAAGAAACACTGTATGATTGCTTCTTGGAGAAGTGGCTCAGTCCAAGTCTGTGAGGCAAACATCCCGGACCAAACAGCAGACTCCATTGAGGATGTTTCAGCTTTGATGTTCAGTGAAAGGTGGATTTATCCTCAGGTTTCCTTCTTTATTCTTCTGTGACTGAGACAGAGAAAAATACAGCAATTTGGAAAAAAGCTGTAAATAAAAGACGTCCTTGTGCTGTCAGTACTTTACGAAACCTTTTAACAGGAAGCTTTAAAGTTTTTTTTTTTCTTCTGAGCATCTCGCCTTTTTTGTTGTTGGTAGATAGGTTTTATTGCAAAATAAAATATTTCCTACTGACTGTCATTTGTATCAGATATAATGAAACAAAGGCTTTCTGATGAAAGCTCTATTGTTAGGACAGTTGTTTTGATACATTGCCATAAGGATACAAATCTTAATTATTTACACATAAGAAAAAATCTGCAAGTCATCCTCTGTTAATTTTTGGTTTATTAAATATTTTGAATTAATCTGATTAAAGTACTTCACAGTTCTGTAGCAACATGTAAAACGTTACTTGAATCTAGTAATTTGAGAAGATTTTAACTATCCAAAAAAATGCTAAAATGCTAGTTTTCAGAGCAATATTTCTAAGAAAATTTTACAATCAAATCGACAAAGAACAAAATGTGTTGCAGTGGAACTAAATTCTGAACAGAATTGAACTGAAATGAAAGAAGAGTTTTCCATTGAAAAACTTCATTTGGAAAGCATTGGAGGACAGCAAATTCGATGATTCACGCTCATCTTATTTTAAATACCTTTTATCTTTTAAAAAAAGTGTGTGGTAGCTATGGATGCACAGATAAATTACAACAAAGATCTTCTCTGTCTTTCTTTCATTATACACAGTAGTTGTAAATATTTTGAGATTGATCATGCAGTGAAAGGGAACTTTGGCAAACCCAAAAGAATCAAAGGCAAACTTGTGTTAAAAAATCTAATTAGGTTGATTGCTGTTCACTTTTTGTCTTTTTTCAATTCATTATCTTTCTTCTTATCATTATTAGTTTGTGTGCTTGTTTTGGTTCTTCATATTTTCATTATAGATTGAATTGAAATTCTGTTCAGCTCTGACACACTATTTAGTTAAATTAGAGTAACCTTCATCAGTTAGGCACTCTAATCTTTTTTTTTTTTTTTTTTTACAATTGTCGCCTCTAATGAGGTAATTACACTATAATCATCTGTGTGTTCTCAGTTAATTTCTGTTTCAATGGTTTGTTTATCTGTTTGCAGCTCTTATGACAGTTGCTCACCATTTTGTGTTGTTTAACTGTGTTTATGGAATTCTGCTTTTATTTAAAGTTAGTTCAATGAATCTGACATTTTCAAATGCAATTCTTTGTAATTTCCAAGTGAAATAAATTTGAAATATTATCGCCACCTGTTATCTTTCAACTGATCACATCCGTCCTGTTCTCAAGTCCTATTTTATAGTATTATATACTATATACATACTACTATATACGTATTATATTATTGTATATATTATATAATATAATATAGTCCTATATTGGTTACCAGTTAAAATGTGCGCACTAGTCCCATACCAATTCTTAATTGGTATGGGACCAAAATGCTTATCCTGATATATTTGTGGTTCACAAACCCAGCAGGGCTCCAAGATCTGCAGGAACAAGCACTTTAAATTGCTTCTGTATATGAAAAGTGCCTTACAAATCTAGCTGATTTGCCTTGCTTTACCAGTCAAAGTCTTTCAGTCTTGATTAATCAGCCTTTTCAGTTACTGTTAGCTTTCTTATCCTTTATTCAATTCATTTAAAGCATTTTTTATTTATGTTCTACTTCTATCATAATTGTAGTCTGGGTCAAGTGTTTGAGCTATTTAGCAGTCAAAGTCGGTATTATTAAAACGTGATTCATATGTGTCCATCACACAACTTAGAGAATGGTTTTTTTAAGGTCCAACACAAAAAGGTATACATTATTGACTATATAGTTACTAGACGTTATAAATTATGGTTAACAACTATAATGGCAATTTAGTAACAGAGGTTACAGAGTTTCAAATCCCACCTCTGTATTCATAAAAAAAGCATTTCCTCTCAATGGCTTCAAACGTATTAAATGTACACTGGCAATCACAGGGGATTGAGGTGAAAACAGAAAGGACATTTTACCTGGTCAAATGAACAAACTGGCAAAGGGTGGTCTCTCACTGGGCTGAAAGTAGCTGTGAAAATCAAGAGTTTCAAATGCTACAAAAATAGCATAATAGGAAATGTGATTAAAAAGAGTATGTTAAGAAAAAATCACACTGTGTTAATGTAACAAAAATTCAGTCTTTTAAAGAAAACTGTAGAATGTAAAACAGCAAGCTTTGAGGATGACAATGTAGTGCAACATGCAAATCTTTTCATCACAGCAAGAATAAATTCAATGCAACTCAATGAAAATGATGGGGGGATTGTTGTTAAACTGAATGTGACATTGACTTCTCAATAGCCTTGATCACCAGCACTTCAACATCAGAACGGTGCAACAGCTGCAGAAAGCCAAGCAGAAACCTTCTATGAGGATGGTGTTGTGGAAAAAAACAGAACCGTGGTTTTTCACTTGTGGAATCTTAACAGCCTCCATGATTATACCTGAGATTCTCAACCATCTATTATCTAAGAGCTGAGAGAAAGTTTGCAGTGTTGTTAGAAATGAAAACACACGATTTCAAATGAATCACCTCTTTTAGCTGACAGCAATGTCCACTGCAGTGTTCTTCCATCACAGTAGAAGTGCATAAGTGAGGTTGCAAAGTTGATAATTATTTTAACAAAGCAGCTTATTATACTCACTGCAGAAAAAATAGATTTCAGATCAGCATGAATCTGATTTGAGTCTGAAGCTAATCAAGGGCTCTTAGGGGGACACGTGTCTCATTATGGTAAAATCTGCAAACAAAGAAGCCATAAACATTTAAATATTTAGATCAATGAGAGAAGAAAAAAATACATCCATCTAAATGCACAGTGTAATGTAGCATAACATTGTAAAACCAAACCAATCAGATGTGATCTGGTCAAGATGCACATCAGCTCCTGCTGGTCTGTAAACAACATGACTTGCAAATCAATAAAATAGGAAAACAACACAATCCACGAGACCTACTTTTACCATCAGTGAAATTAGCATGGAATGTATTGTGTTGACATTCAGTTTTATTGCTGATTGGTAATTACACTATAGAGAAGTGATCTTTCCACAGTAGAGTCATTAAAAGAAACCTTCACAGATCTAAGACCAAATCTTTAGGCCTGTTCATAATTTACCACAGAAAAGTAAAGGAAAATCCCAGTTCGTGAGCACAGTTTGATGTCGACTTTGATTACAAGAATTGCTACATGTCTTTGATTGAATGGCCCCTCGAAAAGAACAAAAACGGGAAGAAAGATTGCATGCTGATAATGTACAAATCAGACTATTTTATGTGTTTGTTTGTTTAATTTTTTTTTTTTTAATCTGGATTGCTATAGGCTGTTTAAGGAATCACTGTTGCTCCCTGTCAGGAACAACTTAACCTTTAAAAAGTAAAACTATATTGTGAATTATTGCACATTATTTTTGCTTCTTTTTTTTGTTGTTTTCTTTTTCACCATTACGCGCATACTAATTTTTAGACAAAATGGATCAAGAATCAATTTGGATATAACTGAAGTTGATATTCAAAAGCTTCTAAAGCTTCTGAAGCTTCAGAAACTTTTTGACTGAAATAACGCATTCAAGATGAAATGTCAAACAAATAGCTTTTAAAAAATACATCACGATGTGGCCTGAAATGTCCAACACTTACAGCAAAAACTAAAGGCTGATGTTGCGTTTAAAAGTACAGGCCTGGGCTCTCCTTCAACAATGCTTTAAGTTTGATTGAAATTTAAGAAATTTTCACCAATAGTTGAATCTAAAGCTTCAGTAGAAGGTTTGTTATTTTCTTACTGTACAGCTTTTCAGCTGTTGAAATGATCTTGTTTATTTGTGCACTAAATAGAGTCATGATAATAATACAGCCTCATACTGTTATCAGATTCAGTGATATAGTAAACAGTGTAATCTGTTACTTTTTGTGTGACATGCTATTCATTTGTTTAGAAAAATCTGATTAATTTTCTCAGACTTCATTATATATTTATGTTTTTTTTCTGAATCTACAACTACAGTATCTATTTTGTGTTAAAAAAAAGCATTGTTTTTCATAACATGTTTTTGTTATTTCATGATACAAAAAAGTAAATACATGAAAATGATACATTTTGAGTAAGTAGTCAGTAAGTTGACCATATCTATGATTTTTCATTAAAGCGCAATTTGTAAACCAAACGTTTTTTTTTCCAAAACTTTATTGCACATTTCCAGCTGTTTTTTTTTTTACTTTATTGAATCCAAATATAACATAAAACCAAAGCAATTACTTTAACACTACGTAATTACAGCAAGGTAGATACGAGTAAAGAAATTACACAATTTGCAGATTTCAAGCTGTAAACGACCAAACAACAGTGGAATGACGTGTAAATAAATTGGCCAATCAAAAGTTTTTGGTCGGGCCGAAAGTGAAATCGCGGAAGATTCAAAACAAAGATGGCGACGCAAAATGATTCCCCCCAGAAACGAAATAAAAGGTAGAAGTTTTTTTTTTTTTTTTACTTTTATCATCATATACACTACTACATACAATGTTTACGTTTTAACTATAATGTTATCATACATTTCAATTATTTCGCTTGTTTACAGTCGTGACTTAAAAAGAATGTCGGCTCTGGCCTTCGAAGCTAAATCAACAAGCGAGCATTCCTGATCTGATCTCTCCGTTTTCACATTAACCCTAACTGGCCGTTTGATTTACTGTGACCTTCTGTTTGTTTCTCAACGCAATCTGTGTGGATTTCTCTCAGGGAGACAGAGTGCAGTATGTTCCTGTATAACGAGCCAAACGCGAGCCAGTCTGTGATCTGTCACACGGAGTTCTTTGTGGAGAGGTTAAGATATGAGAAGCCGCAAGTGTTTACGGATTTGGTGCTGAGCAACATCACTCGACTCATAGATCTGCCAGGAGAGGAGTTTGCTCAACTGACCGGAGAATCGGAGCCGAGGCTGCCCTCCTCCTCCAACGGCTTCCTGCGAAATTTCAACTTCCTGAAACGGAAAGGTTCGCCTTTAGTTTTACAGCCTGCTTTTTAAAGTATTGTCTAAATCTGAATTCATGCTTTAATTCAATAAAAATTTTAAAAAAGCTCTCATCCAAAGGTTGTTTTTTTTTTGAAGGGCTTATCTAAAAATAAAAAAATAACATGGAATAAGTCAATGTATGTTTAGATTTCATTATGCTACACACACACACAGATAGATATTTTTCTTGTCTTCAAAAAGATTTTTTTTTATATTTTATCTTGGCTGGTATGTATTTTACTGCTGCTTCTGATGCAGTCAAGGTTCACCAATGCACAGAAATGTCACAGAAAAGCAATAATGGTCCACAAGTAGTTTGCAATCATACTAATGGTTCCATTTGACAATTTGCAGAGAAGAAAGTCGTATTTGGAGCACCTTTAACTGAAGAAGGAATAGCACAGATCTATCAGCTCATTGAATACCTCTCTAAAAGTAAGTATGTGTTTATATTTTCTCTTTTAAAGAAGGGTGCAAGAACGTTAAGTTACATAAGAGAGCAATCATATTTTCTCAAGTACACTGTAATTGTTGTTGTTTTTTTTTTTATGATTCCTTTACATACAAATGATTGTGTGTCATGAATTTTTGACATTTCATTACTAAAATTAAATAATACCAACATAAAAGTTATATCTGTTTAATAATTTAGAAAATATAACTCTTCACTTTGTTGGAGAACAGTCCACTATGAGGTCATTGTTTATTTTAAGAAAGTGATGTAATTCTCTGAAAGTGGACACTGGGAAAAATGCCCGATCAATAATTTATCTGAAAGCACTTTGCTCTTGTTGACTCAATCCTCCTGTCATTCACTCCCACCGCTGTATTTGTCTCCTCTGTTTTCACCCGCCTCCACACTGCATCCCTCTTCCTGTCTCCACTTTGCCTGTCGACTTCAATCTTTGTCCTTTTCTCCTCAGGCCTTCACGTGGAGGGATTGTTCCGAGTTCCAGGCAACAGCTTGAGGCAAGCCGCTCTGAAAGAGATGCTGAACGCTGGGGCTGAAATAGATTTGGAGACAGGGGACTTCCATCCCAATGATGTGGCCACGCTGCTCAAAGTTTTCCTGGGAGAGCTGCCAGAGCCTTTGCTCACACACAGGCATTATCATGCTCACCTTAAGATCGGAGGTGTTGTTTTTAAAAAGCTTCTTGTCATTCCTCACATACACTCACTGGCCACTTTATTAGGCAGACCTTTCTATCACCAGATGGGATCCCCTTTTGCCTTCAGAACTGCCTTAATCCTTGGTGGCCTAGATTCAACAAGGTACTGGAAACATTCCTCAGAGTTTGGTCCACATTGATATGATAGCATCACGCAGTTGCTGCAAATTTGTCGGCTGCGCATCCATGATGCCAATCTCCTGTTTCACCACATCCAAAAGGTGCTCTGTTGGGTTAAGATCTGGTGACTGCGGAGGTCATTCGAGTACAGTTTTTGTCATGTTCAAGAAACCAGTCAGAGATGATTCCAGGATGTTATCCTGCTGGCAGAAGCTGTCAGAAGATGGTACACTGTGGTCAAAAAGGGATGGACATGGTCAATAACAATACTCAGGCAGGCTGTGGTGTTGTAATTAACATTTATTGGTCCTAAGGGGCCCACAATGTGCCAAAAAATATTCCCCACACCATTACACTCCCACCACCAGCCTGAATCGTTGATTCAAGGCAGGATGGATCCATGTTTTTATGTTGTTGATGCCAAGTTCTGACCCTACCACCCGAATGTTGCAACACAAACCGATACTCATCTGACCAAGAAACGTTTTTCCAATCTTCTATTGTCTAATTTTGGTGATCCTGTGTGAACTGTAGCCTCAGTTTCCTGTTCTAAGCTGACCTGAGTGGCTCCCGATACGGTCTTCTGCTTCTGTCGCCCATCTGCCTCAAGGTTGGACATGTGTGTTCAGAGATGCTCTTCTGCAGGCCTCGGTTAACCAGTGGTTATTTGAGTTACTGTTGCCTTTATATCAGCTGGAACCAGTCTGACCAGTCTCTTCTGACCACTCACTGGATAATTTCCCTTTTTTGGACCATACTCTGTCAGAAAGTAAGAATAAAAATCTCTGCCAAACCACCTGTGCACATCAGTGAAAGCCGATTCGCTATGGCAATCTCTGACAGGATGTGCCGAAAGGTGAACAACAACTCTGTTAGCCCTAGAGATGGTTGTGGGTGAAAATTCCGGTAGATCAGCAGTTTTTGAAATACTCAGACCAGCTCGTCTGGCACCAACAACTGTTCCACGTTCAAAGTCACTTCAATCACCTTTCTTCCCCATTCTGATGCTCGGTTTGAACTGCAGCAGATCGTCTTGACCATCTCTACGTACCTAACTGCACTGAGTTGCTGTCATGGCTGATTAGAAATGTGCGTTTACGAGCAGTTGGACAGGTGTGACTAATAAAGTGGCCGCTGAGTGTAAAGTATGGTTCTAATGAAAATAGTGTTTTAAAAAAATGATTTTCTTTTCGTAGAGCTGACTCTCTTTGATGACAAGGGGGACAAGACAAATGTGCCAGATAAAGAACGCCAGATTGAGACATTTCAGCTGCTTTTCATGCTGCTCCCCCCAGCCAACCGCAGCCTGCTGAAGCTGCTGCTGGATTTACTTCACCACACTGCTCGCAATCAGCACGCCAACAAGATGTCTGCTATTAATTTAGCCACCATGTTTGCACCGCACATCATCTGGCCCAAAAATGTGAGGATTCACACTATTTTTGCTGTCCTTCCTTAAACTGATTAGATGTAATTTCTACATTTATGTTTGTCTGTAGATGGTAGCAAGCGATCTTCAGGGAGACATTGAGAAACTGAACAATGGCGTTGCCTTTCTTATCAGGCATTCACAGAAACTTTTCAAGGTGAGCTGCTTTTAGTTTTGCTCTTCTTCTTTATTTACTTTAATTCTTTTTTACACTATAAAACTTGGTAAATCAAAACAGACAATAAATCTTTACATCTTTAAAAAGCTTTGATTTCAAACTTTAAAATATGTGAGCTGGTTGCGTAAGAAGCCAACGGCACACAGGTAGAAAAACACTATAAAATATGACATTTAAAATATGTTAGTCATCTTTTTTTTAGATGTTTTTTGGTTTTTATTTTTTAGATCTGCAGTGAATTATTTATTCATTCAGCCGTGCAAAGTCAAAATTATTCAACTTTCATTGAAAATGTCCAATTTATAACTACAATATTTATTCATCAATTATCAGCTAGTTAAATTGAATAAGCAATTCTTTTTTTTTCATGTATTCATTGCTTTTTACTTTTTACAGTTTTTTTCAGTTTTTCAAAATAAACTTTCTGCTCATGGCTGAACTTTTTAAAGCTTTAATTCAATCTGTCACGAGAGGATTTCATAATAAGCTGCAAATATGCTTTAAATGAAGGGACAAATACCTGGACCTACTCTCTCAAATCAGTTTAAACCCTTCAAAAATAAATTAAGAGCTTGAAATTGATAAATATTTTAAACTGGTTTTGTGTTTGTCTCGGGAGTTATAAGAAAGTGACACAAAAAAAAGAAATGAGTAGCTCTGTTTTGGGGATGTTACTGAAAAAAAAACTCCTAGTTTACTAGGCGTTTGTCCCAATTCACGTTCTTCTCATTATTTAGTACACTTTATAGTAAACTTGTCATTTTTTTTTTTTTTTTTTGGTGTCCAAATCTACCATGCCAAAATCCAGTGCCCTAGAAATTTCCCAGAAGTCATTGGGAAAAATCAGTGTGCATCGATTCTCACTGAATTGACAAAAATAGTCCATAATGCAATGCGTTTGAGCAATTTGTAACTTTAAAAAAAAGGTATTTAAATTATTTTTTATTATCAGTCCAGGTATTCATCATTAGATCACATGGGATTCATAAATAATCTTTGTAAAATGTTTATATTTATTAGGTTTTTTACTTTGTCAAATAGTTGTGTTTGGTGTTTAAAGAGAAAAAAGAAAATTGTGATTTTGTGTTCAAATTGCAGTGTGCTGAATAGTCCTGCACTATGTATTCTTGTAGGGGTTAGTTAGGGAGTAGTGAGTGTTTTGGTGATAGCTTTAAATTGAATAAATAATAGCTTTATCTCTTGGACTTTGAAAGCAGACATTTCCCTTAGTATGCAAATGGACAAAACCCCTGAACCAAAACAGCAAACCTGCAGCATGAATGACTAGGGTTTTTCAATTGATGCAATATTGCAGGTATTTAATTATGACATCCTCCACATAAAGAAGCAACAATAACAGGCCCCCCGAGCCCAAGGAAAGTTGTTTTCGTTTGCTCGGAGTATGTAAATTAGGCTACAGGATTATTAGAGTTCTCTCGGCTTGAGAGAAGAAGCAGAGCCGGAATGGATTTTTAGGCCTTTGAATAAAGAATGCAGTGAGTGGAACTAGTCCACTACGAAACACTATAATCTACTATTGATGCACTGAAAATATTTTGGAGTCCAACAAATTTAAGGAAATCCTCTGAGAAAATGTGGTCCGCTGAGAAATGTTGAAAGAATTTGCATCACATAAACTAAAATTAATTGTAAAGTACTGATGGTGTCTAGTGCTTATTTTCTCTGCCAGAAGCTGTGATTCTGGGAGCAGAAAAATGTTTATTTTGTTCCTGAAAATAACCGTTTTCAGCCTCATTTGTATGAATACACACATGAAAAAAAGACAATGATTTGTTGCAATATTTATATTTTTCCCCACTGAACAATGAAGATTGAGGAGTGAAAGTTTAGGTGAAGAGAAGCCGACAACATGACCTTTATAATGACTATCGATTCATGACTAAGAATGAGACGGTATCTCCAAGTATCCATGTTGAGCTGAACCTCAGGGGGTGAATGGGCTCAGGGGACCGCCTTAATGACCACAAGGGGAGGTGTTTTGCACACGTTTCACAGTGCTGAGGCTGTGTGTAACCTCAGGACTCACAGGAGAGATTCAAGCCTCATGCTGGACTCAGAACACCTTGATGTTCTTCTAGAGGAGCAGTAAGTGGCCTCCTGGGAAAAGAGGGTTTATAAATCTCTTCTAAACTATTTCTGCAACAACCAGGTCAAGAAGAAGCTCAGAATTGACTGATAGATAACCCTTTGTTCATTTTTCACATATAGCTCCATCTTTTTTTGCTGGTTTTAAAAAAAATGTGTTTTTGATGATCTTTTATTGTTTTTCAAATTTTCAACTAGTAAAAAGCCAAACATATAACACTAGAAACAGCCTGGCTGTTTGTTTCTTAAGACACCTGGCATGTTTTTCCATGATTTATTGATGACAAACAGCACCAAGACAGCTCTAAAATTTGTCATATCTTTGTCTGTACAGCATCCTTTGTTAATTTCGTCAACTCATTTATATCTCAGTATTACATAGGTATAAATAAGGCTATAACAGATCAATCTTTACGTTTTTTTATTTTTTTTTATTAAAGGCGCCTGAGTATGTCAAAGACTATGCCAAAGCACATTTCCTGGGATCAAAGGCTCTTCAGTCAAATGTAAGTTATCTGATGTTTCTTTTGTTTTTATTAATTCATGTTTTGATTATTATTTAATATTTTACCGAAAAAACCAGCAGATTGTACCCCTCATTGGAAAAGCCAAAAGGAAATCATATTTGCTCTCTACTGCAGACATGCTGTTTTTTCTTTATTTTGTGATGATTGAAGACTTTTAATTCATGTGGTCAGTCTGGTTTATGTCAAGAAGAAAATAAAGTTGCAGATCTGAGGGTTAAAACATGAAGAAAAGCTGGAGACAAACTCGAAAACTTGATCATTTTGGCTTCAAAGCCATGTCAACTTTAAAAAATATGCTCTGTTTAAATTGTGTTTTAATCAAAGCTCTCCTGCAGTTTTACTCTTGGATAAAAAATCAACCAAAAAATCAGTTCATATGTGACTAGTATTTGGGGGAAAAAAAGCAGGACTTTTTATAACAGCATGGCCACGGCATCCTCAGACTTTGCAGTTCTACTCTCAGGTTACAAATTAAAGATACTGAGGCCCAATTTATCACTTTATTTAAAAAGTTTTGTCAATAAATTACATTTATGTATGTCTTTTTTTATTTAAAGAGAATGTTCAGTGAGAACAAAATGTGTTTGTGAAGAGCAGCTTATAAAAATCAATGTTTTTTTGCATTTCAGAAACCTTTTCAGCTTCTCTAAATCTATTTTTTGCCTGCACACTAACAGCTTTTCAAATATTTAAGTGTACATTTTTGCAGTTGGTTTACAAAAAACCCCCTACATGATTACATATCAAACATAAAATCCCATATGACACAAAATGCATTAACTGCAACCTTTTACACTGAGCTGTCAGACCACAACTCAAAATTTCAAAATGTGCAAAAATAGTCATTTATTATTCAAAATTGTGTTAATATAAAGAGATAATGAAAGTGTTTCATTTTGTTCCCAATTTCTTGTCTTCAGGATGATTTGAGATTGCGTTCTGGTTCTGAAGATGGGTTAGGGGCTGCAGTTGCATCTGTCTACCCATCTCCAAACACAGAAAAGTCATCAAAGAGCCTGAGTTATACTGAGACTGCCCTCAGAGAGCTGTATGAGCAGGTCAACAGCATGCCAGAGTCTGCCAAGAAGAAGAAGCTCATCAGAAAGGTGACTGTAGCTCCATATGAATGTAAACAAAAAAAAAAACAACTGCATATTTTCATAAAAATCTGACAAAATTATATGTTTGTGTGCGAAGTTTGAGAAGCAGCCTGGTCTGGGTCCATCAGCAGAATGTCAGTCACTGTTCACCAGGAGACACCAGCGATCCTGCTCTTTTAGTGGAATTATCAAGGTTTGTTGGAACCACTTCTTTGTGTGTCGATAGCCTGTAAAAAATACTTCTATTTTATCCATCAGATTGAGCTACTAAATGGAAAATAAATTATGGATATTTGTTCATAGTTAACAAAAAGAACATTGGAGTACAACTCAATCAATCCACTTAAATGAAATGATTCAAATTACATTTATTTTTGTTTTATTTTACAGGAGAAGGTGTTGGGAAGCCAAATATTACCCGGGAAAGAAAATGGCGGCACGCACCAGAGTCCTCCCAGTTCCTGAAGTGTCAGGCACAGAAGGCTAACAATCAGCTGCAGAGCAGTAAGTATTTAATGAGTTTAGTTTAAATCGAATATTTATTATAAAACCAAGTTGAGAATTCTTGCTTCAATTGCTTGGGGAAATTGGTACCCATGCCCTTCTATCAAAGGCCATTTGGTCCCCGCACAGAGTGTGAACTTGGTTTGCACTTTGAATGTGGACTGTACCAGCAGCTGGCTCTGGTAAAGAGAGAGCTTACTCAAAAGGTCAGGCTCTTAATTGGTTAATTTATATTCCAACCATCAAATATGGTCATGTGCTGCAGTTAGTGTGGAAAAACTCAAATAAAGAGAATTGAAATTAGCTTTCTGACGGCTGAATTGTCCCTTAAAACAATGGTGAGGAGCAAAGTTCATTGAGGAGGATTTTGAAGGAGAGCTGCCTCTCCTACTGACGTCTTGGGTGTATCAAACCAGAGCTGAGGTCTCAAACTCCTGATGCAGATTACAGGTGTTTTTTTCCCAATAATCATCAATTTCCCAATAATTGGTGAGACTGTTGGAGAATAAATGAAGGAAAAGCCCTCGAGGGCTGCAGTTCAAAGACACTGATGAAAATTGGGTTTTTGGTGTATTTAACATGTTCTAGTGGCATTCTTCTCACAATGGAGGAATTATTCTAAGAAAATCAAGATCAAAATTGCATTTCAGAGTATTTCTTTATTCAAATTTAGGAGCAGACGAACTAATGCAGTTTGATAAAAGGGCTATTCTGTGACATAGAAGAAAATACGCTGGGCGGGAAACCAGATCCCTGCTCACCAGCAGAAAGGGGAAAGGGGCGTGGTTTCCCCACACCCACGGTCCTGCCCACAATTTAGAGTCAAATTTCTAATCAGCTCCTGCTGAAACTGTCCCAGAAAACAACACTGTTTTGTTTTGTTTAATCATAATTACAATTTCTCTGGGAACACTCTTAGTCCTCCTTCCAGAGCAGCTGAAGATGTGGAAACAAAATTTAACGGACAGATGGATCCCAGAATGACGTCCAACCCTTTGAATAACAGAACTACCAAGTATCACACTGGATTCTTGTCAATATTAAGCTGATTTTTTTCCAATTCCCTTCAAACATCTGTCTGTAGTTCTCCAAAGTTGACACTAGTTGTAAGGTTTACACTAACCTAACATTTTCCCTCTTTCTTCTCCAGGGTTTTCCTTATAAAATTGTGACCATCAGAACTCCAGGATCGTCTTAAAGTTTTGAAAGAAGCCACTATTAGCTGTTATTCTTTTTTTTCCTGTGAGTTTTGTCATTTCTACTGAATATGAGTTAGTTGATGTAAGCAGGTAGGAGTAAACTGTTACTATGCACCAGAAAAGCTGACAAACTTCCATTTGGTTCAGTTGAATTCTCTCTTTTTAAATTTGGATATTTTTTTGGGCAAAAGACGTTTATAAGCACAGATCATTTTAAGAATATTTAATTTTATAATTGATAGTTTATTCAGTGAAAATTTGTATTTAGATTTTAATGTTTTTAAGTTTGTGTGAAAGATTTAATTCACTATTTATATATTTTATTTGCTGTTCAATTAGTTATGGCAGCCTTGAGTTGTCACTTCAGAGATGTGCCTTAAAGTGTTTACCCTTTTTTTTTTAACCTTTTTTTCTAAAGAAATCTTTCAGACGTGTCTTAAAATTGGAAAGTTTATTCACAAAAAGCAATAGAACTGT
This sequence comes from Adrianichthys oophorus, assembly GCA_036245035.1. Taxonomy (NCBI): domain Eukaryota; kingdom Metazoa; phylum Chordata; class Actinopteri; order Beloniformes; family Adrianichthyidae; genus Adrianichthys; species Adrianichthys oophorus. The sequence goes on along the minus strand of BSAI01000096.1, from coordinate 10,494,887 downwards.
TTTACTTAAACTAAAATGAAACCAGCTTGATTTGAGTGAAATATATGACTACTGTGATACTTTGGACGAATGTTGGTTCAGATTATTTCTGGGGTTTTCTTTTTATTATTATTTTTTAACTTTTGTTTACAGTTTTATTCAATCAATTTTGTAGTTTTTCTATTTTACATATATAAGGTTTGATTCTTTTTATTGGGATTTTATTTTAGTTACATTTATTTAAGTTTTTATCTTATGTAAGATTTCTTTGCTTCTATTTTTCTTTTCTTTGTTATGTTTTTAGAATTTTAAGATTGTCCCCACTGTTTAAGCCAATTTTTCAAATCAGCCAGTTGTTTTATGTTAAACAAAATTACTTTATAAAGCTGTTACATTTCAGATGTGGTTCAACATTTAAGTTTGCAGAGAGAGTCAACAATTAACTGATATGAAGCTTTATTTTTATATAGAAATTTTTATTTTTGACCGTTGAGTGTTTAGTTTTGTGTTGTAATTTTATCTTTAACCACAAGGCTACGCTCTTCAGCTGTAGATGACATGGACCCATAAGCATTCATATTTTTCTTTTAAATTTAGGTAAAAGAGTTTTGAGAGTTAACTGTCGTCAGTGTGTGACGTTCACAGAACTACTAATGTGCTGCAGAAGCAAATCCAAATACTTGATTGGTTTTATTGATTTGATCAAAAGTTCTCCTGGTTTTTGAACTCTTTTATTTTAGTTTCAAAGGATTATACTCAAATCTTTTGTTTTGTGTTGACACTGATGCTCATTGAACTAGTTCCCCTAAAAGAAAGTTTAAATTACCACCACAAGAGATTGTCATAAACTTATTTTTAATTGAAACAGAAATACAGAACTACAGGATATATGTGAGTTAAATAATGTACAGCTATTCTAACTCATCACTGAACAAAAACGTTTAATTTCCTTCAAATCCTGTAAATAAACTCTCTATACTTTAATGTGCCTCATTTAATATCATAAAAGTCACAGTTCAGTTGTAAGGAAGTCTTCCACAACAGCAGGAATGTGCCAGTGTGTCATTATGGCGTCCGTGTCAAAGCACGCTTGGCATTTGTAAGTATACGTTTTAAACATGACCTGTAAGGACGGCTCTGCTTGTTCTCTAAATAACTAGCAGACAGCTTTCACAGTTGGAAGAACATTTGACAGGTGAAGTTTCAGATGTGTTTTTATTTGAAGCATTTAAGTAGAAATGAGCATAATTATCCTGAAAAGGAGTCATGAACTCCTTAACGTACTCTAATACGAGATTTGATCTTTAAACTAAAAAAAAAAAAAACGAATCCCACTATTATTCTGTAAAGAAGTCATTTGTACAAAAAGAAGCACTGCAAAGCTTGATATTCTTTTTCTTAATTGCTGCCATGTGCCCCCACGGGTTTGAGAGCCATTTTTGTTTTGCATTCCTGCCACAACGCTGTAAAGAGAGAAGGATGTTACCACCACTCTATTACTACTAAACAGCACTGTCTCCTCCTTAATTAAGCATTCATGTAGGGAAGATCTGCTTTCCACTGACATTTTTACTGTTGCTGCCCACCCCCCCATGCAGTGAGGCTCGTGTGTACACCTGCATCTCGATCCAATAAACGCATCCAGCTTCCTTCTTTCATATTTCTACTTATTTCAATGTTAATACAGATCCACCCACTCCAAAAAACTTGAGCAAAAATTAAGTTTAAGCTGAACGAGACAAAAAAAAACTGACTTTAAGTTTTTGGGTGAATAAAATATGATACTAGTGAACACATATATGAATAACAGTTTATATAAATGTCAATAAAGTGCAAATTTGAACTTGGCAAAGTTATTGGAAGGCTACCCTTACATTATCAACAATGGTTAGACTGTAAAATATATTACATTTGACTTAGAATAGTTTACGTTTTGCCAAAAACCATTTAATTTTAAAAGCTCCTTGAAAATTAAGAATGTCACATTGAGGCTACTTCTCGTTTCATTATTTTGTGTCTAATACTTTATGTCCACTTAAAGTAACTTGTGGTCTGAACATTAAGAGATCTGGGATTTTTTATTCCTTTTTAACTGCACAGCAATCTCTGCTCCTGTGGATATTTAAATATAAGATTTCTGACTTTTATGGCAGTGGTTTCCCGCCGTTATTAACAGATTTGTGGCCGTCCTTGCTCTTTGAGGCCACATGTGAGCTCTGTGTTCTGACCCATGCTTGCAGAATATTCATTTTCACCTTTTTCCCTCCTGGTGCTGATTCCTCTTTTCCCTGGTGGGTTCTGCATGTGAGCGTGCACGCAGCCTCTTCTCCCTGCAGCCCTGCAGCCCCGCAGCCCCTCCCTCTGGATGGGGTCTATAGAGTGTCATGCAGGTTAGGACTCTCACTGAGGGTTTTTGCCTCGGAGGCAAACCTGCAAGAAAGAGAAGGAGTGGGGTAAGTAGGGGAGGTGGCAAGAAAAAAGAAAAATGTTTGGTTTTGTGAAGAGAGTCGTGGGGGAATGACAGGGGGATCTCAGGAATGAGAGTGAGTTCAGGCAGGGTTCTGGAGTGGGGGGGTAAAAAGAGGGAGAAGGAGGGGCAGGGGTGGAGTCGGGGGCTCTGCTATTTGTAGATCCTTGTGATGGATGACTGGTGTGTGTGTGTAAGAGAGACACAGACTGGCTTCTTTTTTTCTGCTCTTTCCTTATTCCCTCTCTCAGCCGAGCAGAGCAGAGCGGGACTCAGAGAGGAGGACAGTGCGCACCAGAGCTCTCCAACTCCACAAAGACAAGAGGCGACAGGAGTTTGCTTGGAGAACATAAGAAAAAGAAGCCGCCCTTGTTTTGCATCAGCAAACTCTGGTGGATATCAAGTAGAATCTCAGAAGAACTGAAGGGATTTGTGAGGCTTCATTACTGAGAAGAAATCATTGCCACTTTTCTTTTTCTCCTTTTTCAAATTGCAGATATTCAATCATTCCAGGCTTGTGAGGTGTAACAGTTCAGGAGCACAGAAATAGGTGGACAGAAAGAGTCCAGGGGACAGAGGTGCTTGAGTGCTGAACATGTCCATTACAGGCAGCTGTTTTGAGGCTGGCATGGGATGTCCAGCCGGGCAGTGGATGTGGGTGCTGATGCTCTCTGCCCTGATCATTGGCAATGCCAGTGCCTGCCCAGCCTTGTGTACCTGCAGTGGCGTCACAGTGGACTGCCATGGACTGGGTCTCAAAACCATACCAAGGAATATCCCCCGCAACACTGAACGACTGTGAGTAACATCTCCACGTACTTCTTCCCAGGCTCTGTCTTGTCTCCCAATTGTTTCTCTTTTGTTTTCAGGTTGTATTGTGGTAGTGCACATGACTTTGCTTAGTCTGAAAAGAACAATAGTCTTTCCTGTGAAGCTGTGTGTGCATGTGAGTGTGTGTCAGTCAGGCAGCCAGTCACTCACCGGAATTCCAGTCAGGTATAAATAGGCTGGAGGGACTGGAAAGAGCAGGAGCAGATGTGTGCTCTAACATGTGTCCATAATTTAGATTTCCTGCTTCTTTATTAAATCTGCAAGTATATTTAAATTTATGAAAATGCAATAAAAAGGTTTGAATTTTAAATTGTTTCCAGTTTTTTAATGTCCAAATGGCTTTAGGAAAAAAAGACAACAAAAATCTATAATCTCTACATGTTTATATTTTTTAATTATGTGGGGTTTGTTTTGTCGTGTTCTTCCCACTTTTGGGGAGCAACTTCCCTCCCGCACCCCCGCAACAGAAACCCTCACTCTATAAATTGTTAAATCATGTAGAAAATTAGGCAAATCTACTCCTTAAGTGAGTCTCGCAAAAAGGATCACAGAGCTGTCTTGTAAAAATGCTGGGAGGATGGGAGACGAAGGGAAAAGGTGAGGCAGATGCTGGCCTGCCAAGCTCAGTTTCTCTGTCTTTTCTGACATTCCTCTGAAATATTCATCAGCAAATCAAAAGTGCAAGGGGAAATAGATTGTTCTATTTCAGCTTTTAGAATATCACTCTTGAATAAAACATGAGGTGGGAACTGCAGAGAAAGCCTGTGTCAGAGGAAGCGTTTGCATAGTTGGAGCTGGTTGCATATTTTATGATTTTCATATTTTATTTCTAAGAACTTTTTTTTTTTTTACACCCTGCATTCTACATGCTTCTGGGCTGCATGTGTACAGATGCTTGTTTAATATTGAACAACAGAGGAAACATGCTCACCTTGTGGTTTCCTTTTACATGAATGGCCTTTCACACTGGAAACTTACTCTGTGCACCAGATTATTTCTGTGCCCATACTTATTAGCGTATTTATCGATCCCGCAGAAGTGCACGGTTCCTTTTTTTCTTTTTAAGGATGCCTTTCAAACACGCAGCGCATTTAAGGTCACGTTTAAATTATTCCTGGGTCACTGCATTTTTTATGCGGCTATAGGTCATCTGCTATAGCCAATCTCCGCTGAGAGATTCTGTTTAACAACTGAAACTGTTCTCCCCTGTGAGACGTTGAATAGGGTGATTCATCAAGGTTACTGTGCAAATCAACACAGCCCAGCCGGCCCCACATGCTGCCCCCATGTGCATTACTGCATTTTATGCCTGTGTTTGGAGAGAGTGCGACTGTGTGAGGGAAATTCTGCGACCACCATTAGGGTCAAAGATGAGTAATGACTTTTCAGAACCGTTCCGGAGGTTGGCTGAAGCTCTTTGTTTTTCCTTGTCAGAAATGTATTTAGGTAGTATAGTCTCTGAACTTCGATGGATGGATGGGATGAAGTGACTTGAGAGATGGAAAAAGCATTTCTGTCTCGCAGTTCTTGGGTAGATGTGTGAATGAATGTTTAGATTCAAGCAAACAAGTTGGTGCTCGAGTCTGTGAGGCGCTGGAGGGGGCTGGTTTTTAGGAAAAGTGTATTTGTGTGTCGGGGGGGTCAAGGCTGTTGATACAGACAGCAGAATCCCATTTGCACTTGTCAGTGTGGGTTTGGATCAGTGCTGACCCCTGCGCTCCTCAGACTGAAGCCAGTAATGAGACTGTGAGCTCCATGTGTTAAAATCGCACCTCGCGGCTGCTGACCCCTCCCCCTTGTGTCCTCTATATCTCGTTTGTTGTTGTTTTTTGTTTTCCGATGTTGTAGACCTTCTTGTACCAGTTGTGGCAAACACCATAAAAAAAGTCATCCCAGTGATATAAGAGTACACATCTGCTAGTAAATGTTTCAGTTTATTTTTTTTCCTTTATTTGTAAATATCATGAAAATCCCACCTATCAACAAACAATGAAAGGCAGTATCACCTGAACAGCATCCCCTTATCTCCCTGGACAATGGTTGTAGCAAACAAATAATTAGGAGCTTTTAAAGAACCATTTGTGGAGGATGTTAGTGTTCTTGAGTTAGTACACATTATCATGCCCAGTAGCATCAATTTTACAAGTTTTGTCTCAAAATAGTCATGAAGTTGTCCCAGAGGTTAGATCCGTAGATCGTTACTTAGGTAGCAATGCAATTGGATTAACCAAAATGGTCAACTATTCACTCATCACACCACAAATCTTACTATTTAATATATTTATGTTTGAATGGTTGCAATACTGTATGTATGTCTTTTTAAACAATGTCACCCTTGAATGTTCATTCTGCAGACATATTCCGGTAGAGCTTCTCTTTCATGCTAAAGTGGACAGTCATGATGTCACATAATTGATCACGAGATGTTTGTAATATTCTTTATTTCATATTCATTATAGTTTTTATTCAAGTTGTCAACTATATTTAAAACAAAAAACAACATTTTTGAACTTATTTTAGTAAATTGAACTTCTGTTTTTTTTTTTTCATCTACAAAACACTTGATAGTTTTATTTTGAAAATGACAACCTTCACCAACACCTACTTAAAAGATGCATTTTCTTCAGGTGACAGTTGCACCTTCCATTTGTTTAGTTTATATTTAAAATCCAACATTATTCTGCATTTTTGGAACCATAATTTCATTACTTGAAGTGTATTTTCAACTATACTCTATAGAGATTGCAATACAGCATTATTAAATATATAACAAATATTTGTACCCTCTTTTTTTTAATAAACTGATCGTGTATTCTGAGTATCTAAGTATTTGGAAAGTCATTACTTTGTGTCCTCAACTCGTTTCAATTTAATCTCTGAGGAGAAAGAAGAAATGTGAGAGAACTTTGTTAGGTGTTTTCAACTTGATTTAACAAAATTGCCACAGATCAGAAAAAAAAATTGAATACTTTATCCTTCTTCTTTAACCTGTATCTGACACAATCGAACTTGAAGGAAAACTAAGATAATAAGAAGATAATAAGATGCTCACAAATTTGAGTTACCAGAAAGCCAAGATGTCCAACCCAATGAGGTTGAATCTTCAGGTCATCCATTTTTCCTTCCGTTGGATTTCTTTTCTATTTTTATCTTCTGAATGCTTTGAAGTTTTATTCTAAAATGTTTAATTAAAGCAAAAGTGTTTCATTGTACAAGTAATATAATTCTCCTTTTTTTTCCATATAAAATCTGCCCATGGCTCCCTGTGAAATCTCCATTCATCTTGAGACCTATTAGAGAAGTTTAATTTGCCTTTTTGTACACCTAATGACCCCCGCTTCTCCATTAAAGCATTTGTCCTATCTGTTTATGAATTAAACTGCAAAAAGAGGAGGAGCAGTGTGTCTCTGTGAATGCATTTATAAAAAGCCAGTGTTATTACGTGCCAGAGAGGACTTTGTGCTGCAATCTGGAGCTCTTCCAGGATGGAGGGGGTGGAGTGTGCACACCATATGCATGTATTCACTTTTGTTTATTCATAAATGTGGGCATCTGTCTCCTTATGTGTATGCACTAATGTGAATTGCAGTGAATAAGTCATGCAGATGAAAACACAAAAGGGGTCAAAGTGGCAGGGGATGGGGGGCTTTGCTGCTTTGATAACCTTGTTTTTCAGGATTTGAGAATGTAGGTGTGTGTATTTGTGTACACTTGTGTGTGCCTGGCAAGCCTGCAGTGTTTGGCACCAGCGCATAACTGGTACAACTGACAGCTCATTGGCCACCAGATCTACAATTTACCCAGACATGGAGGAACACAGCCTGCTCACTACCTGCCAGACCTCACCAAGTGGAAATAAAGAAACTAGATGAAGGTGGCGCTGAACAGTCAAGACTAGAAAAATAAATTCATACAATCAAATCTGGCACAGGAGAAGCAGAGTTAGTCAATAACTGTGTTTCTATTATAAAAATAAGTTACCTATAGAGCTTTAAAGGGCAAGTCAGGTCTAGCCCAGAACCAGACTGGGTTAATTTGAACCATTTATAGAGTCTAATAATCCATTATCATGGCTGATAATCCTGTGAGGAGTAACAATATTGCTTGGAATGAAGATTATTCGGGCTGCACGGTGGTGCAGTGGTTAGCGCTCCTGCCTCACAGCAAGAAGGTTCCCGGTTCAAGTCCTGGCAGGGGGACCTTTCTGTGTGGAGTTTGCATGTTCTCCCCGTGCATGCATGGGTTTTCTCCGGGTACTCCGGCTTCCTCCCACCGTCCAAAAACATGCTTCATAGGTTAATTGGTCACTGTAAATTGTCCCTAGGTGTGCATGTGAGTGTGCATGGGTGTGTGTTTGTGGCCCCTGCGACAGACTGGCGACCAGTCCAGGGGTGTACCCTGCCTTCGCCCATGAGTAGCCGGGTTAGGCTCCGGCAACCCCGTGACCCCGAAAGGGATAAAGCGGATTTTGGAAAATGAATGAATGAATGAATGAATGAAGATTATTCTTAGAATGTTTATGCACGGTGGAGCTTTGCTCAAGTCTGGGAATTACTTCGATTTACCGTCTGTGCTACATTCACAGCTGTGGTCTAGTCTGCTGAATCCAGAGATGGTTCTCTTCACTCTATTCATCTGCTTCTCTAGCTTTAAATGTTAGGAACTCACCTGTGTGATTTACAGGTGGACCTTTTTTATTTTGCTAAAGCCTTATTTTCTTTACCTCTTTTCTGTTAAAGCCCCTGTGAGAGGATAATCGTGTTTTTGGTGTTTTTAACATGTTCTTGTGGCATTTCTTTGATGATGGAGGACATATATTAAGAACATTTAAATTCAAACTGAGTTTCTAAATATTTCTTTATTCAAATTTTTGTGAATCAGGAACAGATGATAAAATGCTGTTTGAAAAAGTCTGTATTTATTACGTAGAAACATCAATCGGCGTGCCACAAGCTTCCTGCACTGCTCCATTCTGATGCATCCACTTACAGACCAATAGATCCATGTACGTCGTCGTTTTCCTCCTCTGAGCTGGCATCTGGCTCAAAACTGTACGGCTGGATAGCAAGAATAATGCTCGAAATTTTTGTTACACTGCTAATGTCAGATTGAAGTTGTGAGGGTCTGTAAGGTGGTGGGAGAGTGCGCAAACAGATGGATGATGGGAACTCAGATTCAAATTTCAAATGAGCTACTGCTGCTCTGCAGAAACTATTTCCCAGATAACGACACAGGCTTTTAAATTTGGGATAAAATCTGCGTAATCATACTTAAAAGACCACTGGGAGCGCTTTACAATAAAAGATGATTGAAGTGGGTCTTTAACCTCCTCGCACAGTCAGAGAGCTGGCTGCACCAAAGCCAGCTGGAGTGTACGTATCCAAAGAGCCAACAACTGATTCCACAACAGAATAGCTTCTCTGGTGCGTTTAATTGCACCCATCAAAGCTAGAAAACTGCTTTATTAGCAGTGTTTTTCTGATGTTCACAATCCTTTCCAAGACCAGTTTGTGTACTTTTAAGAACCTTTTGCTAATCATGCACATGCTCACCAAAATGCACAAGTATGTGCACATGCTCTGGTGCTTTACACGCCTGTCCAAGAGTGCTTGTATTTCAGCAGACTATAATAATCGAATTTGGAGAATTTGCGATCGCCTTTCATCTCTCAGAAGAACAGCTTTCAACCGGACCGTCTCTCCAGGAGGGAGAAGAAGGGAATAGCTGCTGAGTCTGTGTGCGTGGAAATGCACACAAAGTGAACGCTCAGCTGACACTGTAGATAAGCCGTCGTAATCCACATTTCACGCTTCTGTGTGAGACAAGTTCAAGAGCAAATCACTGGCAGCCCTTCAAGCGCACGGGAGAGCTGTGGTGGTTTGCATGTTGTCCTTTTCCAACTCTTGAGTATTTATTAAGTCATTTATATAAGACGTTTTGCTTATAGCAAAAATAGTTCACAGATTTTCAGTAAATCTTAAATTTCTTGAAAGAACCGGAACATTAAATTGATTTAACTATCAGTCTCTTAACTGTTTAGTCAGTTCAACGTCAGATTTAAAAAAGAACCAATCCGTTTCCAGACAAGCTTGATGATGAGCTCTCTTGATAAATGAATCCCTTGAACATGCTTTGGCTCGAAAGTGACATTATTTTTGCTAAAAGGTGAACCTCCCTCAGTTTGGAGCAGAAGGAAAGCTGACACCAGAGTGCTCAATGGGGCTGAGAGTCATGCAATCTGTGTTCGTGGACAGATTCGAGCACACATGTACCATCTACCATTTACCAGCTGCCAGTGCACATCTGTGAGGCAAACATCTGTCCTCTGTTTGCCATAAAGGACATATAATAGATGTGGCAGCGCACAGATGTTCCACCCTCATGGTGCACATTCACATGGCCTACATGCCTTCATGCAGGAGGTTACGCCACATCACAACCCTGATACCTGTTGCTTGGCAAACTATAAGAATAAGCCATGAAACACGCTCAGTTCCTGCTGCTGCATGCTGCTCTGTTCTTTTTGTAGAAGCAACACAAAGAAGAAAAAAGGTTTCTTTGATTTACTTTGGCTTAGATCAGGGGTCTGCAACCTTTAATTCTTAAGAACCCATTCGGGTCAATTTCTCACCGACCACAACCAAGTAGGAGCCACAGAGTCTCACCTCACCCTTTAGAATAATAAGTTACTGATTTGCAATCATTTTTATGTTACTATTAAAATAAATAAAGATTGTTTTTTGTGCTTTTGTCAGAGGTTCACATGACTTCCTTTCAAAATAAAAGACATCCTGTACCACGTAGGATCATCTCAGTACAACAAATGTAGTAAGTAGTGTAATGTCAACAATGATCTAAAATAATATACACAGTTAATTTTATCATTGTTGGTGCATCTCAGCCAGAAATGTGTAAATCTAACTAACTAATATTAAATCAGAGCTAACCAACTGACCTTTACCAAATTTTTTTGGACCATATGGCGCACTTAAAATTCTGGAATTGTGTTCCAGAATAGACAGTCCGCCTTAAAATCTGTTGCGCCTTAAGTGAATGAATTCTAGCTTGTGAATTCTACTAACTGCCTTTAAATTGATTTTCTGTGGCACACCGCTCAAAAATCTGTCAAAATGCTTGATTTTGTTATTCTAAGAAGCCGATTGTTGGAGCGTTATGGATACTGGTGGAGTGCGCTTCTGCAGTTTTTGAATGAGTGAAACAAAGTTTAACTTTGTACTGCTTCACTTGACGCGCCATATAATACAAAAAATGCATTCCTTTTTAAAAATGACAAACACTTTATTTTTCTTCAGCCAAGGAACCACAATGGAGGGGTTAAAAGAGCCACACGTGACGCTGGAGCTGCAGGTTGCAGACTCCTGACTTAGAGGATGTGATAAGTCATCAGTGTCTGCGAAGGTTTTCTGTCTCAGCTTCACCCAAAACATATGAGCTCAAGTGGAACATAATGAAAACAAGGACACACTTTCACCCGCAGCTGTTTGTGCAGGGAGATAGATCTTCAGGATGCAGGGGACCCCACACTCGTCAAGGCCTCGTGAGGAACCCGTGTGTTGTCTGTGTGGAATCTGTTAAATGTTTTACTTTCCTATCAGCAATGTTGCTCCAGAGGCCTGACTGAGCAGAATGAAAACTGTAAATAGCCCTTGAGGTGCCCTGAAGTGGGATCTCATGCTCACATACTTTGTGCCCTGCATACACAATTGCACTAGCATCATCATTGACTCATAAGCAGTAAAAATGTACAGTTGCGGCTTTAACCACCAGTCTCAGAGTCATGAATTGGTTTTGTTCAAGCAGAGAGAAATCTGACCTCTTAGTGTGAATAGATGTGCTTCAGTTGTATTTAAGAGTGTTGCTTTAGTCATGGTGGCTTTCTCTCATTCTTCCTCATTTCTTTAAAGCAAAGTTCCTAGGGCTGACCAGTATTTTACCCTGGCTGATCAACCAGCCGCATTCTGCTTTTGCAGTCCACCTGAAGCACCCCCCCAAGGCTTTGTCTCTCCACCGACATTTCCCCGACAATCCCGTCAGATCTTCACAGCTCCCTGGCTACTGGCAACACTCTAACACTCTGCTTCACGCCGTCACTTTCAGACAGCTAACAGCCTTTTCAGAGTAGTTCTGTCTTTTTGTCTCTCATAGTCCACAGCTCCACCACCCCTCACTTCTCTCCACCTGCGTGCTTCACGGCTGTCGCCTCCATATGCTTCCCAGTCTGCAGCAGGAGGAATGTTTTGCTCGTTTGCAGCTTCTCCACCTATTTGTTTACTGGGGAAAGTACTTGCTGCTCTGGTCAAACTGGATTATGATCCAGATTTTAGCTTTTTTTGTAGGTAGGGGGGTCTTCCCTACCAGGCTGAAACTGTTTAGGACAAATTGTCCCGTGGACTTCACAGCAGGACCTTCAAAATAAAAGTGAATCATTTGTTGTCTTTTGCGGGTCGGCCTTGTCGAGAAAAAAAATAAACAGATAATTAAAACAGAAACAAACCCTTGAGATGAGGGTCATTATTGTGTTGTTTTTGGCATGCTCCGAAAGAGAAATGCAGTTAAAATGTTGTACCAAGCATTTTAGAGTGAATTTTCATCCATTTATTTGCATGTTTGTGCATAACTATTAAATTCCCACTTTTTATTTTTCCTCTGAGCAGTTTGACCCTGAAAAGCATTTAACTCTGCAAGCAAATGCTTCTAAATAACCTGATTATGCACATTTATTTGATAAGCGCTCATGCAAATGTTTGTATCTGCACAGGTACAATTAGTGCTTCGCTCTTGGTGAGCCGCTGTTTGCTTATCCTTTTTTTGTATTTCATGAAAAGTTGCTCAATTCGAAACATGTTCAAAACAGACTCTGCAGAGGGACCCCAGCAGCTGGCAGAAATAAGCATAATGAGTTTTTCAGCGTTGTAACAGTGCTCCGGGCCTCTCTGAATTATAGATATGTGGAGTGGTGGAGCATGGCTGCCGTGTGTCCACCCGGGGGAAGGTGAACCAGGAAATACTCTCAGGCATCAATCAGCCAGGGGTAGAAGATGAAGAGGGATTAGATAGTGATGTCATAAATCCACTTTCTCCCTGGGAAGTGTGTCAGCAGAGGGACTTCTTACGAAGGATGGAATTGATTTGACCGAAATAGTTTAAGGTGGAAACCCCTTGCAGTAGAAACTCGAAATTATACCTAATAATTTTCAGCTTCTAAAGTAATACTGCGGTGCTTTAATGTGAAAACCTGCCAGGAGTTAGTATCACAAAACATCTGTCTATGAGGTGAGTTAACATGCCTTTTCTTTCATGCCAAAAATCATTGCTTTACCCCATTTGGTTGAAGGAGAAACAGGATGCAGTGACTGATACTTGTAGTTAATAAACAACAGATTTTTTTTCTTTTGATGAAATGTATTTGACTTTGGCATGCGCGCCCTGTTTAGATATAGAATCAACACAAATACTGATTAATCAAGACTGCATGTCTAGAGTTCATATTAATGAAGTCCAAGAAAAACAGAAAAAAAATGCATTCTGAATGAATCAAATCCCCGAAAAATGTGTTATTAACCGCTCTGCAAGACATGAATTATTCAATCTAATCAGAAAGTACATGAAGTATATGAAAAAAGGATAAATGGAGCAGTGATTCCTCCTCTGAGACCACGTCTCACTTGGCATGCTGATTGACAGATCTCAGACGAGCTCCAGTGGACAACATGAATGGGACAAACGAAGCAAAGTGATTTTAATTGGATATACCTGCTTTCACATGAAATCACTTACATAGTTTTACAAGCTGCAAAAAAGAAGTGTTTCAGGACATTTCCAGCTGTTGCTTAAGGTAGCAAAAATTATATGTTTTGCAAGCTAAACATTGATTTTACCAGATACAAACATCAGAGTAATGTTGATACACCCACCTACCGGTAGCCTACTCTTTATGTTTACCTTAGAGCTTTAAGTAGACAAGAAGAAGTGACGGTACTCTCTTTTATGGATGTCGAAATATAAAATGCAGAATCTTGGGTGTAAATATTGATCAATAAAAAGAAGTCCTTTTTACTATATGCTGTTATATGAAATAAGAAAGAGGGAACTCAGATCAGGTCCATAAATAAATGTACTCATCCATTGACAGTGACAACTTTTGAAGAAAAATATGAATACAACATCTACTTTTACGTTTGACATGTCTGTTTTGAATACGACTCTTGCTTGTCTTGAACACAAGCATCAGCATCAGTCAGATGTCAGTTACCTTACTTCAGTTCCGAGTTAGCTTAGCTAGGTTTTTTTTTTTTTGTTATCCTCTTATTATCAACTAATTTTGACAGATATTGAAATTTTTTTTTATACACCTACTAAGTGGAGCGATACATCTGCTACTCCTTTTCGGGCTTTTTTTTCATTACTTCTGAGTCTGAAACTTTCTGCTGCTGCATTGTTTACACGATCGGCTGTTGTAGCCTGACAACAACAAAAAGGGGCTGGAGATCTTATGATCTGTTTTATTCAATTTTCATCAGAGCTACAGTTATAAAGATAATTTTCCTGTTACAGGATCAACAACTTCTAAAAAAGTTCTTATTTTACTTTATTAAATAAACCTCAAGAACAATTTCAGCAATCGATGTTCTGGGACTCGATGTTTGTGACCCTGTGAGGTATTTTTAACAGTTTTTTCACAGTTGTATTCAAAAACGGACATTTTAAATATAAATCTAAGTGCTGTATTCATAGTTTTTTGAAAAGTTGTGCACAAAGTATCCATTTGTGCATAACTTTGTCTTCCTTGCCAAATAGGCTGAGATCTGGATCAGAATTCAAATTCAGATTTTCCACCACTAATAGTTTTTGAATTATTTTTGAAATATCATTAATTCATTCATTCATTCATTCATTTTCCAATCCGCTTTATCCCTTTCGGGGTCACGGGGCTGCCGGAGCCTAACCCGGCTACTCATGGGCGAAGGCAGGGTACACCCCTGGACTGGTCGCCAGTCTGTCGCAGGGGTTTGAAATATCAATTATAGCTTTTTTTTTAAACATCTGTGGACAAGATGTTAAAGTCTGATGTGGATGCATTGTTTAAATTCCACAGCCAGCATATGCAGCATGTATTTGTATAAAAAAGTGTGTATGTGTAGTTTGAATTATGTTATTAATGCAACAGCTAAACCAGGGCTCTGCAACCCCCAAAAGAAGCATTTCTTACTGTCAAAACCGAGCTAGAGCCGCAAAATCTCGCTACTCTTGCCATTTATTTTAAACATGTAGCTTTTACGATGATTACGCTATAACAGTGTTATATTTTTCACCCCCACCATCACTGCTTGTGGGTGTTGCCTGCACACGCAGGACCTCTTTCTCTCCTCCTCTACCCGCCCCGTCCTGCACGATGCACGTGCCGCAACTCAAAGGCTCTGTCCTCTTTTCTTTTTTCATGGAGGTACTCCGTGAATCCGGTGTTCTCGTGTGATGTTTGCATTTGAAGTTAGGAGGATGAGCTTGTTTGAGCATTTATGTGAACGTACAAAACTCAGGAGAGGGAGGAAAAAAAGAAAATATAAAAGTGGTTCGAAGCCAACCGTGAGTCGATTCCCATCAAGTCCCCTAGAAAACAACTGTTGAACTGCAAAAGTATATCATAGATCGGCAGTGACAAAAATTGAGCAAACTGTTAGTAGATTTTAGGCACTGCCATAGAATTCTGTTTTGTGAACTCTACATAGATTTGAAAAGAAAGGCAAAGTTGTAGAAAGCAGAAAGAAACTTCCCACAGACCAAAGGTGTCAGCCTTTCTGAACAGGTGCATCCTTTCAGAAAACACCCTTGCAGAAAGCAGTATTTTTTTGTGATTATCTGATTTCAGCTAAAACTGAACAACAAGACGTTCTTGCAAAACAGTTGACATAATCCAACTCTGGGATTCTTGCAGAAAAAATTGATCTTGAAGAGGAAAGTGGTCTATTTGTTTGTGTGTTGTCAGTTTTTCCACGTCTACTGCCATCTCTTTACAGTAACCATCTCTTGTTCCTCCTCTTTATACTTTCTCCTTTTTAAATGTCCTGTGGGTCTCATCTGCTTTGACCACCCTGAAGATAAGACATTGCAAATCCAGAATGGTGCGTGGGTGCATGTATGTGCATCTGCGTAAGCACCTGTAATGAGCACCACATGTGTATGTATGGGAGCCCAGCCTAATGAAGCCCAGTCCATTATTTATTTTCTCATGGCCGTGTCCCTCGGCCAGTCGATGCACCTGTGTATACACACACCCTTACGCATGCACGCACTCGCATGAACCATCTGTGTGTAATGACCGTTCTCTTTTGTACTGCGTAGTGCAACAGTCCCTGGAGTGGTCATTAGACGAGGGAGAGAAACTTGTGCTTTCAGTGTGGATTTGGTGCAAGTTTTCTTGCTTTTGCTTTGAGAGAAATGGTTTGGGGGCTCAGAGTTGGGGTGGACACATAATACTTACAAAGTATGTGGGAGAAACCACAAATCTCTTTCACTACAGAGTTTCTCATTTGCATGCATTTTTCTCCTTTAAATGAGAAAACATTCTGCAACTGATGAGCTAAAGAACCCCTAAAACAAGATCTCCCCATGCAACGTGCAACTTTAATCTCAAATAAGACCTTTTTTTAAAAGCCTTCAATTCTTCCACCAAAGGACAATTCAACATTGTTTTTTTCTTGTCATTTTAGCTACTTTCTGTTGCTGGGATGACCAACTCTCAGCAGGGAGCCTGCTTCGATTATGCTTCAGCACTTAGCTTTGTGGCCTTGCAGCCCTGCCCAAATCCCCTCTGCCTCCTGCTAATCTGCAGCAAATGTAGAGGGACATGGCAGACAGGGAGCAGGGAGCAGGGAGCAGGGCTGGGGGGGTGGGGGGAAGAGCGCTGAAATGGAGAGACCAACAGGCAGCTAAAATGTGGCTTCCATTTTAAAAGGACTTCTTAATATCTCCCAGTGGAGTTAGAACGGAGCCCAGACTTCCCTTAAACATAACCACCTAATTCTGCCCACCAAAGTATTTTACATTTAACATCTCAGAAATGTGCATTTCATGAGAATGGAAAACATTCTTAGTACCGTTTATTTCTATTTTTGGTTTGTAAGCATTACCAATGTACTTACTGTATGTGTGTCATTGATTGTATAAAGCTATGTACACACCAGACATGGGATGCACGTTCAAGAATGTGCTAAACGAGCATTCTTGAACGTGTTTTCCGATATGGTGTCACAGTTGGAAGAGGCTTAATGCAAAATGTCAAAGTGGTGCAAATTTTGCGAATCTTGCTCCAGGCTTTTTCTTTCACAGCTCTATTATGATGCAAGACAAAATGGGTGTCATGTATTATGGCCGGGCAAAACTGCAATTAGTAATTTCTCCTTCATGATCACTTTTCAAACAGTTGGCACTTCCACATATTGAAAAGGACGTGTTGGTCAAACTTTTTGAACATTCGACTGGGTGGCAAGCAGGCACCACATATTTTAATTGAGGCATCTGATTGGTCAGTTTATAACTTAAAAACTTGTACAACAAAAAAAAAAAATATTTTAGCAAAAATTACAATTAGCAAGAAAATGTCTAAAAAAGGGTGCAAAGCAAGAATGGTTATTCTGACAAAAATATTGACTGAGTAATCGTTAATTTCTCAATTGAAGTCTATGGGGTACTTCTTGTTTGGAAACCAACAAGGGAGGGGTCACTCAGTCCAGTTTTCATATACAGTCAATAATGTGTTTTCTCCTTCTGCCTAAAGTTTGTGGTTGCATCTTTTGCTGGAATGCAAGGTGAAAATGTGTCTAAAATATAATCAGAAAAACATCCCTTCATAATCAGATCTACTTAAGGTTTAAAGTAAAATAAAACTGTCTTTGTGTATTTGCAGGGAGCTGAACGGAAATAACCTCACACGCATCACCAAAAGTGACTTCACTGGGCTGAAATATGTCAGAGTTCTGTAAGTATATGCTCTTGTGTTGTGTAGAGATGTTTGTATGAGCGTCATTGTCTGAGTTGATCTCCTCATGCATATCTGAGCTGTATGTAACCTCGCATTGCAGCTGACATTCTGCTCAAATTAGCAGAGACTTGCTGAAGTGGCAGTGGATTTGTCCCACTCAGAACCACATTAAGCTACTGAGTGACTGCGGCTGGCTGGCTAATGGACTTTTCTGTGACTATTTTCTTTGCTCTTGGCGCACTGTCCTTGGGTGCACAGTTAACACATTCAGGTGAAGGCACTGGCTCTGTGGTAAAAATGAAACAGCACCTGTTATTTCAGCTAATAGAGTAATTGCAAAAGTGTCAGCATTTGTACACATCCGCACACACACACTGAGCGGTGCCAGAGGGAAACGTGTGAAACCCTGAACGTGCTCTAAACGTAACACGAGCTTAGCATTATTGGAACTACTCAGGAAGGTCTGACTATTTTCAAGCCCTGTCGCCCATCCCCCTTCACTCCCTACTTTTCCTAGAAGTGGTCCTAGCTCTTTGCGACTTTTTTTGTGCTCCTTTCTGCACCACCTACCACCCCTGTGTGGAGGTTAAATGCAGTCATGTCGCCAACTTGTCACAAGCAAGTAGGAAGGAAACAACTTCTTGACAGGGTGCTAAAGGCTCAATTTATCTGGTTTTGGAGAATGACTGTAAAGATCACTAGTTTTCTACAGTTTGGAACTCAATAGGCTATGTTTTACTTGTTGATGTTGCTTCTGTGGTTTGGCAACATTGAGGGTTGACCTATAATCTTGTGGACTCCTGTGCAACCATCAGAGTTAAAAAAAAACTGAAATAAGTAAATTTCTTTAATCAGTTAATCATTGTTACAGCCTAAAATCCTCTCTGCGGATTTCTCATTAATATCTGAGGTTTTAATAATTATCGAAGCATTTGTTTTTATGAAAAAAAAAAAAAGATTTAAACAAAAAAGGGATGAGAGAATTTGAAGGTCATTTGTAAAAAAATGTGAGAAGTCACAATTTTCTGATTCAATTTAAATTTAGGAGTAAGATATCTGAACTGAACTCTTCTTCATGTTTTTCGGAGTAGTTACGTGATTAGCATTTATATTTGATATGGAGGAAGCAAAACATGCTGAGCTGCAATGCATAGTGGCCTCAGAGCAGACATGAGAGGTTGCCTTCAACACAGAGCAGTGGTGTTTGTCATGAAGGAAAGCTCTTATTACTCCTAATGCTTTTGCTGGACACCTTTCTCTCCTTCCCAACTTTGTTATTGTAGCACTTCCAAAACTATCCCAAAACTTCTTTTTGTGTGTTGGTTTTGGCAGGGTAGAAGGCAAAATGGGGTGTTCCTGCCTTGCGTGCACAAATTTAATGTTAGTTTGTATCCGTGTTTGTTTGTGTGTTGGCGATGTGCTTGAAACATTGATGCAGTTGACAGCAACACAACAGGCACACAAGCATGTAAATGCAGATGTCCTTCTTTCCACTGATTCCACCAGTTGTAAAAACTGTGGGACTCAACTCAAGCTTTTTGATCATCGTGCATGCTTTTCATCTCATCTGAACTTTTTGGACCACACTGGAGGCCAGACTCACACCTTCTGAGCCTCCATAGAAACTTTCCTGGCGGGTGTTTATCTTCTCTTTGCCAATATTCCACCCTGTGCCCTTACTGAGACACAGGCACTGAAGGAAGCTTCCCATGTCCAGTTATACCTCTGTGCCAGGACTTGTTCCAGAACCTGATTTTGCACCAGCCAGTGCATTCACATTGGAAAAAATGGAACAGAATCTGAAAAGTTAGTTTCAACCTAGAACAAATGGACAGCCACTTGGCTTGGATGATAGTTTTTTCTGAAAACATCTAAAGCCAGGTCATATAAATCTACTGCCCAGGGGCTTCTTACACAAGCAAGCCAGCACAGAATCACTCTATTGTAAAATGGTGGAAATTTACAACATTCAGTGGCAACAGCATGGTTTATTTAAAAAAAAGCAAACAACTTTTTTATTCCCCTCCATCTAGATTTGGCAGTTTTTTGTTTACTTTATTTTGTTTTGTATTTGACAAATGTTCCCAATATTTCTGGGGGCTGAAAAGAAACTCAGAACCATATTTACTGAAATCACACTTAAAGAAGAGCTCCTATACAAAAGTCTAAGGCAGGGGTGTCTAAATCCAGTCCTCAGAGGCCACTGTCTTACCTGGTTGTGAAATATTTCTAGCTGCTGGAAATTAGCTGGATCAGGTGTGTTCCACTTATAAGAAGGCCCAAGGCCAAAGGTGTTTGGAAAAGAGGTAGAAAAGTGAACCTTGAGGTTCGGAGGTGGCCTCCTGTGGCTCAAAGCTCCTGCATTGTTAAACTGTGACTCACTTTCAGTCTCTTGATTTTTTTTTTTTTTTTTTGTGCAGGCAGTTGATGGAGAACCAGATCACAGCGGTTGAGCGAGGAGCTTTTGATGACATGAAGGAGTTGGAACGACTGTGAGTACCACTAACAGTTTATTTTTCACAAGCAGCTCTATTTAAAACCATCATTATCAGTTGCACATTGGCCCTCATATGGTTTCAGTGCTTCTACTAGTTTAGGGTAATGAGATTAACAGCAGGAACCAAGTGTATTAAGACTTCCTTGTGAATCCATTGTGGTTAGAGGGTACAGTGTGGGCTGTGAGTATTTCTTTTTATTAGCTTTACTTGACAGGTGTGCCCTCAGTGGGAAATGTGGGCATAAAAGGCCTCCTCCACCACAGATATTTGGCTCATCTGGACAGCACCAAAACTCCCCAACAGCTTGTAAAGCAGCTTAAGAAACACACAGGCAAACACAATCAACCACATTTCAACCGACTCATTAGTAAATCAGCTACCCAACACATGAAAACCTGCACAGAAGATGGCTTTATGGACCAAGACTCTTTGGCTGACAGTGATTAAATATTTAAAAGTTTTTTTTCTGACCAAAAAGCCACATTTACCATTTACATTACAGATGTTAAGGACATGTGCAAGCCTCCTTCTCGTTTTTCATCCAACTGATCTCAAACATTGGGTAGACATTTGTACGTGCCAGACCAATGTGGAAATGAAGTGGCTCGTTTCTTGTATGTGCAAAAGCCGCTAACCCACCAGCAGGTACAGCTCAACGTGAGCGCAGCAGAAGCAGACCCTTAGTCTATTATGCATTAAATTTCCATCTTCGCCGTCCAAGGACTCCTCTCAGTGTACACAGTGAGAGGCTCAAGTCCCAACATCTGTCTGAATTTTCCTGAAAGCCTGGCAGTGGCCTGGCTTTCACATTTGCAACCTCTCTGTGCCACTTCATTCACTCCTACACTCCTCCAACAAGCCTTTCAGAGAGGAGAGAGTTGGGGTTTCCAAAAGATTAGCAGCAATCTGTTCATCATTGACTTAACCATTGTATTTGCATAAAGTCTGAATGTTAGCTGTTTGACATGGACTCTGTTGCCAAGCATCCCTCCTGTCAGGGCTGTCTGGGACTAAAACACAAGTTTGCATTTTTGTCAGTTTTGTTTAGAAGCATTTTATTTTGATACTTTTTTGCACTTGAAAAATGTGTTTCATGTTCACTTAAATGCCAGATGGGGATTACATATTTGAAAGGAAATGGAAATATTTAATTGGAAAAGGCAGCACTTCAATGATTTCCACAAAACGCAAAGCAGAGCAGTTTTTGATTCCCCTGAACTTCAATTTAGATTTTTTTTTTAAATTCAGAGCACATCACACACACATATCAGCCTTTGACTAAACCGACTGTGAAGCAGCTTGAAGGGCTTGTTTACTGTCTACACAGGGAAGGACACTCATGTAAACTTACTGGTTGATTGTGTGTCTCTCGTGGCAGGCGGCTGAACCGTAATCAACTGCAGCAGCTCCCAGAGTTACTGTTTCAGAAGAACCCTGCCTTGTCTCGACTGTAAGTGCAACTCTTTTCCTCTAAGCTGTTTTAGACAAGTTATGCACTTGTCTGATCTCTGGCCCCAGTTTCTGTCTGTTTGGCTAAACTCAAACCTAAAAAATGAGGTTATTGAGGAATGTTGTTATCTGCTATATGGTTGAGCCTTTCTACTATGTCCCACACTTGTTAGTCTATTGCAGGGATCTGCAACCAGAGGCTCTGAAGCCACAACTGGCTCTTTCATCCCTTCATTGTGGTTCTTTGGCCTCAGCCTAAAATGATAACTGCATGAAGGAATGATGTGTTTGTAGTTATGATTCATTTGTTTTTGTTGCGCTTTTTCATTTATGTTTAGATTTTCAACATGTCAGATAACTAAGCAAAATGGTGGTAAAGGTTTAACTAGTGTCAGAGTGGCTTCTGAACGTATAGAAATGCATTTTTATATATATAGATTAAAAAAATCATTGCATTCTAAATCAATGTTGTCATCCTTATATTTGATAGTAAGAAGAAAAAAAAAAAAGATGATGGCACACCATAGTTAATATGTCATGCAGACTTGGCTGTCTTTCATATTTTATTTATCTAAATCTACTGCAGGAGAGCGATCTTATTTGACATAGGTTGTATTTTATTTTGAAATGAACTTATTTGTTCTGCTGTCAAAAGCAAAAGTAGTTAAAATATTATATACAGAAAAATAAAACCCTTTTAATTGAGCTATTGTAAATATTTGAAAACTGCATTTTTATAAATGATTATCTTAATTGTCACAAAATTACAGATTGTGTGTTTTTCTGAACCGTAAAGAAGGATTTTGAGACTCTTCCTGGGTTTTGGTCAGTAAGAAACTGGACCAACTAACTCTTTTACCATTCGAGGTTGCAGACCCCTGGTCTTATGGTAATAAAGTCAGTGATAAGTCACTCATGTGACTTGATCTAAGGGTCCTGGAAAGCCTTTGAACTTAGTTCTAGGTCAAAGGATGTCTGTTGTTTTAAGGTACTTCATTTTGTTTTCAAATCAATCAAATGCTTCAATGCAGCTTTCAATTCCTTTCAAAATCGGTCTCAATCGGACGCTCCTCTTTGCATGATTTCACCTCTTGCATTTAGAAAATCCCAAAGGAGCTTTAAGCTTTTATTACCATCTGCAGCAAGAATCAAAGTTTTTTTTTGTTTCAGATAATCAGTGTCACTCTTAGTGATCATTCCAGCTCCAGTTTCAGTTCAGATTACCTGGAGCATCTGGGAGTAATGAAACAGTGGGACATGGAAAAACCATTTCCCTTCCATCTCTTCCCAAAGTGGTAGTACTAACCAATGACCCCAGCCTCAGCCCTCCAACTGTTTATCCTTTATTTGATGTTTAACACCATATTGAGTCTATCTGACTGTCACTTCCTTGCAACCATTCTGTTTCATCTATCATTATCTCCAAAAAAAAAAAAAAAGCGTCTATGACTTGAGGGAAACAAACTCTCCCTTTAGGGCTACATTGGCCTTTTTGAGGATTTCTAAGACTGAGCAGCACTAAGCTGCCTGATACACAGAGCAGACTGAGGCCCCCCAGACCAGAGGATGGCCTTGAACATGTGTGTTTATTCTACCTGAAAGAACGAGGTCTGCCAACAGCTGCAGGACTGTGCCAAGACAGAGCGGCTGCTTCATCCAATTTAAACCTAATCTTCATTGTTTCAAAGCTGCGCTTGTTTTTCTACAGTCATGTTTACACTCATTTCTTCATCTTTGGCGTTGTAAAGGAAACCTATATTAGACCTTAAGACTTTTCAGGTGTGGAATTTCCACAAGTTGAATCCTTAAAACAAATTTTTATTCAAGAGCAGAGGAGCTGATGATATAACAACATCTTTATTTTGCCTTTGGCTGACTGAGACACTTTACAAGGGACTTCCAGGGCTTGTTAAAAGTAAACATTGGTAACATGGGATAAGGAGCAGCAATGGAACACAAAGATTTCACCATGGTGTTTCGCAAACCCAGAGTGGTATGTTTGGGCTGAACCTTGGCTTTTGGTTGAAGTCTAAAGCGATCTGGTTACCAGCATGTCTCACTTCTGCCAGCAGTTTCAAATGGACATAAAATTCCTCGTGTCCCAGAGGCAGAGTTTCGCCGCTATTTAAAAGGTGGGCTTCAGCATGTGAGTCTGAGGACAGAGACAGACAGACAGGAAAAGTGTGTGTGTGTCTTTGCACTTTCCCAAAGCACTCACTGGGGCTTATTAGGGCCTGTCTTTATGATCCCGACAAGTAAGGTTAATGCGAAAGGCCGCCGCCCTCAGGTGGAGCACTAACCCAGATGGTTTCTCTCCTCTTCTCTATACTTTTATACGTGTTGTCTGCTCCCTTGTGTTTTTTGTTAGCTTCATTTCGGAGTGCCAGTTTCAGAGAGAGCTTGCTCAACAAAGTTGCTATTTGTCAAAGACTTCCTGCTGAGAAACCAATAGAAAGAAGCGCAAAGGGGACAAAGAAGAGGGGGGGAAAGCGGATGATGAGATCGTTGCTCTCATTGAACTTCTGAGGAAAAGCTACTGGGTTAATAAAAGGCTGCTGGATAAATGAGCAGCAGAGTATTGTTTTGTGGGCTGTTTTTAAACACTTCCCATGCAGTCATTAGGCTAACGAGGTAATGAGTTTTCACTACAAAGAGAGGATGATGCGGAATTAATGCAGGCGATTTTTGCTGTTGTAGAGGCAAATGTATTCTTTTCTCCCCTACACAACAAGATAACTGAAGCTGCGTGAGCGTTGTTTAAGGAGATACGTGTTCTGCTTTCTGTTTTG